>CM063094.1:72601792-72806792 GCA_031876335.1 Hipposideros larvatus
GTTTGAGACATGGTTAGGTTTAGTGTTAGGGTTATAGTTAAGTTTAGGTTTTGGCTGATGGTTAAGGTTAGGTTTAGGGACAGGGTTAGTTACAGGGTGAGGGTTAGAGTTAAAGATAGAGAGACGGTAAGGGTCAGAGTTAGGTTTAGCGACAGTGTTAGGGTTAGGGTTACGGTTAGGTTAGGGTTAGGGTTAGAGTTAGGGTTTAGGGTTAGGGTTAGGGTTAGGGTTTAGGATTTAGGATTAGGGTTATGGTTAGGGTTAGGGTTAGGGTTAGGGGCAGGATTAGGGTTGGGACATGGTTAGGTTTACTGTTAGGGTTATATTAAGTTTAGGTTTTGTCTGATGCTTAAGTTTAGGTTTAGGGACAGGGTTAGTGACAGGGTGAGGGTTAGAGTTAAGGTTGGAGAGACGGTAAGGGTCAGAGTTAGGTTTAGCGACAGTGTTAGGGTTAGGGATCAGGTTAGGTTAGGATTTAGGGTTAGGGTTAGGGTTAGGGTTAGGAATAGGGGAGGGTTAGTGTTTACATTTTATGGTTAGGGTTTAGGAATAGGGTTAGGGTTAGGGTTAGGGTTAGGATTAGAGTTAGGATTTAGGCTTTAGAGTTAGGGTTAGAGTTAGAGTTAGGGCTTATGGTTTAGGGTTAGGGTTAGGGTTAAGTTTAGGGTTAGGCTTAGGTATACGATTCGGGTTTGAGACATGTTTAGGTTTAGTGTTAGGGTTATGGTTAGGGTTAGGGTTAGGGTTAGGGTTAGGGTTAGGGTTAGGGTTTCGGGTTTAGGGTTAAGGTTAAGTTCAGGGTTAGTGTTAGGTACACGATTCGGGTTTGAGACATGTTTAGGTTTAGTGTTAGGGTTATGGTTAAGTTTAGGTTTTGGCTGATGGTTAAGGTTAGGTTTAGGGACAGGGTTAGTTACAGGGTGAGTGTTAGGGTTAGGGTTAGGGTTAGGGTTAGGGTTAGGTTTTAGGGATAGGGTTAGGGTTAGGGTTACGGTTTAGGGTTAGGGTTAGGGTTAAGTTTAGGGTTTAGGGTTTAGGGTTAGGGTTAGGGTTAGAGTTAGGGTTTAGGCTTTAGGGTTAGGGTTAGTGTTAGGGTTTAGGCTTTAGGGTTAGGGTTAGGGTTAGGGTTAGGGTTAGGGTTAGGGTTTAGTGTTTATGGTTAGGGTTAGCGTTAGGGTTAGGGTTTGGGTTTAGGGTTTAGGTTTAGGGTTAGGGTTAGTGTTAGGGTTTCGGGTTTAGTGTTAGGGTTAAGGTTAGGGTTAGGGTTAGGTACACGTATCGGGATTGAGACATGGTTAGGTTTAGTGTTAGGGTTATAGTTAAGTTTAGGTTTTGGCTGATGGTTAAGGTTAGGTTTAGGGACAGGGTTAGTTACAGGGTGAGGGTTAGAGTTAAAGATAGAGAGACGTTAAGGGTCAGAGTTAGGTTTAGCGACAGTGTTAGGGTTAGGGTTAGGGTTAGGTTAGGGTTAGGGTTAGAGTTAGGGTTTAGGGTTAGGGTTAGGTTTAGGGTTTAGGATTTAGGGTTAGGGTTATGGTTAGGGTTAGGGTTAGGGTTAGCGGCAGGATTAGGGTTTGGGACATGGTTAGGTTTACTGTTAGGGTTATATTAAGTTTAGGTTTTGTCTGATGCTTAAGTTTAGGTTTAGGGACAGGGTTAGTGACAGGGTGAGGGTTAGAGTTAAGGTTGGAGAGACGGTAAGGGTCAGAGTTAGGTTTAGCGACAGTGTTAGGGTTAGGGATCAGTTTAGGTTAGGGTTTAGGGTTAGCGTTAGGGTTAGGGTTAGGAATAGGGGAGGGTTATTGTTTACATTTTAGGGTTAGGGTTTAGGGATAGGGTTAGGGTTAGGGTTAGGGTTAGAGTTATGGTTAGGGTTAGGGTTAGGGTTAGGTTTTAGGGATAGGGTTAGGGTTAGGGTTACGGTTTAGGTTTAGGGTTAGGGTTAAGGTTAGGGTTTAGGGTTTAGGGTTAGGGTTAGGGTTAGGGTTAGGGTTAGGGTTTAGTGTTTATGGTTAGGGTTAGGGTTAGGGTTAGGGTTAGAGTTTAGTGTTTATGGTTAGGGTTAGCGTTAGGGTTAGGGTTTAGGTTTAGGGTTTAGGTTTTTGGTTAGGGTTAGTGTTAGGGTTTCGGGTTTAGTGTTAGGGTTACTGTTAGGGTTAGGGTTAGGTACACGTTTCGGGTTTGAGACATGGTTAGGTTTAGTGTTAGGGTTATAGTTAAGTTTAGGTTTTGGCTGATGGTTAAGGTTAGGTTTAGGGACAGGTTTAGTTACAGGGTGAGGGTTAGAGTTAAAGATAGAGAGACGTTAAGGGTCAGAGTTAGGTTTAGCGACAGTGTAAGGGTTAGGGTTAGGTTAGGGTTAGGGTTAGAGTTAGGGTTTAGGGTTAGGGTTAGGGTTAGGGTTTAGGATTTAGGGTTAGGGTTATGGTTAGGGTTAGGGTTAGGGTTAGGGGCAGGATTAGGGTTTGGGACATGGTTAGGTTTACTGTTAGGGTTATATTAAGTTTAGGTTTTGTCTGATGCTTAAGTTTATGTTTAGGGACAGGGTTAGTGAAAGGGTGAGGGTTAGAGTTAAGGTTGGAGAGACGGTAAGGGTCAGAGTTAGGTTTAGCGACAGTGTTAGGGTTAGGGATCAGGTTAGGTTAGGGTTTAGGGTTAGCGTTAGGGTTAGGGTTAGGAATAGGGGAGGGTTAGTGTTTACATTTTAGGGTTAGGGTTTAGCGATAGGGTTAGGGTTAGGGTTAGGGCTAGAGTTAGGGTTAGGGTTAGGGTTAGGTTTTAGGGATAGGGTTAGTGTTAGGGTTTCGGTTTAGGTTTAGATTTAGGGTTAAGGTTAGGGTTTAGGGTTTAGGGTTAGGGTTAGGGTTAGAGTTAGGGTTTAGGCTTTAGGGTTAGGGATAGTGTGTGGGTTTAGGGTTTAGGGTTAGGGTTAGGGTTAGGGTTAGGGTTAGGGTTTAGTGTTTAAGGTTAGGGTTAGCGTTAGGGTTAGGGTTTGGGTTTAGGGTTTAGGTTTAGGGTTAGGGTTAGTGTTAGGGTTTCGGGTTTAGTGTTAGGGTTAAGGTTATGGTTAGGGTTAGGTACACGATTCGGGTTTGAGACATGGTTTGGTTTAGTGTTAGGGTTATAGTTAAGTTTAGGTTTTGGCTGATGGTTAAGTTTAGGTTTTGGCTGATGGTTAAGTTTAGGTTTAGGGACAGGGTTAGTTACAGGGTGAGGGTTAGAGTTAAAGATAGAGAGACGGTAAGTGTCAGAGTTAGGTTTAGCGACAGTGTTAGAGTTAGGGTTAGGGTTAGGTTAGGGTTAGGGTTAGGGTTAGTGTTAGGGTTAGGGTTAGGTTTTAGGGATAGGGTTAGGGTTAGGGTTACGGTTTAGGTTTAGGGTTAGGGTTAAGGTTAGGGTTTAGGGTTTAGGGTTAGGGTTAAGGTTAGGGTTAGCATTAGTTTTAGCGTTAGGGACAGGATTAGGGTTTGGGACATGGTTAGGTTTACTGTTAGGGTTATATTAAGTTTAGGTTTTGTCTGATGCTTAAGTTTAGGTTTAGGGACAGGGATAGTGACAGGGTGAGGGTTAGAGTTAAGGTTGGAGAGATGGTAAGGGTCAGAGTTAGGTTTAGCGACAGTGTTAGGGTTAGGGATCAGGTTAGGTTAGGGTTTAGGGTTAGGGTTAGGGTTAGGGTTAGGAATAGGGGAGGGTTAGTGTTTACATTTTAGGGTTAGGGTTTAGGGATAGGGTTAGGGTTAGGGTTAGGGTTAGAGTTAGGGTTAAGTTTAGGGTTAGGTTTTAGGGATAGGGTTAGTGTTAGGGTTACGGTTTAGGTTTAGGGTTAGGGTTAAGGTTAGGGTTTAGGGTTTAGGGTTAGGGTTAGGTTTAGAGTTAGGGTTTCGGCTTCAGGGTTAGGGTTAGTGTTAGGGTTTAGGGTTTAGTGTTAGGGTTAGGGTTAGGGTTAAGGTTAGGGTTAGGGTTTAGTGTTTATGGTTAGGGTTAGCGTTAGGGTTATGATTTGGGTTTAGTGTTTAGGTTTAGGGTTAGGGTTAGTGTTAGGGTTAGGGTTAGGTTTAGGGTTAAGGTTAGGGTTTAGGGTTAGGGTTAGGGTTAGGGTTAGGGTTAAGGTTAGGGTTTAGGGTTTAGATTAGTGTTAGGGTTAGAGTTAGGGTTTAGGCTTTAGGATTAGGGTTAGTGTTAGGGTTTAGGGTTTAGGGTTAGGATTAGGGTTAGGGTTAGGATTTAGTGTTTATGGTTAGGGTTAGGGTTTAGGGTTAGGGTTAGGGTTAGGGTTAGGGTTAGGGTTAGGGTTAGGTTAGGGTTAGGGTTAGGGTTACGGTTAGGTTTTAGGGATAAGGTTAGGGTTAGGGTTACGCTTTAGGTTTAGGTTTAGGGTTAAGGTTAGGGTTTAGGGTTTAGAGTTAGGGTTAGGGTTAGGGTTAGCATTAGGTTTAGGGTTAGGGACAGGATTAGGGTTTGGGACATGGTTAGGTTTACTGTTAGGGTTATATTAAGTTTAGGTTTTGTCTGATGCTTAAGTTTATGTTTAGGGACAGGGTTAGTGACAGGGTGAGGGTTAGAGTTAAGGTTGGAGAGACGGTAAGGGTCAGAGTTAGGTTTAGCGACAGTGTTAGGGTAAGGGATCAGGTTAGGTTAGGGTTTAGGGTTAGGGTTAGGGTTAGGGTTAGGAATAGGGGAGGGTTAGTGTTTACATTTTAGGGTTAGGGTTTAGGGATAGGGTTAGGGTTAGGGTTAGGGTTAGGAATAGGGGAGGGTTAGTGTTTACATTTTAGGGTTAGGGTTTAGGGATAGGGTTAGGGTTAGGGTTAGGGTTAGAGTTTGGGTTAGTGTTAGGGTTAGGGTTAGGTTTTAGGGATAGGGTTAGGGTTAGGGTTATGGTTTAGGTTTAGGGCTAGGGTTAAGGTTAGGGTTTAGGGTTTAGGGTTAGGGTTAGGGTTAGAGTTAGGGTTTAGGGTTAGGGTTAGTGTTAAGGTTTAGGGTTTAGGGTTAGGGTTAGGGTTAGGGTTAGGGTTTAGTGTTTATGGTTAGGGTTAGCGTTAGGGTTAGGATTTGGGTTTGGTGTTTAGGTTTAGGGTTAGGGTTAGTGTTAGGGTTAGGGTTAGGGTTAGGGTTAGGGTTAGGGAGAGGATTAGGGTTTGGGACATGGTTAGGTTTACTGTTAGGGTAATATTAAGTTTAGGTTTTGTCTGATGCTTAAGTTTAGGTTTAGGGACAGGGTTAGTGACAGGGTGAGGGTTAGAGTTAAGTATGGAGAGACGGTAAGGGTGAGAGTTAGGTTTAGCGACAGTGTTAGGGTTAGGGATCTGTTTAGGTTAGGGTTTAGGGTTAGGGTTAGGGTTAGGGTTAGGAATAGGGGAGGGTTAGTGTTTACATTTTAGGGTTAGGGTTTAGTGATAGGGTTAGTGTTAGGGTTAGGCTTAGAGTTAGGGTTAGGGTTTAGGGTTTAGGGTTAGGGTTAGGGTTAGAGTTAGGGTTTAGGCTTTAGGGTTAGGGATAGTGTTAGGGTTTAGGGTTTAGGGTTAGGGTTAGGGTTAGGGTTAGGGTTAGGGTTTAGTGTTTAAGGTTAGGGTTAGCGTTAGGGTTAGTGTTTGGGTTTAGGGTTTAGGTTTAGGGTTAGGGTTAGTGTTAGGGTTTCGGGTTTAGTGTTAGGGTTAAGGTTATGGTTAGGGTTAGGTACACGATTCGGGTTTGAGAGTGGTTAGGTTTAGTGTTAGGGTTATAGTTAAGTTTAGGTTTTGGCTGATGGTTAAGGTTAGGTTTAGGGACAGGGTTAGTTACAGGGTGAGGGTTAGAGTTAAAGATAGAGAGACGGTAAGTGTCAGAGTTAGGTTTAGCGACAGTGTTAGGGTTAGGGTTAGGGTTATGTTAGGGTTAGGGTTAGGGTTAGGGTTAGGGTTAGGGTTAAGGTTAGGGTTTAGGGTTTAGATTAGGGTTAGGGTTAGAGTTAGGGTTTAGGCTTTAGGGATAGTGTTAGTGTTAGGGTTTAGGGTTTAGGGTTAGGGTTAGGGTTAGGGTTAGGGTTTAGTGTTTATGGTTAGGGTTAGGGTTTAGGGTTAGGGTTAGTGTTAGGGTTAGGGTTAGGGTTAGGGTTAGGGTTAGGTTAGGGTTAGGGTTAGGGTTACGGTTAGGTTTTAGGGATAAGGTTAGGGTTAGGGTTACGCTTTAGGTTTAGGTTTAGGGTTAAGGTTAGGGTTTAGGGTTTAGAGTTAGGGTTAGGGTTAGGGTTAGCATTAGGTTTAGGGTTAGGGACAGGATTAGGGTTTGGGACATGGTTAGGTTTACTGTTAGGGTTATATTAAGTTTAGGTTTTGTCTGATGCTTAAGTTTATGTTTAGGGACAGGGTTAGTGACAGGGTGAGGGTTAGAGTTAAGGTTGGAGAGACGGTAAGGGTCAGAGTTAGGTTTTGCGACAGTGTTAGGGTTAGGGATCAGGTTAGGTTAGGGTTTAGGGTTAGGGTTAGGGTTAGGGTTAGGAATAGGGGAGGGTTAGTGTTTACATTTTAGGGTTAGGGTTTAAGGATAGGGTTAGGGTTAGGGTTAGGGTTAGAGTTAGGGTTAGGGTTAGGGTTAGGGTTAGGTTTTAGGGATAGGGTTAGGGTTAGGGTTACGGTTTAGGTTTAGGGTTAGGGTTAAGGTTAGGGTTTAGGGTTTAGGGTTAGGGTTAGGGTTAGAGTTAGGGTTTAGGCTTTAGGGTTAGGGATAGTGTTAGGGTTTAGTATTTAGGGTTAGGGTTAGGGTTAGGGTTAGGGTTTAGTGTTTATGGTTAGGGTTAGCGTTAGGGTTAGGGTTTGGGTTTAGGGTTTAGGTTTAGGGTTAGGGTTAGTGTTAGGGTTTCGGGTTTAGTGTTATGGTTACGGTTAGGGTTAGGGTTAGGTACACGTTTCGGGTTTGAGACATGGTTAGGTTTAGTGTTAGGGTTATAGTTAAGTTTAGGTTTTGGCTGATGGTTAAGGTTAGGTTTAGGGACAGGTTTAGTTACAGGGTGAGGGTTAGAGTTAAAGATAGAGAGACGGTAAGGGTCAGAGTTAGGTTTAGCGACAGTGTTAGGGTTAGGGTTACGGTTAGGTTAGGGTTAGGGTTAGAGTTATGGTTTAGGGTTAGGGTTAGGGTTAGGGTTTAGGATTTGGGGTTAGGGTTATGGTTAGGGTTAGGGTTAGGGTTAGGGGCAGGATTAGGGTTTGGGACATGTTTAGGTTTACTGTTAGGGTTATATTAAGTTTAGGTTTTGTCTGATGCTTAAGTTTAGGTTTAGGGACAGGGTTAGTGACAGGGTGAGGGTTAGAGTTAAGGAGGAGAGACGGTAAGGGTCAGAGTTAGGTTTAGCGACAGTGTTAGGGTTAGGGATCAGGTTAGGTTAGGGTTTAGGGTTAGGGTTAGTGTTAAGGTTTAGGGTTTAGGGTTAGGGTTAGGGTTAGGGTTAGGGTTTAGTGTTTATGGTTAGGGTTAGCGTTAGGGTTAGGATTTGGGTTTAGTGTTTAGGTTTAGGGTTAGGGTTAGTGTTAGGGTTAGGGTTAGGGTTAGGGTTAGGGTTAGGGAGAGGATTAGGGTTTGGGACATGGTTAGGTTTACTGTTAGGGTAATATTAAGTTTAGGTTTTGTCTGATGCTTAAGTTTAGGTTTAGGGACAGGGTTAGTGACAGGGTGAGTGTTAGAGTTAAGTTTGGAGAGACGGTAAGGGTGAGAGTTAGGTTTAGCGACAGTGTTAGGGTTAGGGATCTGTTTAGGATAGGGTTTAGGGTTAGGGTTAGGGTTAGGGTTAGGAATAGGGGAGGGTTAGTGTTTACATTTTAGGGTTAGGGTTTAGTGATAGGGTTAGGGTTAGGGTTAGGCTTAGAGTTAGGGTTAGGGTTTAGGGTTTAGGGTTAGGGTTAGGGTTAGAGTTAGGGTTTAGGCTTTAGGGTTAGGGATAGTGTTAGGGTTTAGGGTTTAGGGTTAGGGTTAGGGTTAGGGTTAGGGTTAGGGTTTAGTGTTTATGTTTAGGGTTAGCGTTAGGGTTAGTGTTTGGGTTTAGGGTTTAGGTTTAGGGTTAGGGTTAGTGTTAGGGTTTCGGGTTTAGTGTTAGGGTTAAGGTTATGGTTAGGGTTAGGTACACGATTCGGGTTTGAGACATGGTTAGGTTTAGTGTTAGGGTTATAGTTAAGTTTAGGTTTTGGCTGATGGTTAAGGTTAGGTTTAGGGACAGGGTTAGTTACAGGGTGAGGGTTAGAGTTAAAGATAGAGAGACGGTAAGTGTCAGAGTTAGGTTTAGCGACAGTGTTAGGGTTAGGGTTAGGGTTATGTTAGGGTTAGGGTTAGGGTTAGGGTTAGGGTTAGGGTTAGGTTTTAGGGATAGGGTTAGGGTTAGGGTTACGGTTTAGGTTTAGGGTTAGGGTTAAGGTTACGGTTTAGGGTTTAGGGTTAGGGTAGGGTTAGGGTTAGCATTAGTTTTAGGGTTAGGGACAGGATTAGGGTTTGGGACATGGTTAGGTTTACTGTTAGGGTTATATTAAGTTTAGGTTTTGTCTGATGCTTAAGTTTAGGTTTAGGGACTGGGTTAGTGACAGGGTGAGGGTTAGAGTTAAGGTTGGAGAGACGGTAAGGGTCAGAGTTAGGTTTAGCGACAGTGTTAGGGTTAGGGTTACGGTTAGGGTTAGGTTAGGGTTAGGGTTAGAGTTAGGGTTTAGGGTTAGGGTTAGGGTTAGGGTTTAGGATTTAGGGTTAGGGTTATGGTTATGGTTAGGGTTAGGGTTAGGGTTAGGGGCAGGATTAGGGTTAGGGTTAGGGTTAGGGTTAGGTTTAGAGTTAGGTTTTAGGCTTTAGGGTTAGGGTTAGGGTTAGGGTTAGGGTTAGGGTTAGGGTTAAGGGTAGGGTTAGGGTTAGGGTTAGGGTTAGGGTTAGGGTTAAGGGTAGGGTTTAGGGTTTAGATTAGGGTTAGGGTTAGTGTTAGAGTTTCGGGTTTAGTGTTAGGGTTAAGGTTAGGGATAGGGTTAGGTACACATTTTGGGTTTGAGACATGGTTAGGTTTAGTGTTAGGGTTATAGTTAAGTTTAGGTTTTGGCTGATGGTTAAGGTTAGGTTTAGGGACAGGGTTAGATACAGGGTGAGGGTTAGAGTTAAAGATAGAGAGACGGTAAGGGTCAGAGTTAGGTTTAGCGACAGTGTTAGGGTTAGGGTTAGGGTTAGGTTAGGGTTAGGGTTAGGGTTAGGGTTAGAGTTAGGTTTTAGGGATAGGGTTAGGGTTAGGGTTACGGTTTAGGTTTAGGGTTTGGGTTAAGGTTAGGGTTTAGGGTTTAGGGTTAGGGTTAGGGTTAAGGTTAGCATTAGGTTTAGGGTTAGGGACAGGATTAGGGTTTGGGACATGGTTAGGTTTACTGTTAGGGTTATATTAAGTTTAGGTTTTGTCTGATGCTTAAGTTTAGGTTTAGGGACAGGGTTAGTGACAGGGTGAGCGTTAGAGTTAAGGTTGGAGAGACGGTAAGGTTCAGAGTTAGGTTTAGCGACAGTGTTAGGGTTAGGGATCAGGTTAGGTTAGGGTTTAGGGTTAGGGTTAGGGTTAGGGTTAGGAATAGGGGAGGGTTAGTGTTTACATTTTAGGGTTAGGGTTTAGGGATAGGGTTAGGTTTAGGGTTAGCGTTAGGGTTAGAGTTAGGATTTAGGCTTTAGGGATAGGGTTAGGGTTAGAGTTAGGGCTTACGGTTTAGGGTTAGGGTTAGGGTTAGGGTTAGGGTTTCGGGTTTAGGGTTAGGGTTAAGTTTAGGTTTAGGGTTAGGTACACGATTCGGGTTTGAGACATGTTTAGGTTTAGTGTTAGGGTTATGGTTAATTTTAGGTTTTGGCTGATGGTTAAGGTTAGGTTTAGGGACAGGGTTAGTTACAGGGTGAGGGTTAGAGTTAAACTTAGAGAGACGGTAAGGTACAGAGTTAGGTTTAGCGACAGTGTTAGGGTTAGGGTTAGGGTTAGGTTAGGGTTAGGGTTAGGGTTAGGGTTAGGTTTTAGGGATAAGGTTACGGTTAGGGTTACGGTTTAGGTTTAGGTTTAGGGTTAAGGTTAGGGTTTAGGGTTTAGAGTTAGGGTTAGGGTTAGGGTTAGCATTAAGTTTAGGGTTAGGGTTAGGGTTAGGGTTAGGGTTAGAGTTAGGGTTAGGGTTAGGTTTTAGGGATAGGGTTAGGGTTAGGGTTACGGTTTAGGTTTATGGTTAGGGTTAAGGTTAGGGTTTAGTGTTTAGGGTTAGGGTTAGGGTTAGAGTTAGGGTTTAGGGTTTAGGGTTAGGGTTAGTGTTAGGGTTTAGGATTTAGGGTTAGGGTTAGGGTTAGGGTTAGGGTTTAGTGTTTATGGTTAGGGTTAGCGTTAGGTCTAGGGTTTGGGTTTAGGGTTTAGGTTTAGGGTTAGGGTTAGTGTTAGGGTTTCGGGTTTAGTTTTAGGGTTACGGTTAGGGTTAGGGTTAGGTACACGTTTCGGGTTTGAGACATGGTTAGGTTTAGTGTTAGGGTTATAGTAAAGGTTAGGTTTTGGCTGATGGTTAAGGTTAGGTTTAGGGACAGGTTTAGTTACAGGGTGAGGGTTAGAGTTAAAGATAGAGAGACGGTAAGGGTCAGAGTTAGGTTTAGCGACAGTGTTAGGGTTAGGGTTACGGTTAGGTTAGGGTTAGGGTTAGAGTTAGGGTTTAGGGTTAGGGTTAGGGTTAGGGTTTAGGATTTAGGGTTAGGGTTATGGTTAGGGTTAGGGTTAGGGTTAGGGGCAGGATTAGGGTTTGGGACATGGTTAGGTTTACTGTTAGGGTTATATTAAGTTTAGGTTTTGTCTGATGCTTAAGTTTAGGTTTAGGGACAGGGTTAGTGACAGGGTGAGGGTTAGAGTTAAGGAGGAGAGACGGTAAGGGTCAGAGTTAGGTTTAGCGACAGTGTTAGGGTTAGGGATCAGGTTAGGTTAGGGTTTAGGGTTAGGGTTAGGGTTAGGGTTAGGAATAGGGGAGGGTTAGGGTTTACATTTTAGGGTTAGGGTTTAGGAATAGGGTTAGGGTTAGGGTTAGGGTTAGAGTTAGGATTTAGGCTTTAGGGTTAGGGTTAGAGTTAGAGTTAGGGCTTATGGTTTAGGGTTAGGTTTAGGGTTAGGGTTAGAGTTTCGGGTTTAGGGTTAGGGTTAAGTTTAGGGTTAGGCTTAGGTATACGATTCGGGTTTGAGACATGTTTAGGTTTAGTGTTAGGGTTATGGTTAGGGTTAGGCTTAGGGTTAGGGTTAGGGTTAGGGTTAGGGTTAGGGTTTCGGGTTTAGGGTTAAGGTTAAGTTTAGGGTTAGTGTTAGGTACACGATTCGGGTTTGAGACATGTTTAGGTTTAGTGTTAGGGTTGTGGTTAAGTTTAGGTATTGGCTGATGGTTAAGGTTAGGTTTAGGGACAGGGTTAGTTACAGGGTGAGTGTTAGGGTTAGGGTTACGGTTTTGGTTAGGGTTCGGTTTTAGGGATAGGGTTAGGGTTAGGGTTACGGTTTAGGGTTAGGGTTAGGGTTAAGGTTAGGGTTTAGGGTTTAGGGTTAGAGTTAGGGTTAGTGTTAGGGTTTCGGGTTTAGTGTTAGGGTTAAGGTTAGGGTTAGGGTTAGGTACACGTATCGGGTTTGAGACATGGTTAGGTTTAGTGTTAGGGTTATAGTTAAGTTTATGTTTTGGCTGATGGTTAAGGTTAGGTTTAGGGACAGGGTTAGTTACAGTGTGACGGTTAGAGTTAAAGATAGAGAGACGTTAAGGGTCAGAGTTAGGTTTGGCGACAGTGTTAGGGTTAGGGTTAGGGTTAGGTTAGGGTTAGGGTTAGAGTTAGGGTTTAGGGTTAGAGTTAGGTTAAGGGTTTAGGATTTAGGGTTAGGGTTATGGTTAGGGTTAGGGTTAGGGTTAGGGGCAGGATTAGGTTTAGGGACATGGTTAGGTTTACTGTTAGGGTTATATTAAGTTTAGGTTTTGTCAGATGCTTAAGTTTAGGTTTAGGGACAGGGTTAGTGACAGGGTGAGGGTTAGAGTTAAGGTTGGAGAGACGGTAAGGGTCAGAGTTAGGTTTAGCGACAGAGTTAGGGTTAGGGATCAGGTTAGGTTAGGGTTTATGGTTAGCGTTAGGGTTAGGGTTAGGAATAGGGGAGGGATAGTGTTTACATTTTAGGGTTAGGGTTTAGCGATAGGGTTAGGGTTAGGGTTAGGGTTAGAGTTAGGGTTAGGGTTAGGGTTAGGGTTAGGGTTAGGTTTTAGGGATAGGGTTAGGGTTAGGGTTACGGTTTAGGTTTAGGGTTAGGGTTAAGGTTAGGGTTTAGGGTTTAGGGTTAGGGCTAGGGTTAGAGTTAGGGTTTAGGCTTTAGGTTTAGGGATAGTGTTAGGGTTTAGGGTTTAGGGTTAGGGTTAGGGTTAGGGTTAGGGTTAGGGTTTAATGTTAGGGTTAAGGTTATGGTTAGGGTTAGGTACACGATTCGGGTTTGAGACATGGTTAGGTTTAGTGTTAGGGTTATAGTTAAGTTTAGGTTTTGGCTGATGGTTAAGTTTAGGTTTAGGGACAGGGTTAGTTACAGGGTGAGGGTTAGAGTTAATGATAGACAGACGGTAAGTGTCAGAGTTAGGTTTAGCGACAGTGTTAGGGTTAGGTTTAGGGTTAGGTTAGGTTTAGGGTTAGGGTTAGGGTTAGGGTTAGGGTTAGGTTGTAGGGATAGGGTTAGGGTTAGGGTTACGGTTTAGGTTTAGGGTTAGGGTTAAGGTTAGGGTTTAGGGTTTAGGGTTAGGGTTAGGGTTAGAGTTAGGGTTTAGGCTTTAGGGTTAGGGTTAGTGTTAGGGTTTAGGGTTTAGGGTTAGGGTTAGGGTTAGGGTTAGGTTTAGGGTTTAGTGTTTATGGTTAGGGTTAGCGTTAGGGTTAGGGTTTGGGTTTAGGGTTTAGGTTTAGGGTTAGGGTTAGTGTTAGGTTTTCGGGTTTAGTATTAGGGTTAAGGTTAGGGTTAGGGTTAGGTACACGTTTCGGATTTGAGACATGGTTAGGTTTAGTGTTAGGGTTATAGTTAAGTTTAGGTTTTGGCTGATGGTTAAGGATAGGTTTAGGGACAGGGTTAGTTACAGGGTGAGGGTTAGAGTTAAAGATAGAGAGACGGTAAGGGTCAGAGTTAGGTTTAGCGACAGTGTTAGGGTTAGGGTTAGGGTTAGGTTAGGGTTAGGGTTAGGGTTAGGGTTAGGGTTAGGGTTAGGTTTTAGGGATAGGGTTTGGGTTAGGGTTACGGTTTAGGTTTAGGGTTAGGGTTAAGCTTAGGGTTTAGGGTTTAGGGTTAGGGTTAGTGTTAGGGTTAGCATTAGTTTTAGGGATTAGGGACAGGATTAGGGTTTGGGACATGGTTAGGTTTACTGTTAGGGTTATATTAAGTTTAGGTTTTGTCTGATGCTTAAGTTTAGGTTTAGGGACAGGGTTAGTGACAGGGTGAGGGTTAGAGTTAAGGTTGGAGAGACGGTAAGGGTCAGAGTTAGGTTTAGGGACAGTGTTAGGGTTAGGGATCAGGTTAGGTTAGGATTTAGGGTTAGGGTTAGTGTTAGGAATAGGGGAGGGTTAGTGTTTACATTTTAGGGTTAGGGTTTAGGGATAGGGTTAGGGTTAGGGTTAGGATTAGAGTTAGGGTTAGGGTTAGGGTTAGGTTTTAGGGATAGGATTACGGTTAGGTTTACGGTTTAGGTTTAGGGTTAGGGTTAATGTTAGGGTTTAGGGTTAGGGTTAGGGTTAGAGTTAGGGTTTAGGCTTTAGGGTTAGGTTTAGGGTTAGGGTTAGGGTTTAGTGTTTATGGTTGGGGTTAGCGTTAGGGTTAGTGTTTGGGTTTAGTGTTTAGATTTAGGGTTAGGGTTAGTGTTAGGGTTAGGGTTAGGGTTAGGATTAGGGTTAGGAACAGGATTAGGGTTTGGGACATGGTTAGGTTTAGTGTTAGGGTTATAGTTAAGTTTAGGTTTTGTCTGATGCTTAAGTTTAGATTTAGGGACAGGGTTACTGACAGGGTGAGGGTTAGAGTTAAGGGTGGAGAGATGGTAAGGGTCAGACTTAGGTTTAGCGACAGTGTTAGGGTTAGGGTTAATATTAGAGTCAGAGTTAAGGTAAGATTAGCGTTATGGTTACAAGCAGATTAGGTTGAGTGATACTGTTAGTGTTAGTGACATGCTTAGTGTTAGGGTTAGGGTTAGTGTTAGGGACAGTGTTAGGGTTAGGTTTGGAGTTGAGTTTAGTTTTAGGTTTCAATTTAGGGCTGGGGGTAGTGTTAGAGTTAGGGTGGCCTCGGATTAGGGAAGGGATAGGGTCAGGCACAGGGATTGGGATATGTTTATGGTTAGGGTTAGGGTTAGAAACAGGTTTAAAGTTAGAGTCAGGGTTAGAGACAGGTATGGTTAGGGTTAGGGTCAAGGTACAGGTAAGATTTAGTTTAAGATTAGGACTTTGGGAAGTTTTTGTATGAGGAAGAATTTCACAGAGAAGACACCAGTCTCTGATCTCACTTCCTGGTCATAAATCTTAAAAGAACTTGGAACCCTGGTAACCAGGCAACCACATCATAATGCAGCCCTTTCCCAGCTCACTGTGATGGAGATGCTGGAAATAGTACCATGTTTCCATGATGCGGCCTAGTGGCCTCAGGAACTGGCCTCAGGAAAGCCGAAATGGTGAAACTTCACCCATGTTTTAGACTCTGATTTAGGTCTCACACAAGATTCTTCTGGCCATTGTTTCAGAGGTCAATAATATAACACAGGAAGGCCTAGGGCAGACCAGGCCAGGTTAGACAACCACGCTGATCTCACACTGACTGCCGTCCGACCTCTCATTCATTGTGTGTGTGTGTGTGTGTGTGTGTGTGTGTGTGTGTGTGTGTGTGTGTGTTTATGTGAGTGTTGGTGGGGAGGGGGAGGATGGTAGAGGGTTTGCTCAGTCTTCTTTTTCAAGGTCCCTCAGTTGTAAGAATAGACTGTTTATTAGAGAATTTTCTTCTTTCTGGAGGTAGGCCTCTATTGCTCTGAAATTGCTTCTTAGGACTGCTTTCGCTGTGTGCATACATTTGGGAACATTGTGTTTTCACTTACTTTAGCCTCAAGGTATTTTTTCATTTCTTCCTTGATGACATTGCTGACCCATTGAGTATCATGTTGCTTAGATCCCATGCTTTTGTGTGTTTTCCCATTATTTTCTTGCAATTGATTTCTAGGTAGATACCAGAGAAGATGCTTGGTACCATTTCAGTCTTCTTGTATCTATGGAGATATGTTTGAGGGTCTAACATGTGACGTATTGTGGAAAATGTCCCGTGTGCCCTTGAAAGGAGTGTATATTGTTCAGATAAGGGGTGAGATGGTCTACAAATATCAATTTAAGTCCTTTAATTCCATTGTTTCTTGGTTGATTTTCTGTCTGGATGATGTATTTGCATGTCATCATCCCCTACTATGACTCACAATGTCTTCATTTATGACTCACCATGTATGCTTTCAGTGTTAGTTGGTCTTACGTGTGTCATGTATATGATTAGAAGAGTCCCATCCTCTTGTTGGATTGATGGTTTTATCAATATGACATGTACTTTTTGTCACTTGTTATAGCTTTTGTTTTAAAGTCTATGTTATCTGAGTATTGTTTCCCCAGCTTTTTATTTCCCCATTTCCATTGGTAAAACGTATCTTTTTCCATCCCTTCACTTTCAGTCTCTGTGTGTCTTTCGATATGGACTGAGTGTTGTGGGAAGCATATGTATTATTTTTTTAGTTTATTTTATCCATTCTGCGACGCCAGGTTTTATTCTAGGTAACACAACTTTCAATCATTATTTTGATGATGAAATGCTCAATGAGAGGACTTGTTGCATGGTCCTGATAACATGAGAGGCCACCAGGTGCTAAGGCTGCCTTGGAAGTAAGATGGGACACTGTCAGGGCATGAAGTTCCACAGGCCATTCTGCTGGTTGGAAGGAAAACGGCCCCCATTTCCATTTGAGCAGGTCACATGCAATGTGTGACCCTGCCTGACAGACAGTAGGACCTGAAGTTTGAAAGTCAGCATACCCCAGTGTCTCCAGACTCCCTAGGCAATGGGAAAGGTATTTACGATGGTCTAGTAAACAAGGCCACAGGACCCTAGCCTCAACTGGTAGGAAAAAAAGACCCCACCTGAATGCAAATTATGGTTCCCAGACACATTGTTGGAGAGGAGGTAATCCGGCCGCCACCTGGCTTTAGTGGAACAATGTGGCCCTAGCCCTTTCTGTCTGAGAAAGGAGAAACTGCTTGAGTGGGTTGTCAGGAAGCCAGCACATCCTGACAGAGGATGGAGACCTTGGCCACCCACCAGCAGCGTGCAAATCACAAGTTTCCCTGCCAAAGGCGGGAGACGGATGCCCCACAGCTCGTGCAAGTGGGGCAACATGGACACCAGGCCCTAATGGCAAACGGATGGTGACTTGCCACCTTCCCCCTCACTGCCAGACTGTGAGTGGCACTTGAGACTCCTGGCCCTTCTTGCAGAGGGAGTGAAGCCAGGAACCTCTTTGTTGTGCACAACGCCTCAAACCGGTGGCTTTCTTGGAAGAGGAAGTATCCCGCCCATGAAAGCTATGGTCACAAGGGCCTCCTGATAGAAAAGTTTACCCAGGCCTTCAGCTCTCCCAGCAGCTCGCCAGGGACCCAAGACCCTCGTGGATGAGGAATGGTCCACCATGCCTACCAGACATACAAGGGCAAGAAGACTCCAGTTCATTTAGGGTGACCAAGTTGTCCCATTCCCCACCTAATGCAGAAGTGAAGGGAGACCAAAACCAGCCCCTATGAGTGAATCAATGAAGCTCTGTGCCCCCGCAATAGCACAACACCTACAACCTCTTCTGGTACAAATAAACCTGGCCTAGGTCTCGCCACAGGAGAGGGGTCTCCAACTTCCCCTGACACATCAAATCCTCTGAACAATTGAGGTAAGAGCCAATAAAAGAAGGCCACTGAAGGGGCAACAGAGTGAGACACACAGGGAGCGAGAGAGACCCGCAGACAAAATGACAGAAGGAGAAACAGGGAGAAGGAATGGGAGGGGGAGCATAGCATCCAAGACCCAGAGCATGACAGCCATGGGATGGCCACTCACCCTGGGAAACACTCTGAGACAGTCACACCGAGGCTGTGTTGAGGTGGAATCTTACACATTGGAGTGTGGTCGTGCCGGGGACTGGTGTCCTGTGAGGAGACGGTGCCCTGTCGGTGGCAATCACGGTGGTGACTAAGTGCATGCCGCCAGGGTCCCAGCAGTGAGATGGTGCTCGGAGCCTCACCCAGATTTCCTCCTTGGGGCGACAAGTTGTAGTAGCAGGTACTCTCTGTGCGTGGGTCACTTGCCTCTGAGCTTTTCCCATAGAGGTCTTCTTTCCTGCAGTCAGAGGCCTCACACGACTCACAGGGGTGTTGGTGTTTTTCTCCATAGTTGAGTCTGCTGTTTTGGTCAGGCTCTTTTCCCCTGTGTGATGGGAGTCCTAGGTAGGATGGAGGATTACCGTGCATTGGGGGAGATTGCGAACGAGGGGCACAGCAGCGAAGACAGGGGCCTTCGTTATGGTGGGTCATGTGATACATCCCTTGGTCCTTGGTCCAGCAACAGACAGCGTGGGTGACTCAATGCACACTTGCAGGGAGACAGACGGTTTTCCTTGAGTCCTTGGTCTGCGGTGCCAAGGACGTGCATTGCCCTGAGTGGAGAAAGCCGCCGTGAGGTGTATTGTGATCAGTAAGAATGGGGGATTGTGATCAGGAAACTAGGGGAATTGTGATCAGGAAGCCAGAGGAATTGTGATCAGGAAGCAAAGGGCATTGTGATCAGTAGGCAAGGGGTATTGTGATCAGGTAACGTGATGTGTAAGACAGGGCATTCTGATAAGCAAACAGGGGGCAAAGTGATCAGAAAGAAAGTGGCAGTAGGATCAGCAAGCAGGGAGAATTTTAATCACTAATCAGGGGGTATTGTGATCACAAACAAGGGTCATTATGATCAAGAGTAAGGGGCTTTGTGATCACAAAGCACGGGGTATTGTGCTCAGTTAGGATGTGGAATTGTGATCAGGAAGTAGAGGAATTGTGATCAGGAAGCAAGAGGTATTGTGATCAGGAAGCAAAGGGCATTGTGACCAGTAGGCAAGGCGTATTGCGATCAGGGAACAAGGGGTAACGTGATGTGTAAAGATGGGGCATTCTGATAAGCATGCAGGGGGCAATGTGATCAGGAAGAAAGGTGAATTGTGATCAGGAAGCAAGGGGAATTTTGATCAGGAAGCAAGAGTTATCGTGATCAGGAAGCAAACGGCATTGTGAGCAGTAGGCAAGGGGTATTGTGATCAGAGAACAAGGGGTACTGTGATGTGTAAACAGGGGGCATTCTGATAAGTAAGCAGGGGCATTGTGATCAGGAGAAAAGGGGAATTTTGACCATTAAGCAGGGAGCATTGTAATTACTATTCAGGGTGCATTGTGACTACAAACAAGGGTCATTATGATCAAGAGCAAGGGGCATTGTGATCACAAAGCAGGGGGCATTGTGATCAGTAATGATGGGGAATTGTGATCAGGAAGTAAGGGGATTTGTGATCAGGAAGCAAGAGGGATTGTGATTAGGAAGCAAGGGGCATTGTGATCAGTAGGCAAGGGGTATTGTGATCAGTGAACAACGGGTACTGTGATGTGTAAACAGGGTGCATTCTGAAAAGTAAGCAGGGGGTGTTGTGATCAGGAAGATAGGGTCATTGTGATCAGTAAGCAGGGAGCATTGTAATCACCAATCAGGGGTATTGTGATCAGAAACAGGGGTCTTCGTGATCAAGAGCAAGGGGCACTGTGATCACAATGCAGAGGGAATTGTGATCAGTAAAGATGGGAGATTGTGATCAGGAAGCAAGGGGAATTGTGATCAGGAAGCAAGAGGGATTGTGATCAGGAAGCAAAGGCATTGTGATCAGTAGGCAAGGGGTATTGTGATCAGTGAACAAGGGGTACTGTGATGTGTAAACAGGGGGCATTGTGAAAAGTAAGCAGTGGGCATTGTGATCAGGAAAAAAGGGGCATTGTGATCAGTAACTGGGTTATTGTGATCAATAAGAATGTGGAGTTGTGATCAGGAAACAAAGGACATTGTGATCAGTAGGCAAGGGGTATAGTGATAGGTGAACAAGGGGTACTGTGATGTGTAAACTGGGGGCATTCTGATAAGTAAGCAGGGGTCATTGTGATCAGGAAGAAAGGGGCATTGTGATCACAAAGCAGGGGGCATTGTGTTCAGTAAAAGGGGGCATTGTGATCCAGAACAAAGGGGCATTTTGACCAGTAAGCAGCGAGCATTGTAATCACTAATCAGGGGGTATTGTGATCAGAAACAGGGGTCATTATGATCAAGAACAAGTGGCATTGTGATCAGTAAAGAACGGGCATTGTGATCACAAAGCAGGTGCTTTGTGATCATTAACGGGGGTATTGTGATCAGGAAGGAAGGGGAATTGTGATCAGAAAGCCAGAGGTATTGTGATCAGGAATCAATGGGCATTGTGATCAGTTGGCAAGGGGTATTGTGATCAGTGAACAAGGGGTACTGTGATGTGTAAACAGGGGGCATTCTGAAAAGTAAGCAGTGGGCATTGTGATCAGTAAAAGGGGGCATTGTGATCAGGAACAAAGGGGCATTTTGACCAGTAAGCAGGGAGCATTATAATCACTAATTTGGGGGGATTGTGATAAAAAACAGGGGTCATTATGATTAAGAACAAGGGGCATTGTGATCACAAAGCAGGGGCATTGTGATCAGTAACAGGGGGCATAGTGATCCTTTAGGATGGGGGATTGTGATGAGGAAGCAAAGGGCATTGGCATCAGTAGGCAAGGGGTATTGTGATCGGTGAATAAGGGGTACTGTGGTCTGCAAACAGGGGATATTCTATAAAGTATGCAGGATGCATTGTGATCAGAAAAGGGGGCAATGTGATCAGGAACAAATGGGCATTTTGACCAGTAAGCAGGGAGCATTGTAATCACTAATCAGGGAGAATTGTGATCAGAAACAGGGGTCATTATGATCAAGTACAAGCGACATTGTGATCAGTAAAGACGGGGCATTGTGATCACAATGCAGGGGCATTGTTATCATTAACGGGGGTATTGTGATCAGTAAGGATGGGGGATTGTGATCAGGAACTAAGGGGAATTGTGATCAGGAAGCAAGAGGCATTGTGATCAGGAACCAAAGGGCATTGTGAGCAGTAAGCACGGAATATTGTAATCACTAAACATGAGGTATTGTGATCAGAAACAGGGGTCATTATGATCAAGAAAAAGCGGCATTGTGATCAGTAAAGAAGGGGCATTGTGATCACAAAGCAGGGGGCATTGTGATCAGTAAAAGGGGGAAGTGTGATCCGGAACAAAGGGGCATTTTGACCAGTAAGCAGGGAGCATTGTAATCACTAATCAGAGGGTATCGTGACCACAAACAAGGGTCATTATTATCAAGAGCAAGGGGCATTGCCATCAGGAAGAATGGGGGATTGTGATCAGGAACTCAGGGAATTGTGATCAGGAAGCAAGATATATTGTGATCAGGAAGCAAAGGGCATTGTGATCATTACCAAGGGCTATCGTGATCAGTTTACAAGAGGTATGTGATGTGTAAACAGGGCGTATTCTGAAAATTAAGCAGGGGGCACTGAGATCAGTATCGGGGGTATTGTGATCAGTAAGGATGGGGGATTGTGATCAGGACGCAAGGGCAATTGTGATCAGGAAGCCACAGTTATTGTGATCAGGAAACAAAGGGCATTGTGATCAGTAGGCAAGGGGTATTTTGATCAGTGAACAATGCATACTGTGATGTGTAAACAGGGGGCAATGTGATCAGGAAGAAAGGGCCATTGTGATCAGTAAGCAGGGAGCATTTTAATCACTCATCAGGGGGTATTGTTATCAGAAACAGTGGGCTTTATGATTAAGAACAAGGGGCATTGTGATCACAAAGCAGGGGGTATTGTGATCAGTAACACGGGGCATTGTGATCACTAAAGATGGGGGATTGTGATCAGGATGCAAGGGGATTTGTGATCAGGAAGCAAGAGGGATTGTGATCAGGAAGCAAGGGGCGTTGTGATCAGTAGGCAAGGGGAATTGTGATCAGCGAACAAGGGTTACTGTGATGTGTAACAGGGGGCATTCTGAAAAGTAAGCAGGGGGCATTGTGGACAGTAAAAGGGGTCATTTTGATCAGGAAGAATGGGGCATTGTGATCAGTAAGCAGGGAGCATTCTAATCACTAATCAGGGGTATTGTGATCAGAAACAAGGGGCATTATGTCAAGAACAAGGGGCATCGTGATAAAAAAACAAGGGGCATTGTGATCACAATGCAGGGGGCATTGGGATCAGTAACGGGGTATTGTGATCAGTAAGAATGGGGGATTTTGATCAGGAAATAAGGGGAATTGTGATCAGGAAGCAAACAGCATTGTGAGCAGTAGGCAAGGGGTATTGTGATAATTGATCAAGGGTACTGTGATGTGTAAACAGGGGGCATTCTGATAAGTAAGCAAGGGCATTGTGAACAGTATGCAGGGAGTACTGTGACCACAAACAAGGGTCATTATGATCAAGAACAAGCAGCAATGTGATCAGTAAAGAAGGGGTATTGTGATCACAAAGCAGGGGGCATTGTGATCAGGAAAAAAGGGGCATTTTGAGCAGAAAGAAGGGAGCATTGTAATCACTAATGAAGGGGTTTGTGATCACAACAAGTGTCATTATGATCAAGAGCAAGTGGCATTGTGATCACAAAGCAGGGGGCATTGTGATCAGTAAGGATGGGGAATTGTGAACAGGAAATAGCGGAATTGTGATCACGAAGCAAGAGGTTTTGTGATCAGGAAGCAAAGGGCATTGTGATCAGTACGCAAGGGGTATTGTGATCAATGAAGAATGCGTACTGCATGTGTAAACAGGGGACAATGTGATCAGGAAGAAAGGGACATTGTGAGTAGTAAGCAGGGAGCATTGTAATCATTCATCAGGGGGTATTGTGATTAGAAACAGGGTTCATTATGATCAAGAACAAGCGGCATTGTGATCAGTAAAGAAGGGTCATTGTGATCACAAAGCAGGGGCATTGTGATCAGTAACAGGGGTATTGTGATCAGGAAGCAAGGGTAATTGTGATCAGGAAGCAATAGTTATTGTTTTCAGGAAGCAAAGGGCATTGTGATCAGTAGGCAAGGGGAATTTTGATCAGGAAGCTGAGGTAATGTGATCAGGAAGCTAAGGGCATTGTGATCACTTGGGAAGGGATATTGTGATCAGTCAACAAGGGGTACTGTGATGTGTAAACAGGGGGCATTCTGAAAAGTCACCAGGCGCATTGTGATCAGAAAGAATGGGGCATTTTGACCAGTTACCAGGGAGCATTGTAATCACTAATTAGGTGGTATTTTGATCACAAACAGGGGTCATTATGATTAAGAACAAGGGGCATTGTAATCACAAAGCAAGGGGCATTGTGATCAGTAACAGGGGGTATTGTGAACAGTAAGGATGGGGGATTGTGATCAGGAAGTAAGGGGAATTGAGATCAGGAAGCAAGAGGTATTGTGCTCAGGAGCATAAGGCATTGTGTTCAGTAGGTAAGGGGTACTGTGATTTGTAACCAGGGGACATTCTGAAAAGTAAGCAGGGGTCATTGTGACCATTAAAAGGGGGAATTTTGATCAGGAATAAAGGGGCATTTTGACCAGTGAGCAGGGAGCTTTGTAAACACTAATTGGGTGGTATTGTGATCACAAACATGGGCCATTATGATTCAGAACAAGGGGCATTGTGATCAAAAAGGAGGGGGCATTGTCATCAGTAACAGGGGGCATTGTGATCACTAAGGATGGGGGATTGTGATCAGGAAGCAAGGGGAATTTTGATCAGGAAGCAAAGGGCATTGTGACCAGTAGGCAAGGCGTATTGCGATCAGGGAACAAGGGGTAACATGATGTGTAACGACGGGGCATTCTGATAAGCATGCAGGGGGCAATGTGATCATGAAGAAAGGTGAATTGTGATCAGGAAGCAAGGGGAATAGTGATCAGGAAGCAAGAGTTATTGTGATCAGGAAGCAAAGGGCATTGTGAGCAGTAGGCAAGGGGTATTGTGATCAGAGAACAAGGGGTACTGTGATGTGTAAACAGGGGGCATTCTGATAAGAAAGCAGGGGCATTGTGATCAGGAGAAAAGGGGCAATTTGACCATTAAGCAGGGAGCATTGTAATTAATATTCAGGGTGCATTGTGACCACAAACAAGGGTCATTATGATCAAGAGCATTGGGCATTGTGATCACAAAGCAGGGGGCATTGTGATCAGTAAAGATGGGGAATTGTGATCAGGAAGTAGGGGATTTGTGATCAGGAAGCAAGAGGGATTGTGATCAGGAAGCACGGGGCATTGTGATCAGTAGGCAAGGGTTATTGTGATCAGTGAACAACGGGTACTGTGATGTGTAAACAGGGTGCATTCTGAAAAGTAAGCAGGGGGCGTTGGGATCAGGAAGAAAGGGTCATTGTGATCAGTAAGCAGGGAGCATTGTAATCACTAATCAGGGGTATTGTGATCAGAAACAGGGGTCTTCATGATCAAGAGCAAGGGGCACTGTGATCACAATGCAGTGGGCATTGTGATCAGTAAAGATGGGAGATTGTGATCAGGAAGCAAGGGGAATTGTGATCAGGAAGCAAGAGGGATTGTGATCAGGAAGCAAAGGCATTGTGATCAGTAGGCAAGGGGTATTGTGATCAGTGAACAAGGGGTACTGTGATGTGTAAACAGGGGGCATTCTGAAAAGTAAGCAGTGGGCATTGTGATCAGGAAAAAAGGGGCATTGTGATCAGTAACTGGGTTATTGTGATCAATAAGAATGTGGAGTTGTGATCAGGAAACAAAGGACATTGTGATCAGTAGGCAAGGGGTATAGTGATAGGTGAACAAAGGATACTGTGATGTGTAAACTGGGGCATTCTGATAAGTAAGCAGGGGTCATTGTGGTCAGGAAGAAAGGGGCATTGTGATCAGTATGCAGGGAGCATTGTAATCACTAATCGGGGTATTGTGATCACAAACAAGGGTCATTATGAACAAGAGCAAGGGGCTTTGTCATCACAAAGCAGGGGACATTGTGCTCAGTTAGGATGTGGAATTGTGATCAGGAAGTAGGGGAATTGTGATCAGGAAGCAAGAGGTATTGTGATCAGGAAGCAAAGGGCATTGTGATCAGTAGGCATGGGGTATTGTAATCAGTGAACAACGGGTACTGTGATGTGTAAACACGGGGCATTGTGACCAGGAAGAAATGCCATCGTGATCAATTAGCAGGGATCACTTTAATCACTCATAAGGTGGTATTATGAGCAGAAATAGTGGTCATTATGATTAAGAACAAGGGGCATTGTGATCACAAAGCAGGCGGCATTTTCATCAGTAACAGGGGGCATTGTGATCACTAAGCTGAGGGATTGTGATCAGTAAGCCAGGGTAATTGTGATCAGGAAGCAAAGGGCATTCTGATCAGTAGGCAAGGGGCATTGTGATCAGTGAACAAGGTGTACGGTGATGTGTAAACAGGGGGCATTGATAACTAAGCAGGGGGCATTGTGGTAAGGAAGAAAGGGGCATTGTGATCAGTATGCAGGGAGCATTGTAATCACTAAGGGTGAGGGAATGTGATTAGGAATCAAGGAGAATTGTGATCAGGAAGAAAAGGCATTGTGATCAGTAGGCAAGGGGCATTGTGATCAGTGAACAATGGGTACTGTGATGTGTAAACAGGGGGCATTCTGAAAAGTAAGCAGTGGGCATTGTGATCAGGAAGAAAGGGTCATTGTGATCAGTAAGCAGGGAGCATTGCAATCACTAATCAGGGGTATTGTGATCAGAAACAGGAGTCTTCACGATCAAGAGCAAGGGGCACTGTGATCACAATGCAGTGGGCATTGTGATCAGTAAAGATGGGAGATTGTGATCAGGAAGCAAGGGGAATTGTGATCAGGAAGCTAGAGGGATTGTGATCAGGAAGCAAAGGCATTGTGATCAGTAGGCAAGGGGTATTGTGATCAGTGAACAAGGGGTACTGTGATGTGTAAACAGGGGGCATCCTGAAAAGTAAGCAGTGGGCATTGTGATCAGGAAGAAAGTGGCATTGTGATCAGTAACGGGGGTATTGTGATCAGTAAGAATGGGGAATTGTGATCAGGAAGCAAGCAGAATTGTGATCAGGAAGCAAAGGGCACTGTGGTCACTAGGGAAGGGGTATTGTGATCATGGAGCAAGGAGTACAGTGATGTGTAAACAGGGGGCATTGTGATCAGGAAGTAAAGGGCATTGTGATCAGTAAGCAAGGGATATTGTGATCCGTGACCAAGGGGTACTGTGATGTCTAAACAGGGGGCATTGTAATCACTAATCAGGAGGTATTGTGATCACAAACAAGGGTCATTAAGATCAAGAGCAAGGGACATTGTGATCACAAAGCAGGGGGCATTGTGATCAGTAAGAATGGTGAATTGTGATCAGGATATAGGGGAATATTGATCGGGAAGCAAGAGGTGTTGTGATCAGGAAGCATAGGGAATTGTGATCAGTAGGCAAGGGGTATAGTGATCAGTGAACAACGGGTGCTGTGATGTGTAAACAGGGGGCAAAGTGATCAGGAAGAAACGGCCATTGTGATCAGTAAGCAGGGCACAATTTTATCACTCATCAGGGGATATTGTTATCAGAAACAAAGGTCATTATGATTAATAACAAGGGGCATTGTGATCACAAAGCAGGGGGCATTGTGATCAGTAACACGGGGCATTGTGATCACTCAGGATGGGAAATGTGATCAGGAAGCAAGGGCAATTGTGATCAGGAAGCAAAGGGCATTGTAACCAGTAGGCAAGGGGTATTGAGATCAGTGAACAAGGGGTATTGTGATGTGTAAATAGGGGTCATTCTGATAAGAAAGCAGGGGGCATTGTGATCAGGAAGAGAGTGGCATTGTGATCAGTAACGGGGGTATTGTCATCAGTAAGAATGGGGAATTGTGATCAGGAAGCAAGCGGAAATGTGATCAGGTAGCAAAGGGCACTGTGGTCACTAGGGAAGGGGTATTGTGATCATGGAGCAAGGGGTACTGTGATGTGTAAACAGGGGGCATTCTGAAGAGTAAGCAGAGGACATTGTGATCAGTAAGCAGGGAGCATTTTAATCACTAATCAGTGGGTATCTTGATCACAAAGAGGGGTCATTATGATCAAGAGCAAGGAGCATTGTGATCACAAAGCAGGGGGTTGTGATCAGTAAAGATGGCGGTTTGTGATCAGGAAGCAAAATGTATTGTGATCAGTAAGCAATTGGAATTGTGATCAGTAGGCAAGGGGTATTGTGATCAGTGAACAACGGGTACTGTGGTGTGTAAACAGTAGGCATTGTAATCACTAAACAGGGGGTTTGTAATCAGAAACAGGGTTCATTATGATCAAGAACAAGCGGCATTGTGATCAGTAAACAATGGGCATCGTGATCAAAAAGAAGGGAGCATTGTGATGAGTAACTGTGGTATTGTGATAAGTAAGGATGGGGGATTGTGATCAGGAAGTAGGGGAATTGAGATCAGTCAGCAAGAGGTGTTGTTATCAGGAAGCAAAGGGCATTGTGATTGGTAGGCAAGGGTTATTGATATCAGTGAACAAAGGGTACTGTAATGTGTAAACAGGGGGCATTCTGAAAAGTAAGAAGGGGGCATTGTGATCAGGAACAAAGGAGTCATTGTAATCAGGAAGCAGGGTGCACTGTAATCACTACTCAGGGGGTATTGTGATCACAAATATGGGTCATTATTATCAAGTGCAAGGGCCATTGTGATCACAAAGCAGGGGCATTGTGATCAGTACCGATGGGGGATTGTGATCAGGAAGAAGAGGTATTGTGATCAGTAAGCAAAGGGTATTGTGATCAGCAGGCAAGGTGTATTGTTATCAGTGAACAACGGGTACTGTCATGTGTAAACTGGGGGCATTCTTAAAAGTAAGCAGGGATCATTTTGATCAGGAAAAAAGGGCCATTGTGATCAGTAAGCAGGGAGCATTTTAATCACTTATCAGGGGTATTGTTATCAGAAACAGTTGTCATTATGATTAAGAACAAGGGGAATTGCGATCACAAAGCATGGGGCATTTTGATCAGTAACAGGGGGCATTGTGATCACTAAGGATGGGGAATGTGATCACGAAGCAAGCGGAATTGTGATCAGGAAGCAAAGGGCACTGTGGTCACTAGGGAAGGGGTATTGTGATCATGGAGCAAGGAGTACAGTGATGTGTAAACAGGGGGAATTGTGATCAGGAAGTAAAGGGCATTGTGATCAGTAAGCAAGGGATATTGTGATCCGTGACCAAGGTGTACTGTGATGTCTAAACAGGGGGCATTGTAATCACTAATCAGGAGGTATTGTGATCACAAACAAGGGTCATTAAGATCAAGAGCAAGGGACATTGTGATCAAAAAGCAGGGGGCATTGTGATCAGTAAGAATGGTGAATTGTGATCAGGATATAGGGGAATATTGATCGGGAAGCAAGAGGTGTTGTGATGAGGAAGCATAGGGAATTGTGATCAGTAGGCAAGGGGTATTGTGATCAGTGAACAACGGGTACTGTGATGTGTAAACAGGGGGCAAAGTGATCAGGAAGAAACGGCCATTGTGATCAGTAAGCAGGGCGCAATTTTATCACTCATCAGGGGATATTGTTATCAGAAACAAAGGTCATTATGATTAATAACAAGGGGCATTGTGATCACAAAGCACGGGGCATTGTGATCAGTAACACGGGGCATTGTGATCACTCAGGATGGGAAATGTGATCAGGAAGCAAGGGCAATTGTGATCAGGAAGCAAAGGGCATTGTAACCAGTAGGCAAGGGGTATTGAGATCAGTGAACAAGGGGTATTGTGGTGTGTAAATAGGGGTCATTCTGATAAGAAAGCAGGGGGCATTGTGATCAGGAAGAGAGTGGCATTGTGATCAGTAACGGGGGTATTGTGATCAGTAAGAATGGGGAATTGTGATCAGGAAGCAAGCGGAAATGTGATCAGGTAGCAAAGGGCACTGTGGTCACTAGGGAAGGGGTATTGTGATCATGGAGCAAGGGGTACTGTGATGTGTGAACAGGGGGCATTGTGATCAGGAAGTAAGGGGCATTGTGATCAGTAAGCATGGGATATTGTAATCCGTGACCAAGGGGTACTGTGATGTCTAAACAGGGGGCATTGTAATCACGAATCAGGAGGTATTGTGATCACAAACAAGGGTCATTAAGATCAAGAGCAAGGGACATTCTGATCACAAAGCAGGGGGCATTGTGATCAGTAAGAATGGTGAATTGTGGTCAGGAAATAGGGGAATCGTGATCGGGAAGCAAGAGGTGTTGTGATCAGGAAGTATAGGGAATTGTGATCAGTAGGCAAGGGGTATTGTGATCAGTGAACAACGGGTACTGTGATGTGTAAACAGGGGGCAAAGTGATCAGGAAGAAACGGCCATTGTGATCAGTAAGCAGGGCACAATTTTATCACTCATCAGGGGATATTGTTATCAGAAACAAAGGTCATTATGATTAATAACAAGGGGCATTGTGATCACAAAGCACGGGGCATTGTGATCAGTAACACGGGGCATTGTGATCACTCAGGATGGGAAATGTGATCAGGAAGCAAGGGCAATTGTGATCAGGAAGCAAAGGGCATTGTAACCAGTAGGCAAGGGGTATTGAGATCAGTGAACAAGGGGTATTGTGATGTGTAAATAGGGGTCATTCTGATAAGAAAGCAGGGGGCATTGTGATCAGGAAGAGAGTGGCATTGTGATCAGTAACGGGGGTATTGTGATCAGTAAGAATGGGGAATTGTGATCAGGAAGCAAGCGGAAATGTGATCAGGTAGCAAAGGGCACTGTGGTCACTAGGGAAGGGGTATTGTGATCATGGAGCAAGGGGTACTGTGATGCGTAAACAGGGGGCATTCTGAAGAGTAAGAAGGGGGCATTGTGATCAGGAACAAAGGAGTCATTGTAATCAGGAAGCAGGGTGCATAGTAAACACTACTCAGGGGGTATTGTGATCACAAATATGGGTCATTATTATCAAGTGCAAGGGCCATTGTGATCACAAAGCAGGGGCATTGTGATCAGTACCGATGGGGGATTGTGATCAGGAAGAAGAGGTATTGTGATCAGTAAGCAAAGGGTTTTGTGATCAGTAGGCAAGGTGTATTGTTATCAGTGAACAACGGGTACTGTCATGTGTAAACTGGGGGCATTCTTAAAAGTAAGCAGGGATCATTTTGATCAGGAAAAAAGGGCCATTGTGATCAGTAAGCAGGGAGCATTTTAATCACTTATCAGGGGTATTGTTATGAGAAACAGTTGTCATTATGATTAAGAACAAAGGGCATTGCGATCACAAAGCATGGGGCATTTTGATCAGTAACAGGGGGCATTGTGATCACTAAGGATGGGGAATGTGATCACGAAGCAAGCGGATTTGTGATCAGGAAGCAAAGGGCACTGTGGTCACTAGGGAAGGGGTATTGTGATCATGGAGCAAGGAGTACAGTGATGTGTAAACAGGGGGCATTGTGATCAGGAAGTAAAGGGCATTGTGATCAGTAAGCAAGGGATATTGTGATCCGTGACCAAGGGGTACTGTGATGTCTAAACAGGGGGCATTGTAATCACTAATCAGGAGGTATTGTGATCACAAACAAGGGTCATTAAGATCAAGAGCAAGGGACATTGTGATCACAAAGAAGGGGGCATTGTGGTCAGTAAGAATGGTGAATTGAGATCAGGAAATAGGGGAATCGTGATCGGGAAGCAAGAGGTATTGTGATCAGGAAGCATAGGGAATTGTGATCAGTAGGCAAGGGGTATTGTGATCAGTGAACAACGGGTACTGTGATGTGTAAACAGGGGGCAAAGTGATCAGGAAGAAACGGCCATTGTGATCAGTAAGCAGGGCACAATTTTATCACTCATCAGGGGATATTGTTATCAGAAACAAAGGTCATTATGATTAATAACAAGGGGCATTGTGATCACAAAGCACGGGGCATTGTGATCAGTAACACGGGGCATTGTGATCACTCAGGATGGGAAATGTGATCAGGAAGCAAGGGCAATTGTGATCAGGAAGCAAAGGGCATTGTAACCAGTAGGCAAGGGGTATTGAGATCAGTGAACAAGGGGTATTGTGATGTGTAAATAGGGGTCATTCTGATAAGAAAGCAGGGGGCATTGTGATCAGGAAGAGAGTGGCATTGTGATCAGTAACGGGGGTATTGTGATCAGTAAGAATGGGGAATTGTGATCAGGAAGCAAGCGGAAATGTGATCAGGTAGCAAAGGGCACTGTGGTCACTAGGGAAGGGGTATTGTGATCATGGAGCAAGGGGTACTGTGATGCGTAAACAGGGGGCATTCTGAAGAGTAAGAAGGGGGCATTGTGATCAGGAACAAAGGAGTCATTGTAATCAGGAAGCAGGGTGCATAGTAAACACTACTCAGGGGGTATTGTGATCACAAATATGGGTCATTATTATCAAGTGCAAGGGCCATTGTGATCACAAAGCAGGGGCATTGTGATCAGTACCGATGGGGGATTGTGATCAGGAAGAAGAGGTATTGTGATCAGTAAGCAAAGGGTTTTGTGATCAGTAGGCAAGGTGTATTGTTATCAGTGAACAACGGGTACTGTCATGTGTAAACTGGGGGCATTCTTAAAAGTAAGCAGGGATCATTTTGATCAGGAAAAAAGGGCCATTGTGATCAGTAAGCAGGGAGCATTTTAATCACTTATCAGGGGTATTGTTATGAGAAACAGTTGTCATTATGATTAAGAACAAAGGGCATTGCGATCACAAAGCATGGGGCATTTTGATCAGTAACAGGGGGCATTGTGATCACTAAGGATGGGGAATGTGATCACGAAGCAAGCGGATTTGTGATCAGGAAGCAAAGGGCACTGTGGTCACTAGGGAAGGGGTATTGTGATCATGGAGCAAGGAGTACAGTGATGTGTAAACAGGGGGCATTGTGATCAGGAAGTAAAGGGCATTGTGATCAGTAAGCAAGGGATATTGTGATCCGTGACCAAGGGGTACTGTGATGTCTAAACAGGGGGCATTGTAATCACTAATCAGGAGGTATTGTGATCACAAACAAGGGTCATTAAGATCAAGAGCAAGGGACATTGTGATCACAAAGAAGGGGGCATTGTGGTCAGTAAGAATGGTGAATTGAGATCAGGAAATAGGGGAATCGTGATCGGGAAGCAAGAGGTATTGTGATCAGGAAGCATAGGGAATTGTGATCAGTAGGCAAGGGGTATTGTGATCAGTGAACAATGGGTACTGTGATGTGTAAACGGGGCAAAGTGATCAGGAAGAAACGGCCATTTTGATCAGTAAGCAGGGCGCAATTTTATCACTCATCAGGGGATATTGTTATCAGAAACAAAGGTCATTATGATTAATAACAAGGGGCATTGTGATCACAAAGCACGGGGCATTGTGATCAGTAACACGGGGCATTGTGATCACTCAGGATGGGAAATGTGATCAGGAAGCAAGGGCAATTGTGATCAGGAAGCAAAGGGCATTGTGACCAGTAGGCAAGGGGTATTGTGATCAGTGAACAAGGGGTATTGTGATGTGTAAATAGGGGGCATTCTGATAAGAAAGCAGGGGGCATTGTGATCAGGAAGAGAGTGGCATTGTGATCAGTAACGGGGGTATTGTGATCAGTAAGAATGGGGAATTGTGATCAGGAAGCAAGCGGAATTGTGATCAGGAAGCAAAGGGCACTGTGGTCACTAGGGAAGGGGTATTGTGATCATGGAGCAAGGGGTACTGTGATGTGTAAACAGGGGGCATTGTGATCAGGACGTAAAGGGCATTGTGATCAGTAAGCAAGGGGTATTGTGATCCGTGACCAAGGGGTACTGTGATGTCTAAACAGGGGGCATTGTAATCACTAATCGGGGGTATTGTGATCAGAAACAGCGGTCATTATGATCAAGAACAAGCGGCATTGTGATCAGTAAACAATGAGCATTGTGATCACAAAGCAGGGGGCATTGTGATGAGTAACTGGGGTTTTGTGATAAGTAAGGATGGGGGATTGTGATCAGGAAGTAGGAGGATTCTGATCAGGAAGCAAGAGGTGTGATCAGGAAGCAAAAGGTATTGTAATCAGTAGGCAAGGGGTATTGTGATCAGTGAACAACGGGTACTGTGGTGTGTAAACAGTAGGCATTGTAATCACTAAAAAGGGGGTATTGTAATCAGAAACAGGGTTCATTATGATCAAGAACAAGCGGCATTGTGATCAGTAAACAATGGGCATCGTGATAAAAAAGAAGGGGGTATTGTGATGAGTAACTGGGGTATTGTGATAAGTAAGTATGAGGGATTGTGATCAGGAAGTAGGGGAATTGTGATCAGTCAGCAAGAGGTGTTGTTATCAGGAAGCAAAGGGCATTGTGATTGGTAGGCAAGGGTTATTGATATCAGTGAACAAAGGGTACTGTAATGTGTAAACAGGGGGCATTCTGAAAAGTAAGAAGGGGGCATTGTGATCAGGAACAAAGGAGTCATTGTAATCAGGTAGCAGGGTGCATTGTAATCACTACTCAGGGGGTATTGTGATCACAAATATGGGTCATTATTATCAAGTGCAAGGGCCATTGTTATCACAAAGCAGGGTCATTGTGATCAGTACCGATGGGGGATTTTGATCAGGAAGAAGAGGTATTGTGATCAGTAAGCAAAGGGTATTGTGATCAGTAGGCAAGGTGTATTGTTATCAGTGAACAGCGGGTACTGTCATGTGTAAACTGGGGGCATTCTTAAAAGTAAGCAGGGATCATTTTGATCAGGAAAAAAGGGCCATTGTGATCAGTAAGCAGGGAGCATTTTAATCACTTATCAGGGGTATTGTTATCAGAAACAGTTGTCATTATGATTAAGAACAAGGGGCATTGCGATCACAAACCATGGGGCATTTTGATCAGTAACAGGGGGCATTGTGATCACTAAGGATGGGGAATGTGATCACCAAGCAAGGGTGATTGTGATCAGGAAGCAAGATGTATTGTGCTCAGGAAGCAAAGGGCATTGTGATGAGTAGGCAAGGGGTATTGTGATCGGTGAACAAGGGGTACTGTGATATGTAAACAGGGGATATTCTGAAAAGTAAGCAGGAGGCATTGTGATCAGTAAGGGGGACATTGTCATCAGGAACAAAGGGGCATTTTGACCAGTAAGCAGGGAGCATTGTAATCACTAATCAGGAGGTATTGTAATCACAAACAAGGGTCATTAAGATCAAGAGCAAGGTACAATGTGACCACAAAGCAGGGGGCATTGTGATCAGTAAGGATGGGGAATTGTGATCAGGAATATGGGAATCGTGATCGGGAAACAAGAGGTGTTGTGATCAGGAAGCATAGGGCATTGTGATCATTAGACAAGGGGTATTGTGATCAGTGAACAACGGGTACTGTGATGTGTAAACAGGGGGCAAAGTGATCAGGAAGAAACGGCCATTGTGATCAGTAAGCAGGGAGCATTTTTATCACTCATCAGGGGGTATTGTTATCAGAAACAAAGGTCATTATGATTAATAACAAGTGGCATTGTGATCACAAAGCACGGGGCATTGTGATCAGTAACACGGAGCATTGTGATCACTAAGGATGGGAAATGTGATCAGGAACCCAGGGAATTGTGATCAGGAAGCAAGATATATTGTGATCAGGAAGCAAAGGGCATTGTGATCATTAGGCAAGGGCTATCGTGATCAGTGAACAAGAGGTAGGTGATGTGTAAACAGGGCGTATTCTGAAAATTAAGCAGGGGTCACTGAGATCAGTATCGGGGGTATTGTGATCAGTAAGGATGGGGGATTGTGATCAGGACGCAAGGGCAATTGTGATCAGGAAGCCACAGTTATTGTGATCAGGAAACAAAGGGCATTGTGATCAGTAGGCAAGGAGTATTTTGATCAGTGAACAACGCGTACTGTGACGTGTAAACAGGGGGCAATGTGATCAGGAAGAAAGGGCCATTGTGATCAGTAAGCTGGGAGCATTTTAATCACTCATCAGGGGGTATTGTTATCAGAAACAGTGGTCTTTATGATTAAGAACAAAGGGCATTGTGATCACAAAGCAGGGGGTATTGTGATCAGTAACACGGGGCATTGAGATCACTAAAGATGGGGGATTGTGATCAGGAAGCAAGGGGAATTGTGATCAGGAAGCAAGAGGCATTGTGATCAGGAAGCAAAGGGCATTGTGATCAGTAGACAAGGGGTATTGTGATCAGCAAACAAGGGGTACTGTGATGTGTAACAGGGGGCATTCTGAAAAGTAAGCAGGGGGCATTGTGGTCTGTAAAAGGGGGCATTTTGATCAGGAAGAATGGGGCATTGTGATCAGGAACCCAGGGAATTGTGATCAGGAAGCAAGATATATTGTGATGAGGAAGCAAAGGGCATTGTGATCATTAGGCAAGGGCTATCGTGATCAGTGAACAAGAGGTATGTGATGTGTAAACAGGGTGTATTCTGAAAATTAAGCAGGGGGCACTGAGATCAGTATCGGGGGTATTGTGATCAGTAAGGATGGGGGATTGTGATCAGGACGCAAGGGCCATTGTGATGAGGAAGCCACAGTTATTGTGATCAGGAAACAAAGGGCATTGTGATCAGTTGCAAGGGGTATTTTGATCAGTGAACAACGCATACTGTGATGTGTAAACAGGGGGCAATGTGATCAGGAAGAAAGGGCCATTGTGATCAGTAAGCAGGGAGCATTTTAATCACTCATCAGGGGGTATTGTTATCAGAAACAGTGGTCTTTATGATTAAGAACAAGGGGCATTGTGATCACAAAGCAGGGGGCATTGTGATCAGTAACACGGGGCATTGAGATCAATAAAGATCGGGGATTGTGATCAGGAAGCAAGGGGAATTGTGATCAGGAAGCAAGAGGCATTGTGATCAGGAAGCAAAGGGCATTGTGATCAGTAGACAAGGGGTATTGTGATCAGCAAACAAGGGGTACTGTGATGTGTAACAGGGGGCATTCTGAAAAGTAAGCAGGGGGCATTGTGGTCTGTAAAAGGGGGCATTTTGATCAGGAAGAATGGGGCATTGTGATCCGTAAGCAGGGAGCATTCTAATCACTAATCAGGGGGTATTGTGATCAGAAACAAGGGGCATTATGGTCAAGAACCAGGGGCATTGTGATAAAAAAACAAGGGGCATTGTGATCACAAATTAGGGGGCATTGTGATCAGTAACGGGGTATTGTGATCAGAAAGAATGGGCGATTTTGATCAGGAAGTAAGGGGAATTGGGATCAGGAAGCAAAGAGCATTGTGAGCAGTAGGCAAGGGGTGTTGTGATAATTGATCAAAGGTACTGTGATGTGTAAACAGGGGGCATTCTGATAAGTAAGCAGGGGCATTGTGATCAGGAAGAAAGCGGCATTGTGATCAGTAAGCACGGAATATTGTAATCACTATACAGGAGGTACTGTGATCAGAAACAGGGGTCATTATGATCAAGAACAAGCGGCAATGTGATCAGTAAAGAAGGGGTATTGTGATCACAAAGCAGGGGGCATTGTGATCAGGAAAAAAGGGGCATTTTGAGCAGAAAGCAGGGAGCATTGTAATCACTAATGAAGGGGTTTGTGATCACAACAAGTGTCATTATGATCAAGAGCAAGTGGCATTGTGATCACAAAGCAGGGGGCATTGTGATCAGTAAGGATGGGGAATTGTGAACAGGAAATAGCGGAATTGTGATCACGAAGCAAGAGGTATTGTGATCAGGAAGCAAAGGGCATTGTGATCAGTACGCAAGGGGTATTGTGATCAATGAAGAACGCGTACTGCATGTGTAAACAGGGGGCAATGTGATCAGGAAGAAAGGGACATTGTGAGTAGTAAGCAGGGAGCATTGTAATCATTCATCAGGGGGTATTGTGATCAGAAACAGGGTTCATTATGATCAAGAACAAGCGGCATTGTGATCAGTAAAGAAGGGTCATTGTGATCACAAAGCAGGGGCATTGTGATCAGTAACAGGGGTATTGTGATCAGGAAGCAAGGGTAATTGTGATCAGGAAGCAATAGTTATTGTTTTCAGGAAGCAAAGGGCATTGTGATCAGTAGGCAAGGGGAATTTTGATCAGGAAGCTGAGGTAATGTGATCAGGAAGCTAAGGGCATTGTGATCACTTGGGAAGGGATATTGTGATCAGTCAACAAGGGGTACTGTGATGTGTAAACAGGGGGCATTCTGAAAAGTCACCAGGCGCATTGTGATCAGAAAGAAAGGGTCATTTTGACCAGTTACCAGGGAGCATTGTAATCACTAATTAGGTGGTATTTTGATCACAAACAGGGGTCATTATGATTAAGAACAAGGGGCATTGTAATCACAAAGCAAGGGGCATTGTGATCAGTAACAGGGGGTATTGTGAACAGTAAGAATGGGGGATTGTGATCAGGAAGTAAGGGGAATGGAGATCAGGAAGCAAGAGGTATTGTGCTCAGGAGCAAAAGGCATTGTGTTCAGTAGGCAATGGGTATTGTGATGTGTAAACAGGGGACATTCTGAAAAGTAAGCAGGGGTCATTTTGATCATTAAAAGGGGGAATTTTGATCAGGAATAAAGGGGCATTTTGACCAGTAAGCAGGGAGCATTGTAATCACTAATTGGGTGGTATTGTGATCACAAACATGGGCCATTATGATTCAGAACAAGGGGCATTGTGATCACAAAGCAGGGGGCATTGTCATCAGTAACAGGGGGCATTGTGATCACTAAGGATGGGGGATTGTGATCAGGAAGCAAGGGGAATTTTGATCAGGAAGCAAAGGGCATTGTGACCAGTAGGCAAGGCGTAGTGCGATCAGGGAACAAAGGGTAACGTGATGTGTAAAGACGGGGCATTCTGATAAGCATGCATGGGGCAATTTGATCACGAAGAAAGGTGAATTGTGATCATGAAGCAAGGGGAATTGTGATCAGGAAGCAAGAGTTATTGTGATCAGGAAGCAAAGGGCATTGTGAGCAGTAGGCAAGGGGTATTGTGATCAGAGAACAAGGGGTACTGTGATGTGTAAACAGGGGGCATTCTGATAATTAAGCAGGGGCATTGTGATCAGGAGAAAAGGGGCATTTTGACCATTAAGCAGGGAGCATTGTAATTACTATTCAGGGTGCATTGTGACCACAAACAAGGGTCATTATGATCAAGAGCAAGGGGCATTGTGATCACAAAGCAAGGGGCATTGTGATCAGTAAAGATGGGGAATTGTGATCAGGAAGCAAGAGGGATTGTGATCAGGAAGCAAGGGGCATTGTGATCAGTAGGCAAGGGGTATTGTGAACAGTGAACAACGGGTATTGTGATGTGTAAACAGGGTGCATTCTGAAAAGTAAGCAGGGGGCGTTGTGATCAGGAAGAAAGGGTCATTGTGATCAGTAAGCAGGGAGCATTGTAATCACTAATCAGGGGTATTGTGATCAGAAACAGGGGTCTTCATGATCAAGAGCAAGGGGCACTGTGATCACAATGCAGTGGGCATTGTGATCAGTAAAGATGGGAGATTGTGATCAGGAAGCAAGGGGAATTGTGATCAAGAAGCAAGAGGGATTGTGATCAGGAAGCAAAGGCATTATGATCAGTAGGCAAGGGGTATTGTGATCAGTGAACAAGGGGTACTGTGATGTGTAAACAGGGGGCATTGTGAAAAGTAAGCAGTGGGCATTGTGATCAGGAAAAAAGGGGCATTGTGATCAGTAACTGGGTTATTGTGATCAATAAGAATGTGGAGTTGTGATCAGGAAACAAAGGACATTGTGATCAGTAGGCAAGGGGTATAGTGATAGGTGAACAAGGGGTACTGTGATGTGTAAACTGGGGGCATTCTGATAAGTCAGGAGGGGTCACTGTGATCAGGAAGAAAGGGGCATTGTGATCAGTATGCAGGGAGCATTGTAATCACTAATCGGGGTATTGTGATCACAAACAAGGGTCATTATGATCAAGAGCAAGGGGCTTTGTGATCACAAAGCAGGGGGCATTGTGCTCAGTTAGGATATGGAATTGTGATCAGGAAGTAGGGGAATTGTGATCAGGAAGCAAGAGGTATTGTGATCAGGAAGCAAAGGGCATTGTGATCAGTAGGCATGGGGTATTCTAATCAGTGAACAACGGGTACTGTGTTGTGTAAACAGGGGGCATTGTGACCAGGAAGAAATGCCATCGTGATCAATTAGCAGGGATCACTTTAATCCCTCATAAGGTGGTATTATGTTCAGAAACAGTGGTCATTATGATTAAGAACAAGTGGCATTGTGAACACAAAGCAGGGGGCATTTTCAAAAGTAACAGGGGGCATTGTGATCACTAAGCATGAGGGATTGTGATCAGTAAAAGGGGCCACGGTGATCAGGAACAAACTGGCAATTTGACCAGTAAGCCGGGAGCATTGTAATCACTAATCAGGGGGTATTGTGATCAGAAACAGGGGTCATTATGATCAAGAACAAACGGCATTGTGATCAATAAAGAACGGGCATTGTGATCACAAAGCAGGCACTTTGAGATCATTAACGGGGGTATTGTGATCAGGAAGGAAGGGGAATTGTGATCAGGAAGCCAGAGGTATTGTGATCAGGAAGCAAAGGGCATTGTGATCAGTTGGCAAGGGGTATTGTGATCAGTGAACAAGGGGTACTGTGATGTGTAAACAGGGGGCATTCTGAAAAGTAAGCAGTGGGCATTGTGATCAGTAAAAGGGGGCATTATAATCACTAATTTGGGGGGATTGTGATCAAGAACAGGGGTCATTATGATTAAGAACAAGGGGCATTGTGATCACAAAGAAGGGGCATTGTGATCAGTAACAGGGGGCATAGGGATCCTTAAGGGTGGGGGATTGTGATGAGGAAGCAAAGGGCATTGGCATCAGTAGGCAAGGGGTATTGTGATCGGTGAATAAGGGGTACTGTGGTCTGTGAACAGGATATTCTGAAAAGTATGCAGGATGTATTGTGATCAGAAAAGGGGGCAATGTGATCAGGAACAAATGGGCATTTTGACCAGTAAGCAGGGAGCATTGTAATCACTAATCAGGGGGAATTGTGATCAGAAACAGGGGTCATTATGATCAAGTACAAGCGACATTGTGATCAGTAAAGACGGGGCATTGTGATCACAATACAGGGGCATTGTTATAATTAACGGGGGTATTGTGATCAGTAAGGATGGGGGATTGTGATCAGGAAATAAGGGGAATTGTGATCAGGAAGCAAGAGGCATTGTGATCAGGAACCAAAGGGCATTGTGAGCAGTAAGCACGGAATAATGTAATCACTAAACATGAGGTATTGTGATCAGAAACAGGGGTCATTATGATCAAGAACAAGCGGCATTGTGATCAGTAAAGAAGGGGCATTGTGAACACAAAGCAGGGGGCATTGTGATCAGTAAAAGGGGGCAGTGTGATCCGGAACAAAGGGGCATTTTGACCAGTAAGCAGGGAGCATTGTAATCACTAATCAGAGGGTATCGTGACCACAAACAAGGGTCATTATTATCAAGAGCAAGGGGCATTGCGATAAGGAAGAATGGGGGATTGTGATCAGGAACCCAGGGAATTGTGATCAGGAAGCAAGATATATTGTGATCAGGAAGCAAAGGGCATCGTGATCATTAGGCAAGGGCTATCGTGATCAGTGAACAAGAGGTAGGTGATGTGTAAACAGGGCGTATTCTGAAAATTAAGCAGGGGGCACTGAGATCAGTATCGGGGGTATTGTGATCAGTAAGGATGGGGGATTGTGATCAGGACGCAAGGGCAACTGTGATCAGGAAGCCACAGTTATTGTGATCAGGAAACAAAGGGCATTGTGATCAGTAGGCAAGGAGTATTTTGATCAGTGAACAACGCGTACTGTGACGTGTAAACAGGGGGCAATGTGATCAGGAAGAAAGGGCCATTGTGATCAGTAAGCTGGGAGCATTTTAATCACTCATCAGGGGGTATTGTTATCAGATACAGTGGTCTTTATGATTAAGAACAAGGGGCATTGTGATCACAAAGCAGGGGGTATTGTGATCAGTAACACGGGGCATTGAGATCACTAAAGATGGGGGATTGTGATCAGGAAGCAAGGGGAATTGTGATCAGGAAGCAAGAGGCATTGTGATCAGGAAGCAAAGGGCATTGTGAGAAGTAGGCAAGGGGTATTGTGATCAGTGAACATGGGGTACTGTGATGTGTAACAGGGGGCATTCCTAAAAGTAAGCAGGGGGCATTGTGGTCAGTAAAATGGTGCATTTTCATCAGATAGAATGGGGCATTGTGATCAGTAAGCAGGGAGCATTCTAATCACTAATCAGGGGGTATTGTGATCAGAAACAAGGGGCATTATGGTCAAGAACAAGGGGCATTGTGATAAAAAAACAAGGGGCATTCTGATCACAAAGCAGTGGGCATTGTGATTAGTAATGGGGTATTGTGATCATAAAGAATTGGGGATTTTGATCAGGAAGTAAGGGGAATTGTGATCAGGAAGGAAGAGTCATTGTGATCAGGAAGCAAAGAGCATTGTGAGCACTAGGCAAGGGGTATTGTGATAATTGATCAAGGGTACTGTGATGGATAAACAGGGGGCATTCTGATAAGTAAGCAGGGTCATTGTAATCACTAATTGGGTGGTATTTTGATCACAAACATGGGCCATTATGATTCAGAACAAGGGGCATTCTGATCACAAAGCAGGGGGCATTGTCATCAATAACAGGGGCATTGTGATCACTAAGGATGGGGGATTGTGATCAGGAAGCAAAGGGTATTGTGACCAGTAGGCAAGGCCTATTGCGATCAGGGAACAAGGGGTAACGTGATGTGTAAACACGGGGCATTCTGATAAGCATGCATGGGGCAATGTGATCAGGAAGAAAGATGAATTGTGATCAGGAAGCAAGGGGAATTCTGATCAGGAAGCAAGAGTTATTGTGATCAGGATGCAAAGGGCATTGTGAGCAGTAGGCAAGGGGTATTGTGATCAGAGAACAAGGGGTACTGTGATGTGTAAACAGGGGGCATTCTGATAAGTAAGCAGGGGCATTGTGATCCGGAGAAAAGGGGCATTTTGACCATTAAGCAGGGAGCATTGTAAGTACTATTCAGGGTGCATTGTGACCACAAACAAGGGTCATTATGATCAAGAGCAAGGGGCATTGTGATCACAAAGCAGGGGGCATTGTGATCAGTAAAGATGGGGAATTGTCATCAGGAAGTAAGGGGATTTGTGACCAGGAAGCAAGAGGGATTGTGATCAGGAAGCAAGGGGCATTGTGATCAGTAGGCAAGGGGTATTGTGATCAGTGAACAACGGGTACTGTGATGTGTAAACAGGGTGCATTCTGAAAAGTAAGCAGGGGGCGTTGTGATCAGGAAGAAAGGGGCATTGTGATCAGTAACTGGTTTATTGTGATCAATAAGAATGTGGAGTTGTGATCAGGAAACAAAGGACATTGTGATCAGTAGGCAAGGGGTATAGGGATAGGTGAACAAGGGGTACTGTGATGTGTCAACTGGGGCATTCTGATAAGTAAGCAGGGGTCATTGTGATCAGGAAGAAAGGGTCATTGTGATCAGTATGCAGAGAGCATTGTAATCACTAATGAGGGGGTATTGTGATCACAAACAAGGGTCATTATGATCAAGAGCATGGGGCTTTATGATCACAAAGCAGGGGGCATTGTGCTCAGTTAGGATGTGGAATTGTGATCAGGAAGTAGGGGAATTGTGATTAGGAAGCAAGAGTTATAGTGATCAGGAAGCAAAGGGCATTTTGATCAGTAGGCAAGGGGTATTGTGATCAGTGAACAAGGTGTACGGTGATGTGTAAACAGGGGGCATTCTGATATCTAAGCAGGGGGCATTGTGATCAGGAAATAAGGGGAATTGTGATCAGGAAGCAAGAGGCATTGTGATCAGGAACCAAAGGGCATTGTGAGCAGTAAGCACGGAATATTGTAATCACTAAACATGAAGTATTGTGATCAGAAACAGGGGTCATTATGATCAAGAACAAGCAGCATTCTGATCAGTAAAGAAGGGGCATTGTGATCACAAAGCAGGGGGCATTGTGATCAGTAAAAGGGGGCAGTGTGATCCGGAACAAAGGGGCATTTTGACCAGTAAGCAGGGAGCATTGTAATCACTAATCAGAGGGTATCGTGACCAAAAACAAGGGTCATTATTATCAAGAGCAAGGGGCATTGTGATCAGGAAGAATGGGGGATTGTGATCAGGAACCCAGGGAATTGTGATCAGGAAGCAAGATATATTGTGATCAGGAATCAAAGGGCATTGTGATCATTAGGCAAGGGCTATCGTGATCAGTGAACAAGAGGTATGTGATGTGTAAACAGGGCGTATTCTGAAAATTAAGCAGGGGGCACTGAGATCAGTATCGGGGGTATTGTGATCAGTAAGGATGGGGGATTGTGATCAGGACGCAAGGGCAACTGTGATCAGGAAGCCACAGTTATTGTGATCAGGAAACAAAGGGCATTGTGATCAGTAGGCAAGGAGTATTTTGATCAGTGAACAACGCGTACTGTGACGTGTAAACAGGGGGCAATGTGATCAGGAAGAAAGGGCCATTGTGATCAGTAAGCTGGGAGCATTTTAATCACTCATCAGGGGGTATTGTTATCAGATACAGTGGTCTTTATGATTAAGAACAAGGGGCATTGTGATCACAAAGCAGGGGGTATTGTGATCAGTAACACGGGGCATTGAGATCACTAAAGATGGGGGATTGTGATCAGGAAGCAAGGGGAATTGTGATCAGGAAGCAAGAGGCATTGTGATCAGGAAGCAAAGGGCATTGTGAGAAGTAGGCAAGGGGTATTGTGATCAGTGAACATGGGGTACTGTGATGTGTAACAGGGGGCATTCCTAAAAGTAAGCAGGGGGCATTGTGGTCAGTAAAATGGTGCATTTTCATCAGATAGAATGGGGCATTGTGATCAGTAAGCAGGGAGCATTCTAATCACTAATCAGGGGGTATTGTGATCAGAAACAAGGGGCATTATGGTCAAGAACAAGGGGCATTGTGATAAAAAAACAAGGGGCATTCTGATCACAAAGCAGTGGGCATTGTGATTAGTAATGGGGTATTGTGATCATAAAGAATTGGGGATTTTGATCAGGAAGTAAGGGGAATTGTGATCAGGAAGGAAGAGTCATTGTGATCAGGAAGCAAAGAGCATTGTGAGCACTAGGCAAGGGGTATTGTGATAATTGATCAAGGGTACTGTGATGGATAAACAGGGGGCATTCTGATAAGTAAGCAGGGTCATTGTAATCACTAATTGGGTGGTATTTTGATCACAAACATGGGCCATTATGATTCAGAACAAGGGGCATTCTGATCACAAAGCAGGGGGCATTGTCATCAATAACAGGGGCATTGTGATCACTAAGGATGGGGGATTGTGATCAGGAAGCAAAGGGTATTGTGACCAGTAGGCAAGGCCTATTGCGATCAGGGAACAAGGGGTAACGTGATGTGTAAACACGGGGCATTCTGATAAGCATGCATGGGGCAATGTGATCAGGAAGAAAGATGAATTGTGATCAGGAAGCAAGGGGAATTCTGATCAGGAAGCAAGAGTTATTGTGATCAGGATGCAAAGGGCATTGTGAGCAGTAGGCAAGGGGTATTGTGATCAGAGAACAAGGGGTACTGTGATGTGTAAACAGGGGGCATTCTGATAAGTAAGCAGGGGCATTGTGATCCGGAGAAAAGGGGCATTTTGACCATTAAGCAGGGAGCATTGTAAGTACTATTCAGGGTGCATTGTGACCACAAACAAGGGTCATTATGATCAAGAGCAAGGGGCATTGTGATCACAAAGCAGGGGGCATTGTGATCAGTAAAGATGGGGAATTGTCATCAGGAAGTAAGGGGATTTGTGACCAGGAAGCAAGAGGGATTGTGATCAGGAAGCAAGGGGCATTGTGATCAGTAGGCAAGGGGTATTGTGATCAGTGAACAACGGGTACTGTGATGTGTAAACAGGGTGCATTCTGAAAAGTAAGCAGGGGGCGTTGTGATCAGGAAGAAAGGGGCATTGTGATCAGTAACTGGTTTATTGTGATCAATAAGAATGTGGAGTTGTGATCAGGAAACAAAGGACATTGTGATCAGTAGGCAAGGGGTATAGGGATAGGTGAACAAGGGGTACTGTGATGTGTCAACTGGGGCATTCTGATAAGTAAGCAGGGGTCATTGTGATCAGGAAGAAAGGGTCATTGTGATCAGTATGCAGAGAGCATTGTAATCACTAATGAGGGGGTATTGTGATCACAAACAAGGGTCATTATGATCAAGAGCATGGGGCTTTATGATCACAAAGCAGGGGGCATTGTGCTCAGTTAGGATGTGGAATTGTGATCAGGAAGTAGGGGAATTGTGATTAGGAAGCAAGAGTTATAGTGATCAGGAAGCAAAGGGCATTTTGATCAGTAGGCAAGGGGTATTGTGATCAGTGAACAAGGTGTACGGTGATGTGTAAACAGGGGGCATTCTGATATCTAAGCAGGGGGCATTGTGATCAGGAAATAAGGGGAATTGTGATCAGGAAGCAAGAGGCATTGTGATCAGGAACCAAAGGGCATTGTGAGCAGTAAGCACGGAATATTGTAATCACTAAACATGAAGTATTGTGATCAGAAACAGGGGTCATTATGATCAAGAACAAGCAGCATTCTGATCAGTAAAGAAGGGGCATTGTGATCACAAAGCAGGGGGCATTGTGATCAGTAAAAGGGGGCAGTGTGATCCGGAACAAAGGGGCATTTTGACCAGTAAGCAGGGAGCATTGTAATCACTAATCAGAGGGTATCGTGACCAAAAACAAGGGTCATTATTATCAAGAGCAAGGGGCATTGTGATCAGGAAGAATGGGGGATTGTGATCAGGAACCCAGGGAATTGTGATCAGGAAGCAAGATATATTGTGATCAGGAATCAAAGGGCATTGTGATCATTAGGCAAGGGCTATCGTGATCAGTGAACAAGAGGTATGTGATGTGTAAACAGGGCGTATTCTGAAAATTAAGCAGGGGGCACTGAGATCAGTATCGGGGGTATTGTGATCAGTAAGGATGGGGGATTGTGATCAGGACGCAAGGGCAACTGTGATCAGGAAGCCACAGTTATTGTGATCAGGAAACAAAGGGCATTGTGATCAGTAGGCAAGGAGTATTTTGATCAGTGAACAACGCGTACTGTGACGTGTAAACAGGGGGCAATGTGATCAGGAAGAAAGGGCCATTGTGATCAGTAAGCTGGGAGCATTTTAATCACTCATCAGGGGGTATTGTTATCAGATACAGTGGTCTTTATGATTAAGAACAAGGGGCATTGTGATCACAAAGCAGGGGGTATTGTGATCAGTAACACGGGGCATTGAGATCACTAAAGATGGGGGATTGTGATCAGGAAGCAAGGGGAATTGTGATCAGGAAGCAAGAGGCATTGTGATCAGGAAGCAAAGGGCATTGTGAGAAGTAGGCAAGGGGTATTGTGATCAGTGAACATGGGGTACTGTGATGTGTAACAGGGGGCATTCCTAAAAGTAAGCAGGGGGCATTGTGGTCAGTAAAATGGTGCATTTTCATCAGATAGAATGGGGCATTGTGATCAGTAAGCAGGGAGCATTCTAATCACTAATCAGGGGGTATTGTGATCAGAAACAAGGGGCATTATGGTCAAGAACAAGGGGCATTGTGATAAAAAAACAAGGGGCATTCTGATCACAAAGCAGTGGGCATTGTGATTAGTAATGGGGTATTGTGATCATAAAGAATTGGGGATTTTGATCAGGAAGTAAGGGGAATTGTGATCAGGAAGGAAGAGTCATTGTGATCAGGAAGCAAAGAGCATTGTGAGCACTAGGCAAGGGGTATTGTGATAATTGATCAAGGGTACTGTGATGGATAAACAGGGGGCATTCTGATAAGTAAGCAGGGTCATTGTAATCACTAATTGGGTGGTATTTTGATCACAAACATGGGCCATTATGATTCAGAACAAGGGGCATTCTGATCACAAAGCAGGGGGCATTGTCATCAATAACAGGGGCATTGTGATCACTAAGGATGGGGGATTGTGATCAGGAAGCAAAGGGTATTGTGACCAGTAGGCAAGGCCTATTGCGATCAGGGAACAAGGGGTAACGTGATGTGTAAACACGGGGCATTCTGATAAGCATGCATGGGGCAATGTGATCAGGAAGAAAGATGAATTGTGATCAGGAAGCAAGGGGAATTCTGATCAGGAAGCAAGAGTTATTGTGATCAGGATGCAAAGGGCATTGTGAGCAGTAGGCAAGGGGTATTGTGATCAGAGAACAAGGGGTACTGTGATGTGTAAACAGGGGGCATTCTGATAAGTAAGCAGGGGCATTGTGATCCGGAGAAAAGGGGCATTTTGACCATTAAGCAGGGAGCATTGTAAGTACTATTCAGGGTGCATTGTGACCACAAACAAGGGTCATTATGATCAAGAGCAAGGGGCATTGTGATCACAAAGCAGGGGGCATTGTGATCAGTAAAGATGGGGAATTGTCATCAGGAAGTAAGGGGATTTGTGACCAGGAAGCAAGAGGGATTGTGATCAGGAAGCAAGGGGCATTGTGATCAGTAGGCAAGGGGTATTGTGATCAGTGAACAACGGGTACTGTGATGTGTAAACAGGGTGCATTCTGAAAAGTAAGCAGGGGGCGTTGTGATCAGGAAGAAAGGGGCATTGTGATCAGTAACTGGTTTATTGTGATCAATAAGAATGTGGAGTTGTGATCAGGAAACAAAGGACATTGTGATCAGTAGGCAAGGGGTATAGGGATAGGTGAACAAGGGGTACTGTGATGTGTCAACTGGGGCATTCTGATAAGTAAGCAGGGGTCATTGTGATCAGGAAGAAAGGGTCATTGTGATCAGTATGCAGAGAGCATTGTAATCACTAATGAGGGGGTATTGTGATCACAAACAAGGGTCATTATGATCAAGAGCATGGGGCTTTATGATCACAAAGCAGGGGGCATTGTGCTCAGTTAGGATGTGGAATTGTGATCAGGAAGTAGGGGAATTGTGATTAGGAAGCAAGAGTTATAGTGATCAGGAAGCAAAGGGCATTTTGATCAGTAGGCAAGGGGTATTGTGATCAGTGAACAAGGTGTACGGTGATGTGTAAACAGGGGGCATTCTGATATCTAAGCAGGGGGCATTGTGATCAGGAAATAAGGGGAATTGTGATCAGGAAGCAAGAGGCATTGTGATCAGGAACCAAAGGGCATTGTGAGCAGTAAGCACGGAATATTGTAATCACTAAACATGAAGTATTGTGATCAGAAACAGGGGTCATTATGATCAAGAACAAGCAGCATTCTGATCAGTAAAGAAGGGGCATTGTGATCACAAAGCAGGGGGCATTGTGATCAGTAAAAGGGGGCAGTGTGATCCGGAACAAAGGGGCATTTTGACCAGTAAGCAGGGAGCATTGTAATCACTAATCAGAGGGTATCGTGACCAAAAACAAGGGTCATTATTATCAAGAGCAAGGGGCATTGTGATCAGGAAGAATGGGGGATTGTGATCAGGAACCCAGGGAATTGTGATCAGGAAGCAAGATATATTGTGATCAGGAATCAAAGGGCATTGTGATCATTAGGCAAGGGCTATCGTGATCAGTGAACAAGAGGTATGTGATGTGTAAACAGGGCGTATTCTGAAAATTAAGCAGGGGGCACTGAGATCAGTATCGGGGGTATTGTGATCAGTAAGGATGGGGGATTGTGATCAGGACGCAAGGGCAACTGTGATCAGGAAGCCACAGTTATTGTGATCAGGAAACAAAGGGCATTGTGATCAGTAGGCAAGGAGTATTTTGATCAGTGAACAACGCGTACTGTGACGTGTAAACAGGGGGCAATGTGATCAGGAAGAAAGGGCCATTGTGATCAGTAAGCTGGGAGCATTTTAATCACTCATCAGGGGGTATTGTTATCAGATACAGTGGTCTTTATGATTAAGAACAAGGGGCATTGTGATCACAAAGCAGGGGGTATTGTGATCAGTAACACGGGGCATTGAGATCACTAAAGATGGGGGATTGTGATCAGGAAGCAAGGGGAATTGTGATCAGGAAGCAAGAGGCATTGTGATCAGGAAGCAAAGGGCATTGTGAGAAGTAGGCAAGGGGTATTGTGATCAGTGAACATGGGGTACTGTGATGTGTAACAGGGGGCATTCCTAAAAGTAAGCAGGGGGCATTGTGGTCAGTAAAATGGTGCATTTTCATCAGATAGAATGGGGCATTGTGATCAGTAAGCAGGGAGCATTCTAATCACTAATCAGGGGGTATTGTGATCAGAAACAAGGGGCATTATGGTCAAGAACAAGGGGCATTGTGATAAAAAAACAAGGGGCATTCTGATCACAAAGCAGTGGGCATTGTGATTAGTAATGGGGTATTGTGATCATAAAGAATTGGGGATTTTGATCAGGAAGTAAGGGGAATTGTGATCAGGAAGGAAGAGTCATTGTGATCAGGAAGCAAAGAGCATTGTGAGCACTAGGCAAGGGGTATTGTGATAATTGATCAAGGGTACTGTGATGGATAAACAGGGGGCATTCTGATAAGTAAGCAGGGTCATTGTAATCACTAATTGGGTGGTATTTTGATCACAAACATGGGCCATTATGATTCAGAACAAGGGGCATTCTGATCACAAAGCAGGGGGCATTGTCATCAATAACAGGGGCATTGTGATCACTAAGGATGGGGGATTGTGATCAGGAAGCAAAGGGTATTGTGACCAGTAGGCAAGGCCTATTGCGATCAGGGAACAAGGGGTAACGTGATGTGTAAACACGGGGCATTCTGATAAGCATGCATGGGGCAATGTGATCAGGAAGAAAGATGAATTGTGATCAGGAAGCAAGGGGAATTCTGATCAGGAAGCAAGAGTTATTGTGATCAGGATGCAAAGGGCATTGTGAGCAGTAGGCAAGGGGTATTGTGATCAGAGAACAAGGGGTACTGTGATGTGTAAACAGGGGGCATTCTGATAAGTAAGCAGGGGCATTGTGATCCGGAGAAAAGGGGCATTTTGACCATTAAGCAGGGAGCATTGTAAGTACTATTCAGGGTGCATTGTGACCACAAACAAGGGTCATTATGATCAAGAGCAAGGGGCATTGTGATCACAAAGCAGGGGGCATTGTGATCAGTAAAGATGGGGAATTGTCATCAGGAAGTAAGGGGATTTGTGACCAGGAAGCAAGAGGGATTGTGATCAGGAAGCAAGGGGCATTGTGATCAGTAGGCAAGGGGTATTGTGATCAGTGAACAACGGGTACTGTGATGTGTAAACAGGGTGCATTCTGAAAAGTAAGCAGGGGGCGTTGTGATCAGGAAGAAAGGGGCATTGTGATCAGTAACTGGTTTATTGTGATCAATAAGAATGTGGAGTTGTGATCAGGAAACAAAGGACATTGTGATCAGTAGGCAAGGGGTATAGGGATAGGTGAACAAGGGGTACTGTGATGTGTCAACTGGGGCATTCTGATAAGTAAGCAGGGGTCATTGTGATCAGGAAGAAAGGGTCATTGTGATCAGTATGCAGAGAGCATTGTAATCACTAATGAGGGGGTATTGTGATCACAAACAAGGGTCATTATGATCAAGAGCATGGGGCTTTATGATCACAAAGCAGGGGGCATTGTGCTCAGTTAGGATGTGGAATTGTGATCAGGAAGTAGGGGAATTGTGATTAGGAAGCAAGAGTTATAGTGATCAGGAAGCAAAGGGCATTTTGATCAGTAGGCAAGGGGTATTGTGATCAGTGAACAAGGTGTACGGTGATGTGTAAACAGGGGGCATTCTGATATCTAAGCAGGGGGCATTGTGATCAGGAAATAAGGGGAATTGTGATCAGGAAGCAAGAGGCATTGTGATCAGGAACCAAAGGGCATTGTGAGCAGTAAGCACGGAATATTGTAATCACTAAACATGAAGTATTGTGATCAGAAACAGGGGTCATTATGATCAAGAACAAGCAGCATTCTGATCAGTAAAGAAGGGGCATTGTGATCACAAAGCAGGGGGCATTGTGATCAGTAAAAGGGGGCAGTGTGATCCGGAACAAAGGGGCATTTTGACCAGTAAGCAGGGAGCATTGTAATCACTAATCAGAGGGTATCGTGACCAAAAACAAGGGTCATTATTATCAAGAGCAAGGGGCATTGTGATCAGGAAGAATGGGGGATTGTGATCAGGAACCCAGGGAATTGTGATCAGGAAGCAAGATATATTGTGATCAGGAATCAAAGGGCATTGTGATCATTAGGCAAGGGCTATCGTGATCAGTGAACAAGAGGTATGTGATGTGTAAACAGGGCGTATTCTGAAAATTAAGCAGGGGGCACTGAGATCAGTATCGGGGGTATTGTGATCAGTAAGGATGGGGGATTGTGATCAGGACGCAAGGGCAACTGTGATCAGGAAGCCACAGTTATTGTGATCAGGAAACAAAGGGCATTGTGATCAGTAGGCAAGGAGTATTTTGATCAGTGAACAACGCGTACTGTGACGTGTAAACAGGGGGCAATGTGATCAGGAAGAAAGGGCCATTGTGATCAGTAAGCTGGGAGCATTTTAATCACTCATCAGGGGGTATTGTTATCAGATACAGTGGTCTTTATGATTAAGAACAAGGGGCATTGTGATCACAAAGCAGGGGGTATTGTGATCAGTAACACGGGGCATTGAGATCACTAAAGATGGGGGATTGTGATCAGGAAGCAAGGGGAATTGTGATCAGGAAGCAAGAGGCATTGTGATCAGGAAGCAAAGGGCATTGTGAGAAGTAGGCAAGGGGTATTGTGATCAGTGAACATGGGGTACTGTGATGTGTAACAGGGGGCATTCCTAAAAGTAAGCAGGGGGCATTGTGGTCAGTAAAATGGTGCATTTTCATCAGATAGAATGGGGCATTGTGATCAGTAAGCAGGGAGCATTCTAATCACTAATCAGGGGGTATTGTGATCAGAAACAAGGGGCATTATGGTCAAGAACAAGGGGCATTGTGATAAAAAAACAAGGGGCATTCTGATCACAAAGCAGTGGGCATTGTGATTAGTAATGGGGTATTGTGATCATAAAGAATTGGGGATTTTGATCAGGAAGTAAGGGGAATTGTGATCAGGAAGGAAGAGTCATTGTGATCAGGAAGCAAAGAGCATTGTGAGCACTAGGCAAGGGGTATTGTGATAATTGATCAAGGGTACTGTGATGGATAAACAGGGGGCATTCTGATAAGTAAGCAGGGTCATTGTAATCACTAATTGGGTGGTATTTTGATCACAAACATGGGCCATTATGATTCAGAACAAGGGGCATTCTGATCACAAAGCAGGGGGCATTGTCATCAATAACAGGGGCATTGTGATCACTAAGGATGGGGGATTGTGATCAGGAAGCAAAGGGTATTGTGACCAGTAGGCAAGGCCTATTGCGATCAGGGAACAAGGGGTAACGTGATGTGTAAACACGGGGCATTCTGATAAGCATGCATGGGGCAATGTGATCAGGAAGAAAGATGAATTGTGATCAGGAAGCAAGGGGAATTCTGATCAGGAAGCAAGAGTTATTGTGATCAGGATGCAAAGGGCATTGTGAGCAGTAGGCAAGGGGTATTGTGATCAGAGAACAAGGGGTACTGTGATGTGTAAACAGGGGGCATTCTGATAAGTAAGCAGGGGCATTGTGATCCGGAGAAAAGGGGCATTTTGACCATTAAGCAGGGAGCATTGTAAGTACTATTCAGGGTGCATTGTGACCACAAACAAGGGTCATTATGATCAAGAGCAAGGGGCATTGTGATCACAAAGCAGGGGGCATTGTGATCAGTAAAGATGGGGAATTGTCATCAGGAAGTAAGGGGATTTGTGACCAGGAAGCAAGAGGGATTGTGATCAGGAAGCAAGGGGCATTGTGATCAGTAGGCAAGGGGTATTGTGATCAGTGAACAACGGGTACTGTGATGTGTAAACAGGGTGCATTCTGAAAAGTAAGCAGGGGGCGTTGTGATCAGGAAGAAAGGGGCATTGTGATCAGTAACTGGTTTATTGTGATCAATAAGAATGTGGAGTTGTGATCAGGAAACAAAGGACATTGTGATCAGTAGGCAAGGGGTATAGGGATAGGTGAACAAGGGGTACTGTGATGTGTCAACTGGGGCATTCTGATAAGTAAGCAGGGGTCATTGTGATCAGGAAGAAAGGGTCATTGTGATCAGTATGCAGAGAGCATTGTAATCACTAATGAGGGGGTATTGTGATCACAAACAAGGGTCATTATGATCAAGAGCATGGGGCTTTATGATCACAAAGCAGGGGGCATTGTGCTCAGTTAGGATGTGGAATTGTGATCAGGAAGTAGGGGAATTGTGATTAGGAAGCAAGAGTTATAGTGATCAGGAAGCAAAGGGCATTTTGATCAGTAGGCAAGGGGTATTGTGATCAGTGAACAAGGTGTACGGTGATGTGTAAACAGGGGGCATTCTGATATCTAAGCAGGGGGCATTGTGATCAGGAAATAAGGGGAATTGTGATCAGGAAGCAAGAGGCATTGTGATCAGGAACCAAAGGGCATTGTGAGCAGTAAGCACGGAATATTGTAATCACTAAACATGAAGTATTGTGATCAGAAACAGGGGTCATTATGATCAAGAACAAGCAGCATTCTGATCAGTAAAGAAGGGGCATTGTGATCACAAAGCAGGGGGCATTGTGATCAGTAAAAGGGGGCAGTGTGATCCGGAACAAAGGGGCATTTTGACCAGTAAGCAGGGAGCATTGTAATCACTAATCAGAGGGTATCGTGACCAAAAACAAGGGTCATTATTATCAAGAGCAAGGGGCATTGTGATCAGGAAGAATGGGGGATTGTGATCAGGAACCCAGGGAATTGTGATCAGGAAGCAAGATATATTGTGATCAGGAATCAAAGGGCATTGTGATCATTAGGCAAGGGCTATCGTGATCAGTGAACAAGAGGTATGTGATGTGTAAACAGGGCGTATTCTGAAAATTAAGCAGGGGGCACTGAGATCAGTATCGGGGGTATTGTGATCAGTAAGGATGGGGGATTGTGATCAGGACGCAAGGGCAACTGTGATCAGGAAGCCACAGTTATTGTGATCAGGAAACAAAGGGCATTGTGATCAGTAGGCAAGGAGTATTTTGATCAGTGAACAACGCGTACTGTGACGTGTAAACAGGGGGCAATGTGATCAGGAAGAAAGGGCCATTGTGATCAGTAAGCTGGGAGCATTTTAATCACTCATCAGGGGGTATTGTTATCAGATACAGTGGTCTTTATGATTAAGAACAAGGGGCATTGTGATCACAAAGCAGGGGGTATTGTGATCAGTAACACGGGGCATTGAGATCACTAAAGATGGGGGATTGTGATCAGGAAGCAAGGGGAATTGTGATCAGGAAGCAAGAGGCATTGTGATCAGGAAGCAAAGGGCATTGTGAGAAGTAGGCAAGGGGTATTGTGATCAGTGAACATGGGGTACTGTGATGTGTAACAGGGGGCATTCCTAAAAGTAAGCAGGGGGCATTGTGGTCAGTAAAATGGTGCATTTTCATCAGATAGAATGGGGCATTGTGATCAGTAAGCAGGGAGCATTCTAATCACTAATCAGGGGGTATTGTGATCAGAAACAAGGGGCATTATGGTCAAGAACAAGGGGCATTGTGATAAAAAAACAAGGGGCATTCTGATCACAAAGCAGTGGGCATTGTGATTAGTAATGGGGTATTGTGATCATAAAGAATTGGGGATTTTGATCAGGAAGTAAGGGGAATTGTGATCAGGAAGGAAGAGTCATTGTGATCAGGAAGCAAAGAGCATTGTGAGCACTAGGCAAGGGGTATTGTGATAATTGATCAAGGGTACTGTGATGGATAAACAGGGGGCATTCTGATAAGTAAGCAGGGTCATTGTAATCACTAATTGGGTGGTATTTTGATCACAAACATGGGCCATTATGATTCAGAACAAGGGGCATTCTGATCACAAAGCAGGGGGCATTGTCATCAATAACAGGGGCATTGTGATCACTAAGGATGGGGGATTGTGATCAGGAAGCAAAGGGTATTGTGACCAGTAGGCAAGGCCTATTGCGATCAGGGAACAAGGGGTAACGTGATGTGTAAACACGGGGCATTCTGATAAGCATGCATGGGGCAATGTGATCAGGAAGAAAGATGAATTGTGATCAGGAAGCAAGGGGAATTCTGATCAGGAAGCAAGAGTTATTGTGATCAGGATGCAAAGGGCATTGTGAGCAGTAGGCAAGGGGTATTGTGATCAGAGAACAAGGGGTACTGTGATGTGTAAACAGGGGGCATTCTGATAAGTAAGCAGGGGCATTGTGATCCGGAGAAAAGGGGCATTTTGACCATTAAGCAGGGAGCATTGTAAGTACTATTCAGGGTGCATTGTGACCACAAACAAGGGTCATTATGATCAAGAGCAAGGGGCATTGTGATCACAAAGCAGGGGGCATTGTGATCAGTAAAGATGGGGAATTGTCATCAGGAAGTAAGGGGATTTGTGACCAGGAAGCAAGAGGGATTGTGATCAGGAAGCAAGGGGCATTGTGATCAGTAGGCAAGGGGTATTGTGATCAGTGAACAACGGGTACTGTGATGTGTAAACAGGGTGCATTCTGAAAAGTAAGCAGGGGGCGTTGTGATCAGGAAGAAAGGGGCATTGTGATCAGTAACTGGTTTATTGTGATCAATAAGAATGTGGAGTTGTGATCAGGAAACAAAGGACATTGTGATCAGTAGGCAAGGGGTATAGGGATAGGTGAACAAGGGGTACTGTGATGTGTCAACTGGGGCATTCTGATAAGTAAGCAGGGGTCATTGTGATCAGGAAGAAAGGGTCATTGTGATCAGTATGCAGAGAGCATTGTAATCACTAATGAGGGGGTATTGTGATCACAAACAAGGGTCATTATGATCAAGAGCATGGGGCTTTATGATCACAAAGCAGGGGGCATTGTGCTCAGTTAGGATGTGGAATTGTGATCAGGAAGTAGGGGAATTGTGATTAGGAAGCAAGAGTTATAGTGATCAGGAAGCAAAGGGCATTTTGATCAGTAGGCAAGGGGTATTGTGATCAGTGAACAAGGTGTACGGTGATGTGTAAACAGGGGGCATTCTGATATCTAAGCAGGGGGCATTGTGATCAGGAAATAAGGGGAATTGTGATCAGGAAGCAAGAGGCATTGTGATCAGGAACCAAAGGGCATTGTGAGCAGTAAGCACGGAATATTGTAATCACTAAACATGAAGTATTGTGATCAGAAACAGGGGTCATTATGATCAAGAACAAGCAGCATTCTGATCAGTAAAGAAGGGGCATTGTGATCACAAAGCAGGGGGCATTGTGATCAGTAAAAGGGGGCAGTGTGATCCGGAACAAAGGGGCATTTTGACCAGTAAGCAGGGAGCATTGTAATCACTAATCAGAGGGTATCGTGACCAAAAACAAGGGTCATTATTATCAAGAGCAAGGGGCATTGTGATCAGGAAGAATGGGGGATTGTGATCAGGAACCCAGGGAATTGTGATCAGGAAGCAAGATATATTGTGATCAGGAATCAAAGGGCATTGTGATCATTAGGCAAGGGCTATCGTGATCAGTGAACAAGAGGTATGTGATGTGTAAACAGGGCGTATTCTGAAAATTAAGCAGGGGGCACTGAGATCAGTATCGGGGGTATTGTGATCAGTAAGGATGGGGGATTGTGATCAGGACGCAAGGGCAATTGTGATCAGGAAGCCACAGTTATTGTGATCAGGAAACAAAGGGCATTGTGATCAGTAGGCAAGGGGTATTTTGATCAGTGAACAACCCGTACTGTGATGTGTAAACAGGGGGCAATGTGATCAGGAAGAAAGGGCCATTGTGATCAGTAAGCAGGGAGCATTTTAATCACCCATCAGGGGGTATTGTTATCAGAAAGAGTGGTCATTATGATTAAAACAAGGGGCATTGTGATCACAAAGCAGGGGGTATTGTGATCAGTAACACGGGGCATTGTGATCACTAAAGATGGGGGATTGTGATCAGGAAGCAAGGGGAATTGTGATCAGGAAGCAAGAGGCATTGTGATCAGGAAGCAAAGGGCATTGTGAGAAGTAGGCAAGGGGTATTGTGATCAGTGAACAAGGGGTACTGTGATGTGTAACAGGGGGCATTCTGAAAGGTAAGCAGGGGGATTTGTGGTCAGAAAAAGGGGCTATTCTAATCAGGAAGAATGAGGCATTGTGATCAGTAAGCAGGGAGCATTCTAATCACTAATCAGGGCGTATTGTGATCAGAAACAAGGGGCATGATGGTCAAGAAAAAGGGGCATTGTGATAAAAAAACAAGGGGCATTGTGATCACAAAGCAGGGGGCATTGTGATCAGTAACGGGGTATTGTGATCAGTAATAATGGGGGATTTTGATCAGGAAGTAAGGGGAATTGTGATCAGGAAGCAAGAGTCATTGTGATCAGGAAGCAAAGACCATTGTGAGCAGTAGGCAAGGGGTATTGTGATAATTGATCAAGGGTATTGTGATGTGTAAACAGGGGACATACTGAAAAGTAGCCAGGGGTCATTGTGATCATTAAAAGGGGGAATTTTGATCAGGAATAAAGGGGCATTTTGACCAGTAAGCAGGGAGCATTGTAATCACTAATTGGGTGGTATTGTGATCAAAAACATGGGCCATTATGATTCAGAACAAGGGGCATTGAGATCACAAAGCAGGGGGCATTGTCATGAGTAACAGGGGGCATTGTGATCACTAACGATGGGGGATTGTGATCAGGAAGCAAGGGGAATTTTGATCAGGAAGCAAAGGGCATTGTGACCAGTAGGCAAGGCGTATTGCGATCAGGGAACAAGGGGTAACGTGATGTGTAAAGATGGGGCATTCTGATAAGCATGCAGGGGGCAATGTGATCAGGAAGAAAGGTGAATTGTGATCAGGAAGCAAGGGGAATTGTGATCAGGAAGGAAGAGTTATTGTGATCAGGAAGCAAAGGGCATTGTGAGCAGTAGGCAAGGTGTATTGTGATCAGAGAACAAGGGGTACTGTAATGTGTAAACAGAGGGCATACTGATAAGTAAGCACGGGCATTGTGATCAGGAGAAAAGGGGTATTTTGACCATTAAGCAGGGAGCATTGTAATTACTATTCAGGGTGCATTGTGACCACAAACAAGGGTCATTATGATCAAGAGCAAGGGGCATTGTATCACAAAGCAGGGGTCATTGTGATCAGTAAAGATGGGGAATTGTGATCAGGAAGTAAGGGGATTTGTGATCAGGAAGCAAGAGGGATTGTGATCAGGAAGCAAGGGGCGTTGTGATCAGTAGGCAAGGGGAATTGTGATCAGTGAACAACGGGTACTGTGATGTGTAAACAGGGTGCATTCTGAAAAGTAAGCAGGGGGCGTTGTGATCAGGAAGAAAGGGTCATTGTGATCAGTAAGCAGGGAGCATTGTAATCACTAATCAGGGGTATTGTGATCAGAAACAGGGGTCTTCATGATCAAGAGCAAGGGGCACTGTGATCACAATGCAGTGGGCATTGTGATCAGTAAAGATGGGCGATTGTGATCAGGAAGCAAGGGGAATTGTGATCAGGAAGCAAGAGGGATTGTGATCTGGAAGCAAAGGCATTGTGATCAGTAGGCAAGGGGTATTGTGATCAGCGAACAAGGGGTACTGTGATGTGTAAACAGGGGGCATTCTGAAAAGTAAGCAGTGGGCATTGTGATCAGGAAAAAAGGGGCATTGTGATCAGTAACTGTGTTATTGTGATCAATAAGAATGTGGAGTTGTGATCAGGAAACAAATTACATTGTGATCAGTAGGCAAGGGGTATAGTGATAGGTGAACAAGGGGTACTGTGATGTGTAAACTGGGGGCATTCTGATAAGTAAGCAGGGGTCATTGTGATCAGGAACAAAGGGTCATTGTGATCAGCATGCAGGGAGCATTGTAATCACTAATGAGGGGGTATTGTGATCACAAACAAGCGTCATTATGATCAAGAGCAAGGGTCTTTGTGATCACAAAGCAGGGGGCATTGTGCTCAGTTAGGATGTGGAATTGTGATCAGGAAGTAGGGGAATTGTGATCAGGAAGCAAGAGGTATTGTGATCAGGAAGCAAAGGGCATTGTGATCAGTAGGCATGGGGTATTGTAATCAGTGAACAACGGGTACTGTGATGTGTAAACAGGGGGCATTGTGACCAGGAAGAAATGCCATCGTGATCAATTAGCAGGGATCACTTTAATCACTCATAAGGTGGTATTATGATCAGAAACAGTGGTCATTATGATTAAGAACAAGGGGCATTGTGATCACAAAGCAGGGGGCATTTTCATCAGTAACAGGGGGCATTGTGATCACTAAGCATGAGGGATTGTGATCATTAAGCCAAGGTAATTGTGATCAGGAAGCAAAGGGCATTGAGATCAGTAGGCAAGGGGTATTGTGATCAGTGAACAAGGTGTACGGTGATGTGTAAACAGGGGGCAGTCTGATAACCAAGCAGGGGGCATTGTGGTAAGGAAAAAAGGGGCATTGTGATCAGTATGCAAGGAGAATTGTAATCACTAAGGGTGAGGGAATGTGATTAGGAAGCAAGGAGAATTGTGATCATGAAGCAAAGGGCATTGTGATCAGTAGGCAAAGGGTATTGTGATCGGTGAACAAGGGGTACTGTGACGTGTAAACAGGGGATATTCTGAAAACTAAGCAGGCAGCATTGTGATCAGTAAAAGGGGGCACTGTGATCAGGAACAAACTGGCATTTGGACCAGTAAGCCGGGAGCATTGTAATCACTACTCAGGGGGTATTGTGATCAGAAACAGGGGTCATTATGATCAAGAACAAGCGGCATTGTGATCAGTAAAGAACGGGCATTGTGATCACAAAGCAGGCGCTTTGTGATCATTAACGGGGGTATTGTGATCAGGAAGGAAGGGGAATTGTGATCAGGAAGCCAGAGGTATTGTGATCAGGAAGCAAAGGGCATTGTGATCAGTTGTCAAGGGGTATTGTGATCAGTGAACAAGTGGTACTGTGATGTGTAAACAGGGGGCATTCTGAAAAGTAAGCAGTGGGCATTGTGATCAGTAAAAGGGGGCATTGTGATCAGGAACAAAGGGGCATTTTGACCAGTAAGCAGGGAGCATTATAATCACTAATTTGGGGGGATTGTGATCAAAAACAGGGGTCATTATGATTAAGAACAAGGGGCATTGTGATCACAAAGCAGGGGCATTGTGATCAATAACAGGGGGCATAGTGATCCTTAAGGATGGGGGATTGTGATGAGGAAGCAAAGGGCATTGGCATCAGTAGGCAAGGGGTATTGTGATCGGTGAATAAGGGGTACTGTGGTCTGTAAACAGGGGATATCCTGAAAAGTATGCAGGATGCATTGTGATCAGAAAAGGGGGCATTGTGATCAGGAACAAATGGGCATTTTGACCAGTAAGCAGGGAGCATTGTCGTCACTAATCAGGGGGAATTGTGATCAGAAACAGGGGTCATTATGATCAAGTACAAGCGACATTGTGATCAGTAAAATCGGAGTATTGTGATAACAATGCAGGGGCATTGTTATCATTAACGGGGGTATTGTGATCAGTAAGGATGGGGGATTGTGATCAGGAAATAAGGGGAATTGTGATCAGGAAGCAAGAGGCATTGTGATCAGGAAACCACAGTTATTGTGATCAGGAAACAAAGGGCATTGTGATCAGTAGGCAAGGGGTATTTTGATCAGTGAACAACGCGTACTGTGATGTGTAAACAGGGGGCAATGTGATCAGGAAGAAAGGGCCATTGTGATCAGTAAGCAGGGAGCATTTTAATCACTCATCAGGGGGTATTATTATCAGAAACAGTGGTCTTTATGATTAAGAACAAGGGGCATTGTGATCACAAAGCAGGGGTTTTTGTGATCAGTAACACGGGGCATTGTGATCACTAAAGATGGGGGATTGTGATCAGGAAGCAAGGGGAATTGTGATCAGGAAGGAAGAGGCATTGTGATCAGGAAGCAAAGGGCATTGTGAGAAGTAGGCAAGGGGTATTGTGATCAGCGAACAAGGGGTACTGTGATGTGTAACAGAGGGCATTCTAAAAAGTAAGCAGGGGGCATTGTGGTCAGTAAGCAGGGAGCATTCTAATCACTAATCAAGGGGTATTGTGATCAGAAACAAGGGGCATTATGGTCAAGAACAAGGGGCATTGTGATAAAAAAACAAGGGGCATTGTGATCACAAAGCAGGGGGCATTGTGATCAGTAACGGGGTATTGTGATCAGTAAGAATAGGGAATTTTCATCCGGAAGTAAGGGGAATTGTGATCAGGAAGCAAAGAGCATTGTGAGCAGTAGGCTAGGGGTATTGTGATAATTGATCAAGGGTACTATGATGTGTAAACAGGGGGCATTCTGATAAGTAAGCAGAGGCATTGTGATCAGGAAGAAAGCGGCATTGTGATCAGTAAGCACAGAATATTGTAATCACAATACAGAAGGTATTGTGATCAGAAACAGGGGTCATTATGATCAAGAACAAGCGGCAATGTGATCAGTAAAGAAGGGGTATTGTGATCACAAAGCAGGGGGCATTGTGATCAGGAAAAAAGGGGCATTTTGCGCAGAAAGCAGGGAGCATTGTAATCACTAATGAAGGGGTTTGTGATCACAACAAGTGTCATTATGATCAAGAGCAAGTGGCATTGTGATCACAAAGCAGGGGGCATTGTGATCAGTAAGGATGGGGAATTGTGAACAGCAAATAGCGGAATTGTGATCACGAAGCTAGAGGTATTGTCATCAGGAAGCAAAGGGCATTGTGATCAGTACGCAAGGGGTATTGTGATCAATGAAGAACGCGTACTGCATGTGTAAACAGGGGGCAATGTGACCAGGAAGAAAGGGACATTGTGAGTAGTAAGCAGGGAGCATTGTAATCATTCATCAGGGGGTATTGTGGTCAGAAACAGGGTTCATTATGATCAAGAACAAGCGGCATTGTGATCAGTGAAGAAGGGGCATTGTGATCACAAAGCAGGGGGCATTGTGATCAGTAAAAGTGGGCAGTGTGATCCGGAACAAAGGGGCATTTTGACCAGTAAGCAGGGAGCATTGTAATCACTAATCAGAGGGTATCGTGACCACAAACAAGGGTCATTATTATCAAGAGCAAGGGGCATTGCGATCAGGAAGAATGGGGCATTGTGATCAGGAACCCAGGGAATTGTGATCAGGAAGCAAGATATATTGTGATGAGGAAGCAAAGGGCATTGTGATCATTAGGCAAGGGCTATCGTGATCAGTGAACAAGAGGTATGTGATGTGTAAACAGGGTGTATTCTGAAAATTAAGCAGGGGGCACTGAGATCAGTATCGGGGGTATTGTGATCAGTAAGGATGGGGGATTGTGATCAGGACGCAAGGGCCATTGTGATGAGGAAGCCACAGTTATTGTGATCAGGAAACAAAGGGCATTGTGATCAGTTGCAAGGGGTATTTTGATCAGTGAACAACGCATACTGTGATGTGTAAACAGGGGGCAATGTGATCAGGAAGAAAGGGCCATTGTGATCAGTAAGCAGGGAGCATTTTAATCACTCATCAGGGGGTATTGTTATCAGAAACAGTGGTCTTTATGATTAAGAACAAGGGGCATTGTGATCACAAAGCAGGGGGTATTGTGATCAGTAACACGGGGCATTGAGATCAATAAAGATCGGGGATTGTGATCAGGAAGCAAGGGGAATTGTGATCAGGAAGCAAGAGGCATTGTGATCAGGAAGCAAAGGGCATTGTGATCAGTAGACAAGGGGTATTGTGATCAGCAAACAAGGGGTACTGTGATGTGTAACAGGGGGCATTCTGAAAAGTAAGCAGGGGGCATTGTGGTCTGTAAAAGGGGGCATTTTGATCAGGAAGAATGGGGCATTGTGATCCGTAAGCAGGGAGCATTCTAATCACTAATCATGGGGTATTGTGATCAGAAACAAGGGGCATTATGGTCAAGAACCAGGGGCATTGTGATAAAAAAACAAGGGGCATTGTGATCACAAATTAGGGGGCATTGTGATCAGTAACGGGGTATTGTGATCAGAAAGAATGGGCGATTTTGATCAGGAAGTAAGGGGAATTGGGATCAGGAAGCAAAGAGCATTGTGAGCAGTAGGCAAGGGGTGTTGTGATAATTGATCAAAGGTACTGTGATGTGTAAACAGGGGGCATTCTGATAAGTAAGCAGGGGCATTGTGATCAGGAAGAAAGCGGCATTGTGATCAGTAAGCACGGAATATTGTAATCACTATACAGGAGGTACTGTGATCAGAAACAGGGGTCATTATGATCAAGAACAAGCGGCAATGTGATCAGTAAAGAAGGGGTATTGTGATCACAAAGCAGGGGGCATTGTGATCAGGAAAAAAGGGGCATTTTGAGCAGAAAGCAGGGAGCATTGTAATCACTAATGAAGGGGTTTGTGATCACAACAAGTGTCATTATGATCAAGAGCAAGTGGCATTGTGATCACAAAGCAGGGGGCATTGTGATCAGTAAGGATGGGGAATTGTGAACAGGAAATAGCGGAATTGTGATCACGAAGCAAGAGGTATTGTGATCAGGAAGCAAAGGGCATTGTGATCAGTACGCAAGGGGTATTGTGATCAATGAAGAACGCGTACTGCATGTGTAAACAGGGGGCAATGTGATCAGGAAGAAAGGGACATTGTGAGTAGTAAGCAGGGAGCATTGTAATCATTCATCAGGGGGTATTGTGATCAGAAACAGGGTTCATTATGATCAAGAACAAGCGGCATTGTGATCAGTAAAGAAGGGTCATTGTGATCACAAAGCAGGGGCATTGTGATCAGTAACAGGGGTATTGTGATCAGGAAGCAAGGGTAATTGTGATCAGGAAGCAATAGTTATTGTTTTCAGGAAGCAAAGGGCATTGTGATCAGTAGGCAAGGGGAATTTTGATCAGGAAGCTGAGGTAATGTGATCAGGAAGCTAAGGGCATTGTGATCACTTGGGAAGGGATATTGTGATCAGTCAACAAGGGGTACTGTGATGTGTAAACAGGGGGCATTCTGAAAAGTCACCAGGCGCATTGTGATCAGAAAGAAAGGGTCATTTTGACCAGTTACCAGGGAGCATTGTAATCACTAATTAGGTGGTATTTTGATCACAAACAGGGGTCATTATGATTAAGAACAAGGGGCATTGTAATCACAAAGCAAGGGGCATTGTGATCAGTAACAGGGGGTATTGTGAACAGTAAGAATGGGGGATTGTGATCAGGAAGTAAGGGGAATGGAGATCAGGAAGCAAGAGGTATTGTGCTCAGGAGCAAAAGGCATTGTGTTCAGTAGGCAATGGGTATTGTGATGTGTAAACAGGGGACATTCTGAAAAGTAAGCAGGGGTCATTTTGATCATTAAAAGGGGGAATTTTGATCAGGAATAAAGGGGCATTTTGACCAGTAAGCAGGGAGCATTGTAATCACTAATTGGGTGGTATTGTGATCACAAACATGGGCCATTATGATTCAGAACAAGGGGCATTGTGATCACAAAGCAGGGGGCATTGTCATCAGTAACAGGGGGCATTGTGATCACTAAGGATGGGGGATTGTGATCAGGAAGCAAGGGGAATTTTGATCAGGAAGCAAAGGGCATTGTGACCAGTAGGCAAGGCGTAGTGCGATCAGGGAACAAAGGGTAACGTGATGTGTAAAGACGGGGCATTCTGATAAGCATGCATGGGGCAATTTGATCACGAAGAAAGGTGAATTGTGATCATGAAGCAAGGGGAATTGTGATCAGGAAGCAAGAGTTATTGTGATCAGGAAGCAAAGGGCATTGTGAGCAGTAGGCAAGGGGTATTGTGATCAGAGAACAAGGGGTACTGTGATGTGTAAACAGGGGGCATTCTGATAATTAAGCAGGGGCATTGTGATCAGGAGAAAAGGGGCATTTTGACCATTAAGCAGGGAGCATTGTAATTACTATTCAGGGTGCATTGTGACCACAAACAAGGGTCATTATGATCAAGAGCAAGGGGCATTGTGATCACAAAGCAAGGGGCATTGTGATCAGTAAAGATGGGGAATTGTGATCAAGAAGCAAGAGGGATTGTGATCAGGAAGCAAGGGGCATTGTGATCAGTAGGCAAGGGGTATTGTGAACAGTGAACAACGGGTATTGTGATGTGTAAACAGGGTGCATTCTGAAAAGTAAGCAGGGGGCGTTGTGATCAGGAAGAAAGGGTCATTGTGATCAGTAAGCAGGGAGCATTGTAATCACTAATCAGGGGTATTGTGATCAGAAACAGGGGTCTTCATGATCAAGAGCAAGGGGCACTGTGATCACAATGCAGTGGGCATTGTGATCAGTAAAGATGGGAGATTGTGATCAGGAAGCAAGGGGAATTGTGATCAAGAAGCAAGAGGGATTGTGATCAGGAAGCAAAGGCATTATGATCAGTAGGCAAGGGGTATTGTGATCAGTGAACAAGGGGTACTGTGATGTGTAAACAGGGGGCATTGTGAAAAGTAAGCAGTGGGCATTGTGATCAGGAAAAAAGGGGCATTGTGATCAGTAACTGTGTTATTGTGATCAATAAGAATGTGGAGTTGTGATCAGGAAACAAATTACATTGTGATCAGTAGGCAAGGGGTATAGTGATAGGTGAACAAGGGGTACTGTGATGTGTAAACTGGGGGCATTCTGATAAGTCAGGAGGGGTCACTGTGATCAGGAAGAAAGGGGCATTGTGATCAGTATGCAGGGAGCATTGTAATCACTAATCGGGGTATTGTGATCACAAACAAGGGTCATTATGATCAAGAGCAAGGGGCTTTGTGATCACAAAGCAGGGGGCATTGTGCTCAGTTAGGATATGGAATTGTGATCAGGAAGTAGGGGAATTGTGATCAGGAAGCAAGAGGTATTGTGATCAGGAAGCAAAGGGCATTGTGATCAGTAGGCATGGGGTATTCTAATCAGTGAACAACGGGTACTGTGTTGTGTAAACAGGGGGCATTGTGACCAGGAAGAAATGCCATCGTGATCAATTAGCAGGGATCACTTTAATCCCTCATAAGGTGGTATTATGTTCAGAAACAGTGGTCATTATGATTAAGAACAAGTGGCATTGTGAACACAAAGCAGGGGGCATTTTCAAAAGTAACAGGGGGCATTGTGATCACTAAGCATGAGGGATTGTGATCAGTAAAAGGGGCCACGGTGATCAGGAACAAACTGGCAATTTGACCAGTAAGCCGGGAGCATTGTAATCACTAATCAGGGGGTATTGTGATCAGAAACAGGGGTCATTATGATCAAGAACAAACGGCATTGTGATCAATAAAGAACGGGCATTGTGATCACAAAGCAGGCACTTTGAGATCATTAACGGGGGTATTGTGATCAGGAAGGAAGGGGAATTGTGATCAGGAAGCCAGAGGTATTGTGATCAGGAAGCAAAGGGCATTGTGATCAGTTGGCAAGGGGTATTGTGATCAGTGAACAAGGGGTACTGTGATGTGTAAACAGGGGGCATTCTGAAAAGTAAGCAGTGGGCATTGTGATCAGTAAAAGGGGGCATTATAATCACTAATTTGGGGGGATTGTGATCAAGAACAGGGGTCATTATGATTAAGAACAAGGGGCATTGTGATCACAAAGAAGGGGCATTGTGATCAGTAACAGGGGGCATAGGGATCCTTAAGGGTGGGGGATTGTGATGAGGAAGCAAAGGGCATTGGCATCAGTAGGCAAGGGGTATTGTGATCGGTGAATAAGGGGTACTGTGGTCTGTGAACAGGATATTCTGAAAAGTATGCAGGATGTATTGTGATCAGAAAAGGGGGCAATGTGATCAGGAACAAATGGGCATTTTGACCAGTAAGCAGGGAGCATTGTAATCACTAATCAGGGGGAATTGTGATCAGAAACAGGGGTCATTATGATCAAGTACAAGCGACATTGTGATCAGTAAAGACGGGGCATTGTGATCACAATACAGGGGCATTGTTATAATTAACGGGGGTATTGTGATCAGTAAGGATGGGGGATTGTGATCAGGAAGCAAAGGGTATTGTGACCAGTAGGCAAGGCCTATTGCGATCAGGGAACAAGGGGTAACGTGATGTGTAAACACGGGGCATTCTGATAAGCATGCATGGGGCAATGTGATCAGGAAGAAAGATGAATTGTGATCAGGAAGCAAGGGGAATTCTGATCAGGAAGCAAGAGTTATTGTGATCAGGATGCAAAGGGCATTGTGAGCAGTAGGCAAGGGGTATTGTGATCAGAGAACAAGGGGTACTGTGATGTGTAAACAGGGGGCATTCTGATAAGTAAGCAGGGGCATTGTGATCCGGAGAAAAGGGGCATTTTGACCATTAAGCAGGGAGCATTGTAAGTACTATTCAGGGTGCATTGTGACCACAAACAAGGGTCATTATGATCAAGAGCAAGGGGCATTGTGATCACAAAGCAGGGGGCATTGTGATCAGTAAAGATGGGGAATTGTCATCAGGAAGTAAGGGGATTTGTGACCAGGAAGCAAGAGGGATTGTGATCAGGAAGCAAGGGGCATTGTGATCAGTAGGCAAGGGGTATTGTGATCAGTGAACAACGGGTACTGTGATGTGTAAACAGGGTGCATTCTGAAAAGTAAGCAGGGGGCGTTGTGATCAGGAAGAAAGGGGCATTGTGATCAGTAACTGGTTTATTGTGATCAATAAGAATGTGGAGTTGTGATCAGGAAACAAAGGACATTGTGATCAGTAGGCAAGGGGTATAGGGATAGGTGAACAAGGGGTACTGTGATGTGTCAACTGGGGCATTCTGATAAGTAAGCAGGGGTCATTGTGATCAGGAAGAAAGGGTCATTGTGATCAGTATGCAGAGAGCATTGTAATCACTAATGAGGGGGTATTGTGATCACAAACAAGGGTCATTATGATCAAGAGCATGGGGCTTTATGATCACAAAGCAGGGGGCATTGTGCTCAGTTAGGATGTGGAATTGTGATCAGGAAGTAGGGGAATTGTGATTAGGAAGCAAGAGTTATAGTGATCAGGAAGCAAAGGGCATTTTGATCAGTAGGCAAGGGGTATTGTGATCAGTGAACAAGGTGTACGGTGATGTGTAAACAGGGGGCATTCTGATATCTAAGCAGGGGGCATTGTGATCAGGAAATAAGGGGAATTGTGATCAGGAAGCAAGAGGCATTGTGATCAGGAACCAAAGGGCATTGTGAGCAGTAAGCACGGAATATTGTAATCACTAAACATGAAGTATTGTGATCAGAAACAGGGGTCATTATGATCAAGAACAAGCAGCATTCTGATCAGTAAAGAAGGGGCATTGTGATCACAAAGCAGGGGGCATTGTGATCAGTAAAAGGGGGCAGTGTGATCCGGAACAAAGGGGCATTTTGACCAGTAAGCAGGGAGCATTGTAATCACTAATCAGAGGGTATCGTGACCAAAAACAAGGGTCATTATTATCAAGAGCAAGGGGCATTGTGATCAGGAAGAATGGGGGATTGTGATCAGGAACCCAGGGAATTGTGATCAGGAAGCAAGATATATTGTGATCAGGAATCAAAGGGCATTGTGATCATTAGGCAAGGGCTATCGTGATCAGTGAACAAGAGGTATGTGATGTGTAAACAGGGCGTATTCTGAAAATTAAGCAGGGGGCACTGAGATCAGTATCGGGGGTATTGTGATCAGTAAGGATGGGGGATTGTGATCAGGACGCAAGGGCAATTGTGATCAGGAAGCCACAGTTATTGTGATCAGGAAACAAAGGGCATTGTGATCAGTAGGCAAGGGGTATTTTGATCAGTGAACAACCCGTACTGTGATGTGTAAACAGGGGGCAATGTGATCAGGAAGAAAGGGCCATTGTGATCAGTAAGCAGGGAGCATTTTAATCACCCATCAGGGGGTATTGTTATCAGAAAGAGTGGTCATTATGATTAAAACAAGGGGCATTGTGATCACAAAGCAGGGGGTATTGTGATCAGTAACACGGGGCATTGTGATCACTAAAGATGGGGGATTGTGATCAGGAAGCAAGGGGAATTGTGATCAGGAAGCAAGAGGCATTGTGATCAGGAAGCAAAGGGCATTGTGAGAAGTAGGCAAGGGGTATTGTGATCAGTGAACAAGGGGTACTGTGATGTGTAACAGGGGGCATTCTGAAAGGTAAGCAGGGGGATTTGTGGTCAGAAAAAGGGGCTATTCTAATCAGGAAGAATGAGGCATTGTGATCAGTAAGCAGGGAGCATTCTAATCACTAATCAGGGCGTATTGTGATCAGAAACAAGGGGCATGATGGTCAAGAAAAAGGGGCATTGTGATAAAAAAACAAGGGGCATTGTGATCACAAAGCAGGGGGCATTGTGATCAGTAACGGGGTATTGTGATCAGTAATAATGGGGGATTTTGATCAGGAAGTAAGGGGAATTGTGATCAGGAAGCAAGAGTCATTGTGATCAGGAAGCAAAGACCATTGTGAGCAGTAGGCAAGGGGTATTGTGATAATTGATCAAGGGTATTGTGATGTGTAAACAGGGGACATACTGAAAAGTAGCCAGGGGTCATTGTGATCATTAAAAGGGGGAATTTTGATCAGGAATAAAGGGGCATTTTGACCAGTAAGCAGGGAGCATTGTAATCACTAATTGGGTGGTATTGTGATCAAAAACATGGGCCATTATGATTCAGAACAAGGGGCATTGAGATCACAAAGCAGGGGGCATTGTCATGAGTAACAGGGGGCATTGTGATCACTAACGATGGGGGATTGTGATCAGGAAGCAAGGGGAATTTTGATCAGGAAGCAAAGGGCATTGTGACCAGTAGGCAAGGCGTATTGCGATCAGGGAACAAGGGGTAACGTGATGTGTAAAGACGGGGCATTCTGATAAGCATGCAGGGGGCAATGTGATCAGGAAGAAAGGTGAATTGTGATCAGGAAGCAAGGGGAATTGTGATCAGGAAGGAAGAGTTATTGTGATCAGGAAGCAAAGGGCATTGTGAGCAGTAGGCAAGGTGTATTGTGATCAGAGAACAAGGGGTACTGTAATGTGTAAACAGAGGGCATACTGATAAGTAAGCACGGGCATTGTGATCAGGAGAAAAGGGGTATTTTGACCATTAAGCAGGGAGCATTGTAATTACTATTCAGGGTGCATTGTGACCACAAACAAGGGTCATTATGATCAAGAGCAAGGGGCATTGTATCACAAAGCAGGGGTCATTGTGATCAGTAAAGATGGGGAATTGTGATCAGGAAGTAAGGGGATTTGTGATCAGGAAGCAAGAGGGATTGTGATCAGGAAGCAAGGGGCGTTGTGATCAGTAGGCAAGGGGAATTGTGATCAGTGAACAACGGGTACTGTGATGTGTAAACAGGGTGCATTCTGAAAAGTAAGCAGGGGGCGTTGTGATCAGGAAGAAAGGGTCATTGTGATCAGTAAGCAGGGAGCATTGTAATCACTAATCAGGGGTATTGTGATCAGAAACAGGGGTCTTCATGATCAAGAGCAAGGGGCACTGTGATCACAATGCAGTGGGCATTGTGATCAGTAAAGATGGGCGATTGTGATCAGGAAGCAAGGGGAATTGTGATCAGGAAGCAAGAGGGATTGTGATCTGGAAGCAAAGGCATTGTGATCAGTAGGCAAGGGGTATTGTGATCAGCGAACAAGGGGTACTGTGATGTGTAAACAGGGGGCATTCTGAAAAGTAAGCAGTGGGCATTGTGATCAGGAAAAAAGGGGCATTGTGATCAGTAACTGTGTTATTGTGATCAATAAGAATGTGGAGTTGTGATCAGGAAACAAATTACATTGTGATCAGTAGGCAAGGGGTATAGTGATAGGTGAACAAGGGGTACTGTGATGTGTAAACTGGGGGCATTCTGATAAGTAAGCAGGGGTCATTGTGATCAGGAACAAAGGGTCATTGTGATCAGCATGCAGGGAGCATTGTAATCACTAATGAGGGGGTATTGTGATCACAAACAAGCGTCATTATGATCAAGAGCAAGGGTCTTTGTGATCACAAAGCAGGGGGCATTGTGCTCAGTTAGGATGTGGAATTGTGATCAGGAAGTAGGGGAATTGTGATCAGGAAGCAAGAGGTATAGTGATCAGGAAGCAAAGGGCATTGTGATCAGTAGGCATGGGGTATTGTAATCAGTGAACAACGGGTACTGTGATGTGTAAACAGGGGGCATTGTGACCAGGAAGAAATGCCATCGTGATCAATTAGCAGGGATCACTTTAATCACTCATAAGGTGGTATTATGATCAGAAACAGTGGTCATTATGATTAAGAACAAGGGGCATTGTGATCACAAAGCAGGGGGCATTTTCATCAGTAACAGGGGGCATTGTGATCACTAAGCATGAGGGATTGTGATCATTAAGCCAAGGTAATTGTGATCAGGAAGCAAAGGGCATTGAGATCAGTAGGCAAGGGGTATTGTGATCAGTGAACAAGGTGTACGGTGATGTGTAAACAGGGGGCAGTCTGATAACCAAGCAGGGGGCATTGTGGTAAGGAAAAAAGGGGCATTGTGATCAGTATGCAAGGAGAATTGTAATCACTAAGGGTGAGGGAATGTGATTAGGAAGCAAGGAGAATTGTGATCATGAAGCAAAGGGCATTGTGATCAGTAGGCAAAGGGTATTGTGATCGGTGAACAAGGGGTACTGTGACGTGTAAACAGGGGATATTCTGAAAACTAAGCAGGCAGCATTGTGATCAGTAAAAGGGGGCACTGTGATCAGGAACAAACTGGCATTTGGACCAGTAAGCCGGGAGCATTGTAATCACTACTCAGGGGGTATTGTGATCAGAAACAGGGGTCATTATGATCAAGAACAAGCGGCATTGTGATCAGTAAAGAACGGGCATTGTGATCACAAAGCAGGCGCTTTGTGATCATTAACGGGGGTATTGTGATCAGGAAGGAAGGGGAATTGTGATCAGGAAGCCAGAGGTATTGTGATCAGGAAGCAAAGGGCATTGTGATCAGTTGTCAAGGGGTATTGTGATCAGTGAACAAGGGGTACTGTGATGTGTAAACAGGGGGCATTCTGAAAAGTAAGCAGTGGGCATTGTGATCAGTAAAAGGGGGCATTGTGATCAGGAACAAAGGGGCATTTTGACCAGTAAGCAGGGAGCATTATAATCACTAATTTGGGGGGATTGTGATCAAAAACAGGGGTCATTATGATTAAGAACAAGGGGCATTGTGATCACAAAGCAGGGGCATTGTGATCAATAACAGGGGGCATAGTGATCCTTAAGGATGGGGGATTGTGATGAGGAAGCAAAGGGCATTGGCATCAGTAGGCAAGGGGTATTGTGATCGGTGAATAAGGGGTACTGTGGTCTGTAAACAGGGGATATCCTGAAAAGTATGCAGGATGCATTGTGATCAGAAAAGGGGGCATTGTGATCAGGAACAAATGGGCATTTTGACCAGTAAGCAGGGAGCATTGTCGTCACTAATCAGGGGGAATTGTGATCAGAAACAGGGGTCATTATGATCAAGTACAAGCGACATTGTGATCAGTAAAATCGGAGCATTGTGATAACAATGCAGGGGCATTGTTATCATTAACGGGGGTATTGTGATCAGTAAGGATGGGGGATTGTGATCAGGAAATAAGGGGAATTGTGATCAGGAAGCAAGAGGCATTGTGATCAGGAAGCCACAGTTATTGTGATCAGGAAAAAAAGGGCATTGTGATCAGTAGGCAAGGGGTATTTTGATCAGTGAACAACGCGTACTGTGATGTGTAAACAGGGGGCAATGTGATCAGGAAGAAAGGGCCATTGTGATCAGTAAGCAGGGAGCATTTTAATCACTCATCAGGGGGTATTATTATCAGAAACAGTGGTCTTTATGATTAAGAACAAGGGGCATTGTGATCACAAAGCAGGGGTTTTTGTGATCAGTAACACGGGGCATTGTGATCACTAAAGATGGGGGATTGTGATCAGGAAGCAAGGGGAATTGTGATCAGGAAGGAAGAGGCATTGTGATCAGGAAGCAAAGGGCATTGTGAGAAGTAGGCAAGGGGTATTGTGATCAGCGAACAAGGGGTACTGTGATGTGTAACAGAGGGCATTCTAAAAAGTAAGCAGGGGGCATTGTGGTCAGTAAGCAGGGAGCATTCTAATCACTAATCAAGGGGTATTGTGATCAGAAACAAGGGGCATTATGGTCAAGAACAAGGGGCATTGTGATAAAAAAACAAGGGGCATTGTGATCACAAAGCAGGGGGCATTGTGATCAGTAACGGGGTATTGTGATCAGTAAGAATAGGGAATTTTCATCCGGAAGTAAGGGGAATTGTGATCAGGAAGCAAAGAGCATTGTGAGCAGTAGGCTAGGGGTATTGTGATAATTGATCAAGGGTACTATGATGTGTAAACAGGGGGCATTCTGATAAGTAAGCAGAGGCATTGTGATCAGGAAGAAAGCGGCATTGTGATCAGTAAGCACAGAATATTGTAATCACAATACAGAAGGTATTGTGATCAGAAACAGGGGTCATTATGATCAAGAACAAGCGACAATGTGATCAGTAAAGAAGGGGTATTGTGATCACAAAGCAGGGGGCATTGTGATCAGGAAAAAAGGGGCATTTTGCGCAGAAAGCAGGGAGCATTGTAATCACTAATGAAGGGGTTTGTGATCACAACAAGTGTCATTATGATCAAGAGCAAGTGGCATTGTGATCACAAAGCAGGGGGCATTGTGATCAGTAAGGATGGGGAATTGTGAACAGCAAATAGCGGAATTGTGATCACGAAGCTAGAGGTATTGTCATCAGGAAGCAAAGGGCATTGTGATCAGTACGCAAGGGGTATTGTGATCAATGAAGAACGCGTACTGCATGTGTAAACAGGGGGCAATGTGACCAGGAAGAAAGGGACATTGTGAGTAGTAAGCAGGGAGCATTGTAATCATTCATCAGGGGGTATTGTGGTCAGAAACAGGGTTCATTATGATCAAGAACAAGCGGCATTGTGATCAGTGAAGAAGGGTCATTGTGATCACAAAGCAGGGGCATTGTGATCAGTAACAGGGGTATTGTGATCAGGAAGCAAGGGTAATTGTGATCAGGAAGCAATAGTTATTGTTTTCAGGAAGCAAAGGGCATTGTGTTCAGTAGGCAAGGGGAATTTTGATCAGGAAGCTGAGGTAATGTGATCAGGAAGCTAAGGGCATTGTGATCACTTGGGAAGGGATATTGTGATCAGTCAACAAGTACTGTGATGTGCAAACAGGGGGCATTCTGAAAAGTCACCAGGCGCATTGTGATCAGAAAGAAAGGGGCATTTTGACCAGTTACCAGGGAGCATTGTAATCACTAATTAGGTGGCATTTTGATCACAAACAGGGGTCATTATAATTAAGAACAAGGGGCATTGTAATCACAAAGCAAGGGGCATTGTGATCAGTAACAGGGGGTATTGTGAACAGTAAGGATGGGGGATTGTGATCAGGAAGTAAGGGGAATTGAGATCAGGAAGCAAGAGGTATTGTGCTCAGGAGCAAAAGGCATTGATGTTCAGTAGGCAAGGGGTATTGTGATGTGTAAACAGGGGACATTCTGAAAAGTAAGCAGGGTTCATTTTGATCATTAAAAGGGGGAATTTTGATCAGGTATAAAGGGGCATTTTGAACAGTAAGCAGGGAGCATTGTAATCACTAATTGGGTGGTATTGTGATCAAAAACATGGGCCACTATGATTCAGAACAAGGGGCATTGTGATCACAAAGCAGGGGGCATTGTCATCAGTAACAGGGGGCACTGTGATCACTAAGGATGGGGGATTGCGATCAGGAAGCAAGGGGAATTTTGACCAGGAAGCAAAGGGCATTGTGACCAGTAGGCAAGGTGTATTGCGATCAGGGAACAAGGGGTAACGTGATGTGTAAAGACCGGGCATTCTGATAAGCATGCAGGGGGCAATGTGATCAGGAAGAAAGGTGAATTGTGATCAGGAAGCAAGGGGAATTGTGATCAGGAAGCAAGAGTTATTGTGATCAGGAAGCAAAGGGCATTGTGAGCAGTAGGCAAGGGGTATTGTGATCAGAGAACAAGGGGTACTGTGATGTGTAAACAGGGGGCATTCTGATAAGTAAGCAGGGGCATTGTGATCAGGAGTAAAGGGGCATTTTGACCATTAAGCAGGGAGCATTGTAATTACTATTCAGGGTGCATTGTGTCCACAAACAAGGGTCATTATGATCAAGAGCAAGGGGCATTGTGATCACAAAGCAGGGGGCATTGTGATCAGTAAAGATGGGGAATTGTGATCAGGAAGTAAGGGGATTTGTGACCAGGAACGAAGAGGGATTGTGATCAGGAAGTAAGGGGCATTGTGATCAGTAGGTAAGGGGTATTATGATCAGTGAACAACGGGTACTGTGATGTGTAAACAGGGTGCATTCTGAAAAGTAAGCAGGGGGCGTTATGATCAGGAAGAAAGGGTCATTGTGATCAGTAAGCAGGGAGCATTGTAATCACTAATCAGGGGTATTGTGATCAGAAACAGGGGTCTTCATGATCAAGAGCAAGGGGCACTGTGATCACAATGCCGTGGGCATTGTGATCAGTAAAGATGGGAGATTGTGATCAGGAAGCAAGGGGAATTGTGATCAGGAAGCAAGAGGGATTGTGATCAGGAAGCAAAGGCATTGTGATCAGTAGGCAAGGGGTATTGTGATCAGTGAACAAGGGGTACTGTGATGTGTAAACAGGGGGCATTCTGAAAAGTAAGCAGTGGGCATTGTGATCAGGAAAAAAGGGGCATTGTGATCAGTAACTGGGTTATTGTGATCAAAAGAATGTGGAGGTGTGATCAGGAAACAAAGGACATTGTGATCAGTAGGCAAGGGGTATAGAGATAGGTGAACAAGGGGTACTGTGATGTGTAAACTGGGGGCATTCTGATAAGTAAGCAGGGGTCACTGTGATCAGGAAGAAAGGGGCATTGTGATCAGTATGCAGGGAGCATTGTAATCACTAATCGGGGTATTGTGATCACAAACAAGGGTCATTATGATCAAGAGCAAGGGGCTTTGTGATCACAAAGCAGGGGGCATTGTGCTCAGTTAGGATGTGGAATTGTGATCAGGAAGTAGGGGAATTGTGATCAGGAAGCAAAGGGCATTGTGATCAGTAGGCATGTGGTATTGTAATCAGAGAACAATGGGTACAGTGATGTGTAAACAGGGGGCATTGTGACCAGGAAGAAATGTCATCGTGATCAATTAGCAGGGATCACTTTAATCACTCATAAGGTGGTATTATGATCAGAAACAGTGGTCATTATAATTAAGAACAAGGGGCATTGTGATCACAAAGCAGGGGGCATTTTCATCAGTAACAGGGGGCATTGTGATCACTAAGCATGAGGGATTGTGATCAGTAAGCCAGGGTAATTGTGATCAGGAAGCAAAGGGCATTGTGATCAGTAGGCAAGGGGTATTGTGATCAGTGAACAAGGTGTACGGTGATGTGTAAACAGGGGGCATTCTGATAACTAAGCAGGGGGCATTGTGGTAAGGAAGAATGGAGCATTGTGATCAGTATACAGGGAGCGTTGTAATCACTAAGGGTGAGGGAATGTGATTAGGAAGCAAGGAGAATTGTGATCATGAAGCAAAGGGCATTGGGATCAGTACGCAAAGGGTATTGTGATCGGTGAACAAGGGGTACTGTGACGTGTAAACAGGGGATATTCTGAAAACAAAGCAGGCAGCATTGTGATCAGTAAAAGGGGGCACTGTGATCAGGAACAAACTGGCACTTTGACCAGTAAGCCGGGAGCATTGTAATCACTAATCAGGGGGTATTGTGATCAGAAACAGGGGTCATTATGATCAAGAACAAGCGGCATTGTGATCATTAAAGAACGGGCATTGTGATCACAAAGCAGGCGCTTTGTGATCATTAACGGGGGTATTGTGATCAGGAAGGAAGGGGAATTGTGATCAGGAAGCCAGAGGTATTGTGATCAGGAAACAAAGGGCATTGTGACCAGTAGGCAAGGCGTATTGCGATCAGGGAACAAGGGTTAACGTGATGTGTAAACAGGGGGCATTCTGAAAAGTAAGCAGTGGGCATTGTGATCAATAAAAGGGGGCATTGTGATCAGGAATAAAGGGGCATTTTGACCAGTAAGCAGGGAGCATTATAATCACTAATTTGGGGGGATTGTGATCAAAAACAGGGGTCATTATGATTAAGAACAAGGGGCATTGTGATCACAAAGCAGGGGCATTGTGATCAGTAACACGGGGCACAGTGATCCTTAAGGATCGGGTATTGTGATGAGGAAGCAAAGGGCATTGGCATCAGTAGGCAAGGGGTATTGTGATCGGTGAATAAGGGGTACTGTGGTCTGTAAGAAGGGGATATTCTGAAAAGTATGCAGGATGCATTGTGATGAGAAAAGGGGGCATTGTGATCAGGAACAAATGGGCATTTTGAACAGTAAGCAGGGAGCATTGTAACCACTACTCAGGGGGAATTGTGATCAGAAACAGGGGTCATTATGATCAAGTACAAGCGACATTGTGATCAGTAAAGACGGGGCATTGTGATCACAATGCAGGGGCATTGTTATCATTAACGGGGGTATTGTGATCAGTAAGGATGGGGGATTGTGATCAGGAAATAAGGGGAATTGTGATCAGGAAGCAAGAGGCATTTTGATCAGGAACCAAAGGGCATTGTGAGCAGTAAGCGCGGAATATTGTAATCACTAAACATGAGGTATTGTGATCACAAACATGGGCCATTATGATTCAGAACAAGGGGCATTGTGATCACAAAGCAGGGGGCATTGTCATCAGTAACAGGGGGCATTGTGATCACTAAGGATGGGGGATTGTGATCAGGAAGCAAGGGGAATTTTGATCAGGAAGCAAAGGGCATTGTGACTAGTAGGCAAGGCATATTGCGATCAGGGAACAAGGGGTAACGTGATGTGTAAAGACGGGGCATTCTGATAAGCATGCAGGGGGCAATGTGATCAGGAAGAAAGGTGAATTGTGATCAGGAAGCAAGGGGAATTGTGATCAGGAAGCAAGAGTTATTGTGATCAGGAAGCAAAGGGCATTGTGAGCAGTAGGCAAGGGGTATTGTGATCAGAGAACAAGGGGTACTGTGATGTGTAAACAGGGGGCATTCTGATAAGTAAGCAGGGGCATTGTGATCAGGAGAAAAGGGGCATTTTGACCATTAAGCAGGGAGCATTGTAATTACTATTCAGGTTGCATTGTGACCACAAACAAGGGTCATTATGATCAAGAGCAAGGGGCATTGTGATCACAAAGCAGGGGGCATTGTGATCAGTAAAGATGGGGAATTGTGATCAGGAAGTAAGGGGATTTGTGATCAGGAAGCAAGGGGCATTGTGATCAGTAGGCAAGGGGTATTTTGATCAGTGAACAAGGGGAACTGTGATGTGTAAACAGGGGGCATTCTGAAAAGTAAGCAGTGGGCATTGTGATCAGGAAAAAAGGGGCATTGTGATTAGTAACTGGGTTATTGTGATCAATAAGAATGTGGAGTTGTGATCAGGAAACATAGGACATTGTGATCAGTAGGCAAGGGGTATAGTGATAGGTGAACAAGGGGTACTGTGATGTGTAAACTGGGGGCATTCTGATAAGTAAGCAGGGGTCATTGTGATCAGGAAGAAAGGGGCATTGTGATCAGTATGCAGGGAGCATTGTAATCACTAATCGGGGTATTGTGATCACAAACAAGGGTCATTATGATCAAGAGCAAGGGGCTTTGTGATCACAAAGCAGGGGGCATTGTGCTCAGTTAGGATGTGGAATTGTGATCAGGAAGTAGGGGAATTGTGATCAGGAAGCAAGAGGTATTGTGATATAGAAGCAAAGGGCATTGTGATCAGTAGGCATGGGGTATTGTAATCAGTGGACAACGGGTACTGTGATGTGTAAACAGGGGGCATTGTGACCAGGAAGAAATGCCATCGTGATCAATTAGCAGGGATCACTTTAATCACTCATAAGGTGGTATTATGGTCAGAAACAGTGGTCATTATGATTAAGAACAAGGGGCATTGTGATCAAAAGCAGGGGGCATTTTCATCAGTAACAGGGGGCATTGTGATCACTAAGCATGAGGGATTGTGATCAGTAAGCCAGGGTAATTGTGATCAGGAAGCAAAGGGCATTGTGATCAGTAGGCAAGGGGTATTGTGATCAGTGAACAACGGGTACTGTGATGTGTAAACAGGGGGCATTCTGATAACTAAGCAGGGGGCATTGTGGTAAGGAAGAAAAGGGCATTGTGATCAGTATGCAGGGAGCATAGTAATCACTAAGGGTGAGGGAATGTGATTAGGAAGCAAGGAGAATTGTGATCATGAAGCAAAGGGCATTGTGATCAATAGGAAAGGGTATTGTGATCGGTGAAGAAGGGGTACTGTGACGTGTAAACAGGGGATATTCTGAAAAATTAGCAGGCAGCATTGTGATCAGTAAAAGGGGGCACTGTGATCAGGAACAAACTGGCATTTTGACCAGTAAGCCGGGAGCATTGTAATCACTAATCAGGGGGTATTGTGATCAGGAAGGAAGGGGAATTGTGATCAGAAAGCCAGAGGTATTGTGATCAGGAAGCAAAGGGCATTGTGATCAGTTGGCAAGGGGTATTGTGATCAGTGAACAAGGGGTACTGTGATGTGTAAACAGGGGGCATTCTGAAAAGTAAGCAGTGGGCATTGTGATCAGTAAAAGGGGGCATTGTGATCAGGAACAAAGGGGCATTTTGACCAGTAAGCAGGGAGCATTGTAATCACTAATCAGGGGGAATTGTGATCAGAAACAGGGGTCATTATGATCAAGTACAAGCTACATTGTGATCAGTAAAGACGGGGAATTGTGATCACAATGCAGCTGCATTGTTATCATTAACGTGGGTATTGTGATCAGTAAGGTTGGGGGATTGTGATCAGGAAATAAGGGGAATTGTGATCAGGAAGCAAGAGGCATTGTGATCAGGAACCAAAGGGCATTGTGAGCAGTAAGCACGGAATATTGTAATCACTAAACATGAGGTATTGTGATCAGAAACAGGGGTCATTATGATCAAGAACAAGCGGCATTGTGATCAGTAAAGAAGGGGCATTGTGATCACAAAGCAGGGGGCATTGTGATCAGTAAAAGGGGGCAGTGTGATCGGGAAGAAAGGGGCATTTTGTCCAGTAAGCAGGGAGCATTGTAATCACTAATCAGAGGTTATCGTGACCACAAACAAGGGTCATTATTATCAAGAGCAAGGGGCATTGCGATCAGGAAGAATGGGGGATTGTGATCAGGAACCCTGTGAATTGTGATCAGGAAGCAAGATATATTCTGATCAGGAAGCAAAGGGCATTGTGATCATTAGGCAAGGGCTATCGTGATCAGTGAACAAGAGGTATGTGATGTGTAAACAGGGCATATTCTGAAAATTAAGCAGGGGGCACTGAGATCAGTATCGGGGGTATTGTGATCAGTAAGGATGGGGTATTGTGATCAGGACGCAAGGGCAATTGTGATCAGGAAGCCACAGTTATTGTGATCAGGAAACAACGGGCATTGTGATCAGTAGGCAAGGGGTATTTTGATCAGTGAACAATGCGTACTGTGATGAGTAAACAGGGGGCAATGTGATCAGGAAGAAAGGGCCATTGTGATCAGTAAGCAGGGAGCATTTTAATCACTCATCAGGGGGTATTGTTATCAGAAACAGTGGTCATTATGATTAAGAACAAGGGGCATTGTGATCACAAGCAGGGGGTATTGTGATCAGTAACACGGGGCATTGTGATCACTAAAGATGGGGGATTGTGATCAGGAAGCAAGGGGAATTGTTATCAGGAAGCAAGAGGCATTGTGATCAGGAAGCAAAGGGCATTGTGAGAAGTAGGCAATGGGTATTGTGATCAGCGAACAAGGGGTACTGTGATGTGTAAACAGGGGGCATTCTGAAAAGTCACCAGGCGCATTGTGATCAGAAAGAAAGGGGCATTTTGACCAGTTACCAGGGAGCATTGTAATCACTAATTAGGTGGTATTTTGATCACAAACAGGGGTCATTATGATTAAGAACAAGGGGCATTGTAATCACAAAGCAAGGGGCATTGTGATCAGTAACAGGGGGTATTGTGAACAGTAAGGATGGGGGATTGTGATCAGGAAGTAAGGGGAATTGAGATCAGGAAGCAAGAGGTATTGTGCTCAGGAGCAAAAGGCATTGTGTTCAGTAGGCAAGGGGTATTGTGATGTGTAAACAGGGGACATTCTGAAAAGTAATCAGGGGTCATTGTGATCAATAAAAGGGGAATTTTGATCAGGAATAAAGGGGCATTTTGACCAGTAAGCAGGGAGCATTGTAATCACTAATTGGGTGGTATTGTGATCACAAACATGGGCCATTATGATTCAGAACAAGGGGCATTGTGATCAGTAGGCAAGGGGTATTGTGATCAGTGAACAAAGTGTACTGTGATGTGTAAACAGGGTGCATTCTGAAAAGTAAGCAGGGGGCGTTGTGATCAGGAAGAAAGGGTCATTGTGATCAGTAAGCAGGGAGCATTGTAATCACTAATCAGGGGTATTGTGATCAGAAACAGGGGTCTTCATGATCAAGAGCAAGGGGCACTGTGATCACAATGCAGTGGGCATTGTGATCAGTAAAGATGGGCGATTGTGATCAGGAAGCAAGGGGAATTGTGATCAGGAAGCAAGAGGGATTGTGATCAGGAAGCAAAGGCATTGTGATCAGTAGGCAAGGGTTATTGTGATCAGTGAACAAAGGGTACTGTGATGTGTAAACAGGGGCATTCTGAAAAGTAAGCAGTGGGCATTGTGATCAGGAAAAAAGGGGCATTGTGATCAGTAACTGGGTTATTGTGATCAATAAGAATGTGGAGTTGTGATCAGGAAACAAAGCACATTGTGATCAGTAGCCAAGGGGTATAGTGATAGGTGAACAAGGGGTACTGTGATGTGTAAACTGGGCGCATTCTGATAAGTAAGCAGGGGTCACTGTGATCAGGAAGAAAGGGGCACTGTGATCAGTATGCAGGGAGCATTGTAATCACTAATCGGGGTATTGTGATCACAAACAAGGGTCATTATGATCAAGAGCAAGGGGCTTTGTGATCACAAAGCAGGGGGCATTGTGCTCAGTTAGGATGTGGAATTGTGATCAGTAAGAATGGGGGATTGTGATCAGGAACCCAGGGGAATTGTGATCATGAAGCAAGAGATATTGTGATCAGGAAGCAAAGGGCATTGTGATCAGTAGGCAAGGAGTATCCTGATCAGTGAATAAGGGGTACTGTGATGTGTAAACAGGGGGCAAAGTGATCAGGAAGAAACGGCCATTGTGATCAGTAAGCAGGGAGCATTTTAATCACTCATCAGGGGGTATTGTTATCAGAAACAAAGGTCATTATGATTAATAACAAGGGGCATTGCGATCACAAACCAGGGGACATTTTGAGTTAGGTTTAGCGACAGTGTTAGTGTTAGGGTTAGGGTTAGGTTAGGGTTAGAGAGACAGTAAGGGTCAGAGTTAGGTTTAGCGACAGTGTTAGGTTTAGGATTAATATTAGAGGCAGAGTTCGGGTAAAGGTTAGCCTTATGGTTAGAAACAGATTAGGTTGTGTATAGTGTTAGTATTAGTGACAGGCTTAGTGTTAGGGTTAAGGTTAGGTTTAGAGACAGTGTTAGGGTTAGCTTTGGAGTTGAGTTTAGTGTTAGGATTCAGTTTAGGGCTAGGGTTAGTGTTAGAGACAGGGTGGCCTTCGGATTAGGGTAGGGTTAGGGTCAGGCACAGGGATAGGGATATAGTTATGGTTAGGGTTGGGATTAGAGACAGGTTTAAGGTTAGGGTCAGGGTTAGAGACAGGTATGGTAAGGGTTAGGGTCAAGGTATAGGTTAAGATTAGGGACAGGTTACAGTTAGGTATAGGGTTAGGAACAAGATTAGGGCTAGGTTTGAGGTGTATGTTAGTGTCAGGGTTAGGTCTGAAGTAGGATTAGAGTTAGGGTTAGAATTAGAGTTAGGGGAACGTTAAGGATTAAGGATAGGTTTAGGGTTAACGTTAGGGACAGGAATAGGGTCAGTGTTAGGGTTATGATTAGGGATAGGTACAGAGTTAGGTTTAAGGGTAGGAACAGGCTTATGGGATCGGATTAGAGTTAGGGTTTATGACACAATTAGGGTCACGGTTAGAGATACGCTTAGCTTTCCCGACATGGTTAGATTTAGGGTTACTCTTAGCGTTAAGTTTAGGGACAGGTTAACGGTTAGTGTTAGAGTTAGGGTCAGGGCTAAGGTTAGGTTTACGGTTCGATTTACATTCAGGGTTATGGTTAAAGACAGGCTAGTGTTCTGGTTAGGATTAGGGTTTCCATTAAAATTAGGGACACAGTTAAGCTTAGTGTAAGGTTTAGGGTTAGTGATAAAGACACGGTTTGGTTTAGGGTATGGGTTCGGCTGAGATTCAGTGTTAGGGCCAGGTTAGGGTAGGATTAGTGTTAGGGGTAGAGACAGGTTTCGGGTTAGAGTTACAAAATTGGTTATGAATAAGTATAAAAACAGGGTTAGGGTTAGTGAAGTTGTTAGGGTTAGGGTGAGGGTTAGCTACAGGGTTAAGTTTAGGGAGAAGGTTAGTTTTGGGGTTAGGGTGAAGTTTAGAAAAAGGGTTATTTTCAGATTTCGGTTTAGGAAAAGGGTTACGATAACAGGGTTTGTATTAAGAACAGTATGCATGGTATGCACATGGATGGCTTAGGGTTCGCATGAGGGTGAGGAATACAATAGGGGTTTTCATTTGACATAGGGAAGGTCTTAGATTTAGAGACAAGGTTAAGGTTAGGGACAGGATTATGGTTAGAGACAAGATGAAGTTTAGGGACACTGTCAGGGTTAGTGTTAAGTTTAAGTTTAGGGTTACCGTTAGGGTTAGGGACAAAATTAGGGTTAGGGTTATGGACAGTGTTAGGTTTAGGGTTAAAGTTAGGGTCAGCGCTCAAGTTAAGGTTAGGGTTTAGGGATAGGGTTAGGGTTGGGTTTAAGGTTAGGGTTAGGGTTAGGGAAACGATTCGGGTTTGGAACATGGTTAAGTTTAGTGTTCAGTTTATAGTTAAGTTTTGGTTTTGGCTGATGGTTAACGTTAGGTTTAGAGACAGGTTTTGTGACAGGGTGAGTGTTAGAGTTAAGTTTAGAGAGACGTTAAGGGTCAGAGTTAGGTTTAGCGACAGTGTTATGTTTAGGGTTAGGGTTAGGGTTAGGGTTAGGGTTTAGAGTTAGGGTTAGGTACAGGATTAGGGTTTGAGACATGGTTAGGTTTTGAGTTAGGGTTAGTTTTAGGGTTAGGGTTAGGGTTTAGGGTTAGGTTTAGAGTTACGGTTAGGGACTGGATTAGGGTTTGGGACATGGTTAGGTTTAGTGTTAGGGTTATAGTTAAGTTTTGGTTCTGGCTGATGGTTAAGGTTAGGTTAGGGTTAGGGTTAGGGTTAGGGTTAGGGTTAGGTTTTAGGGATAGGGTTAGGGTTAGGGTTAGGGTTTAGGTTTAGGGTTATGGTTAAGTTTAGGGTTTAGGGTTTAGGGTTAGGGTTAGCGTTAGGTTTAGGGTTAGGGACAGGATTAGGGTTGGGACATGGTTAGGTTTAGTGTTAGGGTTATAGTTAAGTTTAGGTTTTGTCTGATGCTTAAGTTTAGGTTTAGGGACAGGGTTAGTGACCGGGTGAGGGTTAGAGTTAAGGTTGGAGAGACGGTAAGGGTCAGAGTTAGGTTTAGCGACAGTGTTAGGGTTAGGGTTAATATTAGAGGCAGAGTTAGGGTTAAGGTTAGCGTTAGGGTTAGGGTTCGTGTTAGGATTAGCGTTAGGTACAGAGTTGGGAAGAGTGTTAGGGCTCCATTGAGAGTTAGGTCTAGGGATACGTTTAGATTTAGGTTTTGGGTTAGGAAAAGGGTTAGCTACAGGGGCAGGAATAGGGTTTGGACACAGTGAGTGTTAGAGTTAGGATAAGGGTTAGGGTTAGGTTTAGGGTTTGGGTAAGGGTTAGGGTTAGGGTTTAGGGTTACAGTTAGGGTTAGGATTAAGGTTTAGTGTTTAGGGTTTAGTGTTTAGGGTTAGGGTTAGCCTTAGGGTTGGGTTCGGTTTAGGGTTAGGGTTTAGGGTTAGGGTTATGGTTAGGGTTAGGGACAGGATTAGGGTTTGGGACATGGTTAGGTTTAGTGTTAGGGTTATAGTTAAGTTTAGGTTTTGTCTGATGCTTAAGTTTAGGTTTAGGGACAGGGTTACTGACAGGGTTTGGGTTAGAGTTCAGGGTGGAGAGACGGTAAGGGTCAGAGTTAGGTTTAGCGACAGTGTTAGGGTTAGGGTTAATATTAGAGTCAGAGTTAAGGTTAAGGTTAGCGTTATGGTTAGAAGCAGATTAGGTTGAGTGATAGTGTTAGTATTAGTGACAGGCTTAGTGTTAGTGTTAGCGTTAGGGTTTGGGACAGTGTTAGGGTTAGGTTTGGAGTTGAGTTTAGTGTTAGGTTTCAGTTTAGGGCTATGGTAAGTGTTAGAGACAGGGTGGCCTTCGGATTAGGGTAGGGATAGGGTCAGGCACAGGGATAGGGATATGGTTATGCTTAGGGTTGGGATTAGAAACAGGTTTAAAGTTAGGGTCAGGGTTAGAGACAGGTATGGTTAGGGTTAGGGTCAAGGTATAGGTAAGATTTAGGTTAAGATTAGGGACAGGTTACAGTTAGGTTTAAGGTTAGGCACAAGATTAGGGCTAGGGTTGAGGTGTATGTTAGTGTCAGGGTTAGGTCTGAAGTAGGATTAGAGTTAGGGTTAGAATTAGAGTTAGGGGAACGGTTAGGATTAAGGATAGGTTTAGGGTTAACGTTACGCACAGGAATAGGGTTAGTGTTAGGGTTATGATTAGGGATAGGTACAGAGTTAGGTTGAAGAGTACGAACAGGCTTATGGATTATTAGGGTTAGGGTTTATGACACAATTAGGGTCACGGTTAGAGTTACACTTAGCTTTACCGACATGGTTAGCTTTAGGGTTACTCTGAGCGTTAAGTTTAGGGACAGGTTAAGGGTTAGTGTTAGAGTTAGGGTCAGGGCTAGGGTTAGGTTTCTGGTTCGATTTACATTTAGGGTTATGGTTAAAGACAAGCTAGTGTTCTGGTTAGGATTAGGGTTTCCGTTAAAATTAGGGACACAGTTAAGGTTACTGTAAGGTTTAGGGTTAGTGATAAAGACACGGTTTGGTTTAGGGTATGGGGTTGGGGGAGATTCAGTGTTAGGGACAGGTTAGGGTAGGATTAGTGTTAGGGGTACAGGCAGTTTTCGGGTTAGAGTTACAAAATTGGTTATGAGTAAGTGTAAAAACAGGGTTCGGGTTAGTGAAGTTGTTAGGGTTAGTGTTAGGGTTAGCTACAGGGTTAGGTTTAGGGAGATGGTTAGGTTTGGGGTTTGTGTGAAGTTTAGAAAAAGGGTTATTTTCAGAGTTCGGTTTAGGAAAAGGCTTACAATAACAGGGTTTGGATTAAGAAGAGTATGCATGGTAGGCACACGGATGGCTTGGGGTTCGCATGAGGGTGAGGAATACAATTGGGGTTTTCATTTGACATAGGGGAGGTCTTAGTGTTAGAGACAAGGTTAAGGTTAGGGACAGCATTAGGGTTAGAGACAAGATGAAGGTTAGGGACACTGTCAGGGTTAGTGTTAAGTTTAAGTTTAGGGTTACACTTAGGGTTAGGGACAAAATTAGGGTTAGGGTTATGGACAGTGTTAGGTTTAGGGTTAAAGTTAGGGTCAGCGCTCAAGTTAAGGTTAACATTAAGGTTAGGGATAGGTTTAGGGGTAGGGTTAGAAACAAGGTTAGACTTACGGTTAGGATTAGAGGCACGGTTATTTTTAAATTAGGGTTCAAAACAGAGTTAAAGGTAGTGTTAGGGTTAGGAATATATTTAGGGTTAGGGTTTGGTTTAGGGTTTGTTTTAGGGTTCGGGGCAGAGTTAGGGTTAGGAACATAGTTAGTGTTCGGTTTAGGGTTAAGCTTAGGGACAGAGTTAGGTTTAGAGTTAGGGTTAATTACAGGGTTATGATTAGGGTCAGGGTTAGTGTTCAGGACAGTGTCAGGGCAGGCCGTAGGATCAGGGTAGGGTTTGGGTTCAGGTTAGGATATGCTAGGGTTAGGGTTAGGGGCATAGCTAGGGTTGAGGGCAGAGTCAGTGTTATGGTTAGGAACATGGCTAAGGTTAGGGTTCATGTTAGGGACCGTTTCAGGGTTACGTTTAGTGGTAAGGGTTGGGTTAGAATGGAGGACACGGTTAGGGTTAGTGTTAGGGTATCACGTCTCACGTGACATCGGCTGGGGAACTACAGTTAGATGGCGAAGAGTTAAGAAACTCCAGAGCCAAAAATAGAGTTTCTGTGGGCCAGTGTTCTCATCTCTGAGGCCCAAGCCTTAATACTGTGGGCGCATAGCTTTTCTTTACAACTGCCACCAACAAGCCAATTTGAATATCTATACACAGGGAGTTGATTCTATTTGTCTGGCAGCTGCTTCGCCAAAACTCATTGTGATCAAACACAAGTTTTGCTTTCACATGTACGTATGATCCCCCGGATGGACTCAGCATTCGGAGACCACCGGATAAGGAAGTTGTACTGAGATCATTCCCTCGGGTCTTAGCATTCGGAGACACTTCCTTATGACGTGAAAGGCTCAGTGCACAGGAGCATTCGACTCGGCAGCTCCACGGTGACATTAGGGTTAGGTTTATAAACAGGATGAAGTTAGCTTTAGGGTTAGGGTTACCGACAGAGTTTGCTTTAGGGTAAGGGACAGGATTAGAACTAGGATTAGGTTTAGAGACACGGTTAGAATTAGGGTTAGTTTTAGGTTTAGTGTTGAAGGACAGAGTTAGGGTTTGGGTTAGCATTAGGGTTAGGGTTCATGTTAGGATTAGGGTTAGGAACAGAGTTGGGAAGAGTGTTAGGGCTCCATTTAGAGTTAGGGCTAGGGATACGTTTAGGTTTAGGTTTTGGGTTAGGAAAAGGGTTAGCTACAGGGGCAGGTATAGTTTAGGGACACAGTGAGTGTTAGAGTTAGGATTAGGGTTAGGGTTAAGGTTAGGGTTTGGGTTAGGGTTAGGGTTATGGTTAGGTTTAGGGTTTAGGGTTAGGGTTAGGGTTAGGATTTAGGGTTTAGGGTTTAGGGTTTAGGATTAGGGTTAGCGTTAGGGTTAGGGTTAGGGTTAGGGTTTAGGGTTTACGGTTTGGGTTAGGGTTAGGGTTAGGTTTAGGGTTAGGGTTATGGTTTAGGGTTAGGGTTAGGGTTAGGGTTAGGGTTAGGGTTAGGGACAGGATTAGGGTTTGGGACATGGTTAGGTTTAGTGTTAGGGTTATAGTTAAGTTTAGGTTTTGTCTGATGCTTAAGTTTAGGTTTAGGGACAGGGTTATTGACAGGGTGAGGGTTAGAGTTAAGCGTGGAGCGACGGTAAGGGTCAGAGTTAGGTTTAGCGACAGTGTTAGGATTAGGGTTAATATTAGAGGCAGAGTTAGGGTTAAGGTTAGCGTTATGGTTAGAAACAGATTAGGTTGAGTGATAGTGTTAGTATTAGTGACAGGCTTAGTGTTAGGGTTAGGTTTAGGGTTTGGGTTTCGGGTTTCGGGTTAGGGTTACGGTTAGGGTTAGGGACACGATTCGGGTTTGGGACATGGTTAGGTTTAGTGTTAGGGGTATAGTGAAGTTTAGGTTTTGGCTGATGGTTAAGATTAGGTTTAGTGACAGGGTTAATGACAGGGTGAGGGTTATAATTAAGGTTAGAGAGATGGTAAGGGTCAGAGTTAGGTTTAGTGTCAGTGTTAGGGTTAGGGTTAGGGTTAGGTTAGGGTTAGGGTTTAGGGATAGGTTTAGGGTTAGGGTTAGGGTTTAAGGTAAGGTTAGGGTTAGGGTTAGGGTTTAGGATTTAGGGTTAGGGTTACGGTTAGGGTTAGGTTTAGGGTTAGGGACACGATTCGGGTTTGGGACATGGTTAAGTTCAGTGTTAGGGTTGTAGTTAAGTTCAGGTTTGGCTGATGGTTAAGGTTAGGGTTAGGGACAGGATTAGTGACAGGGTGAGGGTTAGAGTTAAGGTTAGAGAGACAGTAAGGGTCAGAGTTAGGTTTAGCGACAGTGTTAGGATTAGGGTTAATATTAGAGGCAGAGTTAGGGTTAAGGTTAGCGTTATGGTTAGAAACAGATTAGGTTGTGTGATAGTGTTAGTATTAGTGACAGGCTTACTGTTAGGGTTAATGTTAGGTTTAGAGACAGTGTTAAGTTTAGCTTTGGAGTTGAGTTTTGTGTTAGGTTTCAGTTTAGGGCTAGGGTTAGTGTTAGAGACAGGGTGGCCTTCGGATTAGGGTAGGGATAGGGTCACGCACAAGGATAGGGATATGGTTATGGTTAGGGTTGGGATTAGAGACAGGTTTAAGGTTAGGGTCAGGGTTAGAGACCGGTATTGTAAGGGTTAGGGTCAAGGTATACGTAAGGTTTAGGTTAAGATTAGGGACAGGTTACAGTTAGGTTTAGGGTTAGGAACAAGATTAGGGCTAGGGTTGAGGTGTATGTTAGAGTCAGGGTTAGGTCTGAAGTAGGATTAGAGTTAGGGTTCGAATTAGAGTTAGGGGAACGTTAAGGATTAAGGATAGGTTTAGGGTTAACGTTAGGGACAGGAATAGGGTTAGTGTTAGGGTTAAGATTAGGGATAGGTACAGAGTTAGGTTTAAGAGTAGGAACAGGCTTATGGATCTGATTAGGGTTAGGGTTTATGACATAATTAGGGTCACGGTTAGAGATATGCTTAGCTTTCCCGACATGGTTAGATTTAGGGTTACTCTTAGCGTTAAGTTTAGGGACAGGTTAACGGTTAGTGTTAGAGTTAGGGTCAGGGCTAAGGTTAGGTTTACGGTTCGATTTACATTCAGGGTTATGGTTAAAGACAGGCTAGTGTTCTGGTTAGGATTAGGGTTTCCATTAAAATTAGGGACACAGTTAAGCTTAGTGTAAGGTTTAGGGTTAGTGATAAAGACACGGTTTGGTTTAGGGTATGGGTTCGGCTGAGATTCAGTGTTAGGGCCAGGTTAGGGTAGGATTAGTGTTAGGGGTAGAGACAGGTTTCGGGTTAGAGTTACAAAATTGGTTATGAATAAGTATAAAAACAGGGTTAGGGTTAGTGAAGTTGTTAGGGTTAGGGTGAGGGTTAGCTACAGGGTTAAGTTTAGGGAGAAGGTTAGTTTTGGGGTTAGGGTGAAGTTTAGAAAAAGGGTTATTTTCAGATTTCGGTTTAGGAAAAGGGTTACGATAACAGGGTTTGTATTAAGAACAGTATGCATGGTATGCACATGGATGGCTTAGGGTTCGCATGAGGGTGAGGAATACAATAGGGGTTTTCATTTGACATAGGGAAGGTCTTAGATTTAGAGACAAGGTTAAGGTTAGGGACAGGATTATGGTTAGAGACAAGATGAAGTTTAGGGACACTGTCAGGGTTAGTGTTAAGTTTAAGTTTAGGGTTACCGTTAGGGTTAGGGACAAAATTAGGGTTAGGGTTATGGACAGTGTTAGGTTTAGGGTTAAAGTTAGGGTCAGCGCTCAAGTTAAGGTTAGGGTTTAGGGATAGGGTTAGGGTTGGGTTTAAGGTTAGGGTTAGGGTTAGGGAAACGATTCGGGTTTGGAACATGGTTAAGTTTAGTGTTCAGTTTATAGTTAAGTTTTGGTTTTGGCTGATGGTTAACGTTAGGTTTAGAGACAGGTTTTGTGACAGGGTGAGTGTTAGAGTTAAGTTTAGAGAGACGTTAAGGGTCAGAGTTAGGTTTAGCGACAGTGTTATGTTTAGGGTTAGGGTTAGGGTTAGGGTTAGGGTTTAGCGTTAGGGTTAGGTACAGGATTAGGGTTTGAGACATGGTTAGGTTTTGAGTTAGGGTTAGTTTTAGGGTTAGGGTTAGGGTTTAGGGTTAGGTTTAGAGTTACGGTTAGGGACTGGATTAGGGTTTGGGACATGGTTAGGTTTAGTGTTAGGGTTATAGTTAAGTTTTGGTTCTGGCTGATGGTTAAGGTTAGGTTAGGGTTAGGGTTAGGGTTAGGGTTAGGGTTAGGTTTTAGGGATAGGGTTAGGGTTAGGGTTAGGGTTTAGGTTTAGGGTTATGGTTAAGTTTAGGGTTTAGGGTTTAGGGTTAGGGTTAGCGTTAGGTTTAGGGTTAGGGACAGGATTAGGGTTGGGACATGGTTAGGTTTAGTGTTAGGGTTATAGTTAAGTTTAGGTTTTGTCTGATGCTTAAGTTTAGGTTTAGGGACAGGTTTAGTGACCGGGTGAGGGTTAGAGTTAAGGTTGGAGAGACGGTAAGGGTCAGAGTTAGGTTTAGCGACAGTGTTAGGGTTAGGGTTAATATTAGAGGCAGAGTTAGGGTTAAGGTTAGCGTTAGGGTTAGGGTTCGTGTTAGGATTAGCGTTAGGTACAGAGTTGGGAAGAGTGTTAGGGCTCCATTGAGAGTTAGGTCTAGGGATACGTTTAGATTTAGGTTTTGGGTTAGGAAAAGGGTTAGCTACAGGGGCAGGAATAGGGTTTGGACACAGTGAGTGTTAGAGTTAGGATAAGGGTTAGGGTTAGGTTTAGGGTTTGGGTAAGGGTTAGGGTTAGGGTTTAGGGTTACAGTTAGGGTTAGGATTAAGGTTTAGTGTTTAGGGTTTAGTGTTTAGGGTTAGGGTTAGCCTTAGGGTTGGGTTCGGTTTAGGGTTAGGGTTTAGGGTTAGGGTTATGGTTAGGGTTAGGGACAGGATTAGGGTTTGGGACATGGTTAGGTTTAGTGTTAGGGTTATAGTTAAGTTTAGGTTTTGTCTGATGCTTAAGTTTAGGTTTAGGGACAGGGTTACTGACAGGGTTTGGGTTAGAGTTAAGGGTGGAGAGACGGTAAGGGTCAGAGTTAGGTTTAGCGACAGTGTTAGGGTTAGGGTTAATATTAGAGTCAGAGTTAAGGTTAAGGTTAGCGTTATGGTTAGAAGCAGATTAGGTTGAGTGATAGTGTTAGTATTAGTGACAGGCTTAGTGTTAGTGTTAGCGTTAGGGTTTGGGACAGTGTTAGGGTTAGGTTTGGAGTTGAGTTTAGTGTTAGGTTTCAGTTTAGGGCTATGGTAAGTGTTAGAGACAGGGTGGCCTTCGGATTAGGGTAGGGATAGGGTCAGGCACAGGGATAGGGATATGGTTATGCTTAGGGTTGGGATTAGAAACAGGTTTAAAGTTAGGGTCAGGGTTAGAGACAGGTATGGTTAGGGTTAGGGTCAAGGTATAGGTAAGATTTAGGTTAAGATTAGGGACAGGTTACAGTTAGGTTTAAGGTTAGGCACAAGATTAGGGCTAGGGTTGAGGTGTATGTTAGTGTCAGGGTTAGGTCTGAAGTAGGATTAGAGTTAGGGTTAGAATTAGAGTTAGGGGAACGGTTAGGATTAAGGATAGGTTTAGGGTTAACGTTACGCACAGGAATAGGGTTAGTGTTAGGGTTATGATTAGGGATAGGTACAGAGTTAGGTTGAAGAGTACGAACAGGCTTATGGATTATTAGGGTTAGGGTTTATGACACAATTAGGGTCACGGTTAGAGTTACACTTAGCTTTACCGACATGGTTAGCTTTAGGGTTACTCTGAGCGTTAAGTTTAGGGACAGGTTAAGGGTTAGTGTTAGAGTTAGGGTCAGGGCTAGGGTTAGGTTTCTGGTTCGATTTACATTTAGGGTTATGGTTAAAGACAAGCTAGTGTTCTGGTTAGGATTAGGGTTTCCGTTAAAATTAGGGACACAGTTAAGGTTACTGTAAGGTTTAGGGTTAGTGATAAAGACACGGTTTGGTTTAGGGTATGGGGTTGGGGGAGATTCAGTGTTAGGGACAGGTTAGGGTAGGATTAGTGTTAGGGGTACAGGCAGTTTTCGGGTTAGAGTTACAAAATTGGTTATGAGTAAGTGTAAAAACAGGGTTCGGGTTAGTGAAGTTGTTAGGGTTAGTGTTAGGGTTAGCTACAGGGTTAGGTTTAGGGAGATGGTTAGGTTTGGGGTTTGTGTGAAGTTTAGAAAAAGGGTTATTTTCAGAGTTCGGTTTAGGAAAAGGCTTACAATAACAGGGTTTGGATTAAGAAGAGTATGCATGGTAGGCACACGGATGGCTTGGGGTTCGCATGAGGGTGAGGAATACAATTGGGGTTTTCATTTGACATAGGGGAGGTCTTAGTGTTAGAGACAAGGTTAAGGTTAGGGACAGCATTAGGGTTAGAGACAAGATGAAGGTTAGGGACACTGTCAGGGTTAGTGTTAAGTTTAAGTTTAGGGTTACACTTAGGGTTAGGGACAAAATTAGGGTTAGGGTTATGGACAGTGTTAGGTTTAGGGTTAAAGTTAGGGTCAGCGCTCAAGTTAAGGTTAACATTAAGGTTAGGGATAGGTTTAGGGGTAGGGTTAGAAACAAGGTTAGACTTACGGTTAGGATTAGAGGCACGGTTATTTTTAAATTAGGGTTCAAAACAGAGTTAAAGGTAGTGTTAGGGTTAGGAATATATTTAGGGTTAGGGTTTGGTTTAGGGTTTGTTTTAGGGTTCGGGGCAGAGTTAGGGTTAGGAACATAGTTAGTGTTCGGTTTAGGGTTAAGCTTAGGGACAGAGTTAGGTTTAGAGTTAGGGTTAATTACAGGGTTATGATTAGGGTCAGGGTTAGTGTTCAGGACAGTGTCAGGGCAGGCCGTAGGATCAGGTTAGGGTTTGGGTTCAGGTTAGGATATGCTAGGGTTAGGGTTAGGGGCATAGCTAGGGTTGAGGGCAGAGTCAGTGTTATGGTTAGGAACATGGCTAAGGTTAGGGTTCATGTTAGGGACCGTTTCAGGGTTACGTTTAGTGGTAAGGGTTGGGTTAGAATGGAGGACACGGTTAGGGTTAGTGTTAGGGTATCACGTCTCACGTGACATCGGCTGGGGAACTACAGTTAGATGGCGAAGAGTTAAGAAACTCCAGAGCCAAAAATAGAGTTTCTGTGGGCCAGTGTTCTCATCTCTGAGGCCCAAGCCTTAATACTGTGGGCGCATAGCTTTTCTTTACAACTGCCACCAACAAGCCAATTTGAATATCTATACACAGGGAGTTGATTCTATTTGTCTGGCAGCTGCTTCGCCAAAACTCATTGTGATCAAACACAAGTTTTGCTTTCACATGTACGTATGATCCCCCGGATGGACTCAGCATTCGGAGACCACCGGATAAGGAAGTTGTACTGAGATCATTCCCTCGGGTCTTAGCATTCGGAGACACTTCCTTATGACGTGAAAGGCTCAGTGCACAGGAGCATTCGACTCGGCAGCTCCACGGTGACATTAGGGTTAGGTTTATAAACAGGATGAAGTTAGCTTTAGGGTTAGGGTTACCGACAGAGTTTGCTTTAGGGTAAGGGACAGGATTAGAACTAGGATTAGGTTTAGAGACACGGTTAGAATTAGGGTTAGTTTTAGGTTTAGTGTTGAAGGACAGAGTTAGGGTTTGGGTTAGCATTAGGGTTAGGGTTCATGTTAGGATTAGGGTTAGGAACAGAGTTGGGAAGAGTGTTAGGGCTCCATTTAGAGTTAGGGCTAGGGATACGTTTAGGTTTAGGTTTTGGGTTAGGAAAAGGGTTAGCTACAGGGGCAGGTATAGTTTAGGGACACAGTGAGTGTTAGAGTTAGGATTAGGGTTAGGGTTAAGGTTAGGGTTTGGGTTAGGGTTAGGGTTATGGTTAGGTTTAGGGTTTAGGGTTAGGGTTAGGGTTAGGATTTAGGGTTTAGGGTTTAGGGTTTAGGATTAGGGTTAGCGTTAGGGTTAGGGTTAGGGTTAGGGTTTAGGGTTTACGGTTTGGGTTAGGGTTAGGGTTAGGTTTAGGGTTAGGGTTATGGTTTAGGGTTAGGGTTAGGGTTAGGGTTAGGGTTAGGGTTAGGGACAGGATTAGGGTTTGGGACATGGTTAGGTTTAGTGTTAGGGTTATAGTTAAGTTTAGGTTTTGTCTGATGCTTAAGTTTAGGTTTAGGGACAGGGTTATTGACAGGGTGAGGGTTAGAGTTAAGCGTGGAGCGACGGTAAGGGTCAGAGTTAGGTTTAGCGACAGTGTTAGGATTAGGGTTAATATTAGAGGCAGAGTTAGGGTTAAGGTTAGCGTTATGGTTAGAAACAGATTAGGTTGAGTGATAGTGTTAGTATTAGTGACAGGCTTAGTGTTAGGGTTAGGTTTAGGGTTTGGGTTTCGGGTTTCGGGTTAGGGTTACGGTTAGGGTTAGGGACACGATTCGGGTTTGGGACATGGTTAGGTTTAGTGTTAGGGGTATAGTGAAGTTTAGGTTTTGGCTGATGGTTAAGATTAGGTTTAGTGACAGGGTTAATGACAGGGTGAGGGTTATAATTAAGGTTAGAGAGATGGTAAGGGTCAGAGTTAGGTTTAGTGTCAGTGTTAGGGTTAGGGTTAGGGTTAGGTTAGGGTTAGGGTTTAGGGATAGGTTTAGGGTTAGGGTTAGGGTTTAAGGTAAGGTTAGGGTTAGGGTTAGGGTTTAGGATTTAGGGTTAGGGTTACGGTTAGGGTTAGGTTTAGGGTTAGGGACACAATTCGGGTTTGGGACATGGTTAAGTTCAGTGTTAGGGTTGTAGTTAAGTTCAGGTTTGGCTGATGGTTAAGGTTAGGGTTAGGGACAGGATTAGTGACAGGGTGAGGGTTAGAGTTAAGGTTAGAGAGACAGTAAGGGTCAGAGTTAGGTTTAGCGACAGTGTTAGGATTAGGGTTAATATTAGAGGCAGAGTTAGGGTTAAGGTTAGCGTTATGGTTAGAAACAGATTAGGTTGTGTGATAGTGTTAGTATTAGTGACAGGCTTACTGTTAGGGTTAATGTTAGGTTTAGAGACAGTGTTAAGTTTAGCTTTGGAGTTGAGTTTTGTGTTAGGTTTCAGTTTAGGGCTAGGGTTAGTGTTAGAGACAGGGTGGCCTTCGGATTAGGGTAGGGATAGGGTCACGCACAAGGATAGGGATATGGTTATGGTTAGGGTTGGGATTAGAGACAGGTTTAAGGTTAGGGTCAGGGTTAGAGACCGGTATTGTAAGGGTTAGGGTCAAGGTATACGTAAGGTTTAGGTTAAGATTAGGGACAGGTTACAGTTAGGTTTAGGGTTAGGAACAAGATTAGGGCTAGGGTTGAGGTGTATGTTAGAGTCAGGGTTAGGTCTGAAGTAGGATTAGAGTTAGGGTTCGAATTAGAGTTAGGGGAACGTTAAGGATTAAGGATAGGTTTAGGGTTAACGTTAGGGACAGGAATAGGGTTAGTGTTAGGGTTAAGATTAGGGATAGGTACAGAGTTAGGTTTAAGAGTAGGAACAGGCTTATGGATCTGATTAGGGTTAGGGTTTATGACATAATTAGGGTCACGGTTAGAGATATGCTTAGCTTTCCCGACATGGTTAGATTTAGGGTTACTCTTAGCGTTAAGTTTAGGGACAGGTTAACGGTTAGTGTTAGAGTTAGGGTCAGGGCTAAGGTTAGGTTTACGGTTCGATTTACATTCAGGGTTATGGTTAAAGACAGGCTAGTGTTCTGGTTAGGATTAGGGTTTCCATTAAAATTAGGGACACAGTTAAGCTTAGTGTAAGGTTTAGGGTTAGTGATAAAGACACGGTTTGGTTTAGGGTATGGGTTCGGCTGAGATTCAGTGTTAGGGCCAGGTTAGGGTAGGATTAGTGTTAGGGGTAGAGACAGGTTTCGGGTTAGAGTTACAAAATTGGTTATGAATAAGTATAAAAACAGGGTTAGGGTTAGTGAAGTTGTTAGGGTTAGGGTGAGGGTTAGCTACAGGGTTAAGTTTAGGGAGAAGGTTAGTTTTGGGGTTAGGGTGAAGTTTAGAAAAAGGGTTATTTTCAGAGTTCGGTTTAGGAAAAGGCTTACAATAACAGGGTTTGGATTAAGAAGAGTATGCATGGTAGGCACACGGATGGCTTAGGGTTCGCATGAGGGTGAGGAATACATTTGTGGTTTTCATTTGACATAGGGGAGGTCTTAGGGTTAGAGACAAGGTTAAGGTTAGGGACAGCATTAGGGTTAGAGACAAGATTAAGGTTAGGGACACTGTCAGGGTTAGTGTTAAGTTTAAGTTTAGGGTTACATTTAGGGTTAGGGACAAAATTAGGGTTAGGGTTATGGACAGTGTTAGGTTTAGGGTTAAAGTTAGGGTCAGCGCTCAAGTTAAGGTTAACATTAAGGTTATGGATAGGTTTAGGGGTAGGGTTAGAAACAAGGTTAGACTTACGGTTAGGATTAGAGGCACGGTTATTTTTAAATTAGGGTTCTAAACAGAGTTAAGGGTAGTGTTAGGGTTAGGAATACTTTTTAGGGTTAGGGTTTGGTTTAGGGTTTGTTTTAGGGTTCGGGGCAGAGTTAGGGTTAGGGACATAGTTAGTGTTAGGTTTAGGGTTAAGCTTAGGGACAGAGTTAGGGTTAGAGTTAGGGTTAAGGACAGGGTTATGATTAGGGTCAGGGTTAGTGTTCAGGACAGTGTCAGGGCAGGCCGTAGGATCAGGTTAGGGTTTGGGTTCAGGTTAGGATATGCTAGGGTTAGGGTTAGGGGCATAGCTAGGGTTGAGGGCAGAGTCAGTGTTATGGTTAGGAACATGGCTAAGGTTAGGGTTCATGTTAGGGACCGTTTCAGGGTTACGTTTAGTGGTAAGGGTTGGGTTAGAATGGAGGACACGGTTAGGGTTAGTGTTAGGGTATCACGTCTCACGTGACATCGGCTGGGGAACTACAGTTAGATGGCGAAGAGTTAAGAAACTCCAGAGCCAAAAATAGAGTTTCTGTGGGCCAGTGTTCTCATCTCTGAGGCCCAAGCCTTAATACTGTGGGCGCATAGCTTTTCTTTACAACTGCCACCAACAAGCCAATTTGAATATCTATACACAGGGAGTTGATTCTATTTGTCTGGCAGCTGCTTCGCCAAAACTCATTGTGATCAAACACAAGTTTTGCTTTCACATGTACGTATGATCCCCCGGATGGACTCAGCATTCGGAGACCACCGGATAAGGAAGTTGTACTGAGATCATTCCCTCGGGTCTTAGCATTCGGAGACACTTCCTTATGACGTGAAAGGCTCAGTGCACAGGAGCATTCGACTCGGCAGCTCCACGGTGACATTAGGGTTAGGTTTATAAACAGGATGAAGTTAGCTTTAGGGTTAGGGTTACCGACAGAGTTTGCTTTAGGGTAAGGGACAGGATTAGAACTAGGATTAGGTTTAGAGACACGGTTAGAATTAGGGTTAGTTTTAGGTTTAGTGTTGAAGGACAGAGTTAGGGTTTGGGTTAGCATTAGGGTTAGGGTTCATGTTAGGATTAGGGTTAGGAACAGAGTTGGGAAGAGTGTTAGGGCTCCATTTAGAGTTAGGGCTAGGGATACGTTTAGGTTTAGGTTTTGGGTTAGGAAAAGGGTTAGCTACAGGGGCAGGTATAGTTTAGGGACACAGTGAGTGTTAGAGTTAGGATTAGGGTTAGGGTTAAGGTTAGGGTTTGGGTTAGGGTTAGGGTTATGGTTAGGTTTAGGGTTTAGGGTTAGGGTTAGGGTTAGGATTTAGGGTTTAGGGTTTAGGGTTTAGGATTAGGGTTAGCGTTAGGGTTAGGGTTAGGGTTAGGGTTTAGGGTTTACGGTTTGGGTTAGGGTTAGGGTTAGGTTTAGGGTTAGGGTTATGGTTTAGGGTTAGGGTTAGGGTTAGGGTTAGGGTTAGGGTTAGGGACAGGATTAGGGTTTGGGACATGGTTAGGTTTAGTGTTAGGGTTATAGTTAAGTTTAGGTTTTGTCTGATGCTTAAGTTTAGGTTTAGGGACAGGGTTATTGACAGGGTGAGGGTTAGAGTTAAGCGTGGAGCGACGGTAAGGGTCAGAGTTAGGTTTAGCGACAGTGTTAGGATTAGGGTTAATATTAGAGGCAGAGTTAGGGTTAAGGTTAGCGTTATGGTTAGAAACAGATTAGGTTGAGTGATAGTGTTAGTATTAGTGACAGGCTTAGTGTTAGGGTTAGGTTTAGGGTTTGGGTTTCGGGTTTCGGGTTAGGGTTACGGTTAGGGTTAGGGACACGATTCGGGTTTGGGACATGGTTAGGTTTAGTGTTAGGGGTATAGTGAAGTTTAGGTTTTGGCTGATGGTTAAGATTAGGTTTAGTGACAGGGTTAATGACAGGGTGAGGGTTATAATTAAGGTTAGAGAGATGGTAAGGGTCAGAGTTAGGTTTAGTGTCAGTGTTAGGGTTAGGGTTAGGGTTAGGTTAGGGTTAGGGTTTAGGGATAGGTTTAGGGTTAGGGTTAGGGTTTAAGGTAAGGTTAGGGTTAGGGTTAGGGTTTAGGATTTAGGGTTAGGGTTACGGTTAGGGTTAGGTTTAGGGTTAGGGACACAATTCGGGTTTGGGACATGGTTAAGTTCAGTGTTAGGGTTGTAGTTAAGTTCAGGTTTGGCTGATGGTTAAGGTTAGGGTTAGGGACAGGATTAGTGACAGGGTGAGGGTTAGAGTTAAGGTTAGAGAGACAGTAAGGGTCAGAGTTAGGTTTAGCGACAGTGTTAGGATTAGGGTTAATATTAGAGGCAGAGTTAGGGTTAAGGTTAGCGTTATGGTTAGAAACAGATTAGGTTGTGTGATAGTGTTAGTATTAGTGACAGGCTTACTGTTAGGGTTAATGTTAGGTTTAGAGACAGTGTTAAGTTTAGCTTTGGAGTTGAGTTTTGTGTTAGGTTTCAGTTTAGGGCTAGGGTTAGTGTTAGAGACAGGGTGGCCTTCGGATTAGGGTAGGGATAGGGTCACGCACAAGGATAGGGATATGGTTATGGTTAGGGTTGGGATTAGAGACAGGTTTAAGGTTAGGGTCAGGGTTAGAGACCGGTATTGTAAGGGTTAGGGTCAAGGTATACGTAAGGTTTAGGTTAAGATTAGGGACAGGTTACAGTTAGGTTTAGGGTTAGGAACAAGATTAGGGCTAGGGTTGAGGTGTATGTTAGAGTCAGGGTTAGGTCTGAAGTAGGATTAGAGTTAGGGTTCGAATTAGAGTTAGGGGAACGTTAAGGATTAAGGATAGGTTTAGGGTTAACGTTAGGGACAGGAATAGGGTTAGTGTTAGGGTTAAGATTAGGGATAGGTACAGAGTTAGGTTTAAGAGTAGGAACAGGCTTATGGATCTGATTAGGGTTAGGGTTTATGACATAATTAGGGTCACGGTTAGAGATATGCTTAGCTTTCCCGACATGGTTAGATTTAGGGTTACTCTTAGCGTTAAGTTTAGGGACAGGTTAACGGTTAGTGTTAGAGTTAGGGTCAGGGCTAAGGTTAGGTTTACGGTTCGATTTACATTCAGGGTTATGGTTAAAGACAGGCTAGTGTTCTGGTTAGGATTAGGGTTTCCATTAAAATTAGGGACACAGTTAAGCTTAGTGTAAGGTTTAGGGTTAGTGATAAAGACACGGTTTGGTTTAGGGTATGGGTTCGGCTGAGATTCAGTGTTAGGGCCAGGTTAGGGTAGGATTAGTGTTAGGGGTAGAGACAGGTTTCGGGTTAGAGTTACAAAATTGGTTATGAATAAGTATAAAAACAGGGTTAGGGTTAGTGAAGTTGTTAGGGTTAGGGTGAGGGTTAGCTACAGGGTTAAGTTTAGGGAGAAGGTTAGTTTTGGGGTTAGGGTGAAGTTTAGAAAAAGGGTTATTTTCAGAGTTCGGTTTAGGAAAAGGCTTACAATAACAGGGTTTGGATTAAGAAGAGTATGCATGGTAGGCACACGGATGGCTTAGGGTTCGCATGAGGGTGAGGAATACATTTGTGGTTTTCATTTGACATAGGGGAGGTCTTAGGGTTAGAGACAAGGTTAAGGTTAGGGACAGCATTAGGGTTAGAGACAAGATTAAGGTTAGGGACACTGTCAGGGTTAGTGTTAAGTTTAAGTTTAGGGTTACATTTAGGGTTAGGGACAAAATTAGGGTTAGGGTTATGGACAGTGTTAGGTTTAGGGTTAAAGTTAGGGTCAGCGCTCAAGTTAAGGTTAACATTAAGGTTATGGATAGGTTTAGGGGTAGGGTTAGAAACAAGGTTAGACTTACGGTTAGGATTAGAGGCACGGTTATTTTTAAATTAGGGTTCTAAACAGAGTTAAGGGTAGTGTTAGGGTTAGGAATACTTTTTAGGGTTAGGGTTTGGTTTAGGGTTTGTTTTAGGGTTCGGGGCAGAGTTAGGGTTAGGGACATAGTTAGTGTTAGGTTTAGGGTTAAGCTTAGGGACAGAGTTAGGGTTAGAGTTAGGGTTAAGGACAGGGTTATGATTAGGGTCAGGGTTAGTGTTCAGGACAGTGTCAGGGCAGGCCGTAGGATCAGGTTAGGGTTTGGGTTCAGGTTAGGATATGCTAGGGTTAGGGTTAGGGGCATAGCTAGGGTTGAGGGCAGAGTCAGTGTTATGGTTAGGAACATGGCTAAGGTTAGGGTTCATGTTAGGGACCGTTTCAGGGTTACGTTTAGTGGTAAGGGTTGGGTTAGAATGGAGGACACGGTTAGGGTTAGTGTTAGGGTATCACGTCTCACGTGACATCGGCTGGGGAACTACAGTTAGATGGCGAAGAGTTAAGAAACTCCAGAGCCAAAAATAGAGTTTCTGTGGGCCAGTGTTCTCATCTCTGAGGCCCAAGCCTTAATACTGTGGGCGCATAGCTTTTCTTTACAACTGCCACCAACAAGCCAATTTGAATATCTATACACAGGGAGTTGATTCTATTTGTCTGGCAGCTGCTTCGCCAAAACTCATTGTGATCAAACACAAGTTTTGCTTTCACATGTACGTATGATCCCCCGGATGGACTCAGCATTCGGAGACCACCGGATAAGGAAGTTGTACTGAGATCATTCCCTCGGGTCTTAGCATTCGGAGACACTTCCTTATGACGTGAAAGGCTCAGTGCACAGGAGCATTCGACTCGGCAGCTCCACGGTGACATTAGGGTTAGGTTTATAAACAGGATGAAGTTAGCTTTAGGGTTAGGGTTACCGACAGAGTTTGCTTTAGGGTAAGGGACAGGATTAGAACTAGGATTAGGTTTAGAGACACGGTTAGAATTAGGGTTAGTTTTAGGTTTAGTGTTGAAGGACAGAGTTAGGGTTTGGGTTAGCATTAGGGTTAGGGTTCATGTTAGGATTAGGGTTAGGGACAGAGTTGGGAAGAGTGTTAGGGCTCCATTTAGAGTTAGGGCTAGGGATACGTTTAGGTTTAGGTTTTGGGTTAGGAAAAGGGTTAGCTACAGGGGCAGGTATAGTTTAGGGACACAGTGAGTGTTAGAGTTAGGATTAGGGTTAGGGTTAAGGTTAGGGTTTGGGTTAGGGTTAGGGTTATGGTTAGGTTTAGGGTTTAGGGTTAGGGTTAGGGTTAGGATTTAGGGTTTAGGGTTTAGGGTTTAGGATTAGGGTTAGCGTTAGGGTTAGGGTTAGGGTTAGGGTTTAGGGTTTACGGTTTGGGTTAGGGTTAGGGTTAGGTTTAGGGTTAGGGTTATGGTTTAGGGTTAGGGTTAGGGTTAGGGTTAGGGTTAGGGTTAGGGACAGGATTAGGGTTTGGGACATGGTTAGGTTTAGTGTTAGGGTTATAGTTAAGTTTAGGTTTTGTCTGATGCTTAAGTTTAGGTTTAGGGACAGGGTTATTGACAGGGTGAGGGTTAGAGTTAAGGGTGGATAGACGGTAAGGGTCAGAGTTAGGTTTAGCGACAGTGTTAGGATTAGGGTTAATATTAAAGGCAGAGTTAGGGTTAAGGTTAGCGTTATGGTTAGAAACAGATTAGGTTGAGTGATAGTGTTAGTATTAGTGACAGGCTTAGTGTTAGGGTTAGGTTTAGGGTTTGGGTTTCGGGTTTCGGGTTAGGGTTACGGTTAGGGTTAGGGACACGATTCGGGTTTGGGACATGGTTAGGTTTAGTGTTAGGGGTATAGTGAAGTTTAGGTTTTGGCTGATGGTTAAGATTAGGTTTAGTGACAGGGTTAATGACAGGGTGAGGGTTATAATTAAGGTTAGAGAGATGGTAAGGGTCAGAGTTAGGTTTAGTGACAGTGTTAGGGTTAGGGTTAGGGTTAGGTTAGGGTTAGGGTTTAGGGATAGGTTTAGGGTTAGGGTTAGGGTTTAAGGTAAGGTTAGGGTTAGGGTTAGGGTTTAGGATTTAGGGTTAGGGTTACGGTTAGGGTTAGGTTTAGGGTTAGGGACACGATTCGGGTTTGGGACATGGTTAAGTTCAGTGTTAGGGTTGTAGTTAAGTTCAGGTTTGGCTGATGGTTAAGGTTAGGGTTAGGGACAGGATTAGTGACAGGGTGAGGGTTAGAGTTAAGGTTAGAGACAGTAAGGGTCAGAGTTAGGTTTAGCGACAGTGTTAGGATTAGGGTTAATATTAGAGGCAGAGTTAGGGTTAAGGTTAGCGTTATGGTTAGAAACAGATTAGGTTGTGTGATAGTGTTAGTATTAGTGACAGGCTTACTGTTAGGGTTAATGTTAGGTTTAGAGACAGTGTTAAGTTTAGCTTTGGAGTTGAGTTTTGTGTTAGGTTTCAGTTTAGGGCTAGGGTTAGTGTTAGAGACAGGGTGGCCTTCGGATTAGGGTAGGGATAGGGTCACGCACAAGGATAGGGATATGGTTATGGTTAGGGTTGGGATTAGAGACAGGTTTAAGGTTAGGGTCAGGGTTAGAGACCGGTATTGTAAGGGTTAGGGTCAAGGTATACGTAAGGTTTAGGTTAAGATTAGGGACAGGTTACAGTTAGGTTTAGGGTTAGGAACAAGATTAGGGCTAGGGTTGAGGTGTATGTTAGAGTCAGGGTTAGGTCTGAAGTAGGATTAGAGTTAGGGTTAGAATTAGAGTTAGGGGAACGTTAAGGATTAAGGATAGGTTTAGGGTTAACGTTAGGGACAGGAATAGGGTCAGTGTTAGGGTTAAGATTAGGGATAGGTACAGAGTTAGGTTTAAGAGTAGGAACAGGCTTATGGATCTGATTAGGGTTAGGGTTTATGACACAATTAGGGTCACGGTTAGAGATACGCTTAGCTTTCCCGACATGGTTAGATTTAGGGTTACTCTTAGCGTTAAGTTTAGGGACAGGTTAACGGTTAGTGTTAGAGTTAGGGTCAGGGCTAAGGTTAGGTTTACGGTTCGATTTACATTCAGGGTTATGGTTAAAGACAGGCTAGTGTTCTGGTTAGGATTAGGGTTTTTAAAATTAGGGACACAGTTAAGCTTAGGTTTAGGGTTAGTGATAAAGACACGGTTTGGTTTAGGGTATGGGTTCGGCTGAGATTCAGTGTTAGGGACAGGTTAGGGTAGGATTAGTGTTGGGGTATAGACAGGTTTCGGGTTAGAGTTACAAAATTGGTTATGAGTAAGTGTAAAAACAGGGTTAGGGTTAGTGAAGTTGTTAGGGTTAGGGTGAGGGTTAGCTACAGGGTTAAGTTTAGGGAGAAGGTTAGTTTTGGGGTTTGTGTGAAGTTTAGAAAAAGGGTTATTTTCAGATTTCGGTTTAGGAAAAGGGTTACGATAACAGGGTTTGGATTAAGAACCGTATGCATCGTAGGCACACGGATGGCTTAGGGTTCGCATGAGGGTGAGGAATACAATTGGGGTTTTCATTTGACATAGGGGAGGTCTTAGAGTTAGAGACAAGGTTAAGGTTAGGGACAGCATTAGGGTTAGAGACAAGATGAAGGTTAGGGACACTGTCAGGGTTAGTGTTAAGTTTAAGTTTAGGGTTACAGTTAGGGTTAGGGACAAATTTAGGGTTAGTTTTATGGACAGTGTTAGGTTTAGGGTTAAAGTTAGGGTCAGCGCTCAAGTTAAGGTTAACATTAAGGGTAGGGTTAGGTTTAGGGGTAGGGTTAGAAACAAGGTTAGAGTTACGGTTAGGATGAGAGGCACGGTTATATTTAAATTAGGGTTCAAAACAGAGTTAACGGTAGTGTTAGGTTTAGAAATACTTTTTAGGGTTAGGGTTTGGTTTAGGGTTTGTTTTAGGGTTCGGGACAGAGTTAGGGTTAGGAACAGAGTTAGTGTTAGGTTTAGGGTTAAGCTTAGGGACAGAGTTATGGTTACATTTAGGGTTAAGGACAGGGTTATGATTAGGGTCAGGGTTAGTGTTCAGGACAGTGTCAGGGCAGGACAAGTTTTGCTGTAGGATTAGGGTAGGGTTTGGGTTCAGGTTAGGATATGTTAGGATTAGGGTTAGGGGCATATCTAGGGTTGAGGACAGAGTCAGTGTTACGGTTAGGAACATGGCTAAGGTTAGGGTTCATGTAAGGGACAGTTTCAGGGTTACATTTAGTGTTAAGGGTTGGGTTAGAATGGAGGACACGTTTAATGTTAGTGTTAGGGTATCATGCCACATGTGACATCGGCTGGGAAACTTCAGTTACATGGCGAAGAGTTAAGAAACACCAGAGCCAAAAATAGAGTTTCTGTGGGCCAGTGTTCTCATCTCTGAGGCCCAAGCCTCAATACTGTGGGTGCATAGCTTTTCTTTACAACTGCCACAAAGAAGCCAATTTGAATATCTATAACCAGGGAGTTGATTCTATTTGTCTGGCAGCTGCTTCGCCAAAACTCATTGTGATCAAACACAAGTTTTGCTTTCACATGTACGTATGATCCCCCGGGTGGACTCAGCATTCCGAGACCACCGGATAAGGAAGTTGTACTGAGATCATTCCCTCGGGTCTTAGCATTCGGAGACACTTCCTTATGACGTGAAAGGCTCAGTGCACAGGAGCATTCGAATCGGCAGCTCCACGGTGACATTAGGGTTAGGTTTATAAACAGGATGAAGTTAGGTTTAGGGTTAGGGTTACCGACAGAGTTTGCTTTAGGGTAAGGGACAGGATTAGAACTAGGATTAGGTTTAGAGACACGGTTAGAATTAGGGTTAGTTTTAGGTTTAGTGTTGAAGGACAGAGTTAGGGTTTGTGTTAGCATTAAGTTTAGGGTTCATGTTAGGATTAGGGTTAGGGACAGACTTGGGAAGAGTGTTAGGGCTCCATTTAGAGTTAGGGCTAGGGATACGTTTAGGTTTAGGTTTTGGGTTAGGAAAAGGTTTAGCTACAGGGGCAGGGAGAGTTTAGGGACACAGTGAGTGTTAGAGTTAGGATTAGGGTTAGGGTTAAGGTTAGGGTTTGGGTTAGGGTAAGGGTTATGGTTAGGGTTAGGGTTTAGGATTAGGGTTAGTGTTAGGGTTAGGGTTTAGGGTTTGGGGTTTAGGGTTTAGGGTTAGGGTTAGCGTTAGGGTTAGGGTTAGGGTTAGGGTTAGGGATTAGGGTTTACGGTTTGGGTTAGGGTTAGGGTAAGGGTTATGTTTAGGGTTAGGGTTAGGGTTAGGGTTAGGGTTAGGTTTTAGGGATAGGGTTAGGGTTAGGGTTAGGGTTTAGGGTTTAGGGTTAGGGTTAGCGTTAGGGTTAGGGTTAGGGTTAGGGATTAGGGTTTACGGTTTGGGTTAGGGTTAGGGTAAGGGTTATGTTTAGGGTTAGGGTTAGGGTTAGGGTTAGGGGTAGGTTTTAGGGATAGGGTTAGGGTTAGGGTTAGGGTTTAGGTTTAGGGTTAGGGTTAAGGTTAGGGTTTAGGGTTTGGGGTTAGGGTTAGGGTTAGGGTTAGCGTTAGGTTTAGGGTTAGGGACAGGATTAGGGTTTGGGACATGGTCAGGTTTAGTGTTAAGGTTATAGTTAAGTTTAGGTTTTGTCTGATGCTTAAGTTTAGGTTTAGGGACAGGGTTAGTGACAGGGTGAGGGTTAGAGTTAAGGTTGGAGAGACGGTAAGGGTCAGAGTTAGGTTTAGCGACAGTGTTAGGGTTAGGTTTAATATTAGAGGCAGAGTTAGGGTTAAGGTTAGCGTTAGGGTTAGGGTTCGTGTTAGGATTAGGGTTAGGTACAGAGTTGGGAAGAGTGTTAGGACTCCATTTAGAGTTAGGTCTAGGGATACGTTTAGATTTAGGTTTTGGGTTAGGAAAAGGGTTAGCTACAAGGGCAGGAATAGGGTAGGGACACAGTGAGTGTTAGAGTTAGGATTAGGGTTAAGGTTAAGGTTAGTGTTTGGGTTAGGGTTAGGTTAGGGTTTAGGGTTACAGTTAGGGTTAGGATTAAGGTTTAGGGTTTAGGGTTTAGTGTTTAGGGTTAGGGTTAGCCTTAGGGTTGGGTTCGGTTTAGGGTTAGGGTTTAGGGTTAGGGTTATGGTTAGGGTTAGGGACAGGATTAGGGTTTGGGACATGGTTAGGTTTAGCGTTAGGGTTATAGTTAAGTTTAGGTTTAGTCTGATGCTTAAGTTTAGGTTTAGGGACAGGGTAACTGACATGGTGAGGGTTAGAGTTATGGGTGGAGAGACGGTAAGGGTCAGAGTTAGGTTTAGCGACAGTGTTAGGATTAGGGTCAATATTAGAATCAGAGTTAAGGTTAAGGTTAGCGTTATGGTTAGAAGCAGAGTAGGTTGAGTGATAGTGTTAGTATTAGAGACAGGCTTAGTGTTAGTGTTAGCGTTAGGGTTTGGGACAGTGTTAGTGTTAGGTTTGGAGTTGAGTTTAGTGTTAGGTTTCAGTTTAGGGCTAGGGTTAGTGTTAGAGGCAGGGTGGCCTTCGGATTAGGGTAGGGATAGGGTCAGGCACAGGGATAGGGATATGGTTATGGTTAGGGTTGGGATTAGAGACAGGTTTAAGGTTAGGGTCAGGGTTAGAGACCGGTATTGTAAGGGTTAGGGTCAAGGTATACGTAAGGTTTAGGTTAAGATTAGGGACAGGTTACAGTTAGGTTTAGGGTTAGGAACAAGATTAGGGCTAGGGTTGAGGTGTATGTTAGTGTCAGGGTTAGGTCTGAAGTAGGATTAGAGTTAGGGTTAGAATTAGAGTTAGGGGAACGGTTAGGATTAAGGATAGGTTTAGGGTTAACGTTACGCACAGGAATAGGGTTAGTGTTAGGGTTATGATTAGGGATAGGTACAGAGTTAGGTTGAAGAGTACGAACAGGCTTATGGATTATTAGGGTTAGGGTTTATGACACAATTATGGTCACGGTTAGAGTTACACTTAGCTTTACCGACATGGTTAGCTTTAGGGTTACTGTGAGCGTTAAGTTTAGGGACAGGTTAAGGGTTAGTGTTAGAGTTAGGGTCAGGGCTAGGGTTAGGTTTCTGGTTTGATTTACATTTAGGGTTATGGTTAAAGACAAGCTAGTGTTCTGGTTAGGATTAGGGTTTCCGTTAAAATTAGGGACACAGTTAAGGTTACTGTAAGGTTTAGGGTTAGTGATAAAGACACGGTTTGGTTTAGGGTATGGGTTTGGGGGAGATTCAGTGTTAGGGACAGGTTAGGGTAGGATTAGTGTTAGGGGTACAGGCAGTTTTCGGGTTAGAGTTACAAAATTCGTTATGAGTAAGTGTAAAAACAGGGGTAGGGTTAGTGAAGTCGTTAGGGTTGGGGTTAGGGTTAGCTACAGGGTTAGGTTTAGGGAGATGGTTAGGTTTGGGGTTTGTGTGAAGTTTAGAAAAAGGGTTATTTTCAGAGTTCGGTTTAGGAAAAGGGTTACAATAACAGGGTTTGCATTAAGAAGAGTATGCATGGTAGGCACACGGATGGCTTAGGGTTCGCATGAGGGTGAGGAATACATTTGGGGTTTTCATTTGACATAGGGGAGGTCTTAGGGTTAGAGACAAGGTTAAGGTTAGGGACAGCATTAGGGTTAGAGACAAGATTAAGGTTAGGGACACTGTCAGGGTTAGTGTTAAGTTTAAGTTTAGGGTTACATTTAGGGTTAGGGACAAAAATAGGGTTAGGGTTATGGACAGTGTTAGGTTTAGGGTTAAAGTTAGGGTCAGCGCTCAAGTTAAGGTTAACATTAAGGTTAGGGATAGGTTTAGGGGTAGGGTTAGAAACAAGGTTAGACTTACGGTTAGGATTAGAGGCACGGTTATTTTTAAATTAGGGTTCAAAACAGAGTTAAGGGTAGTGTTAGGGTTAGGAATACTTTTTAGGGTTAGGGTTTGGTTTAGGGTTTGTTTTAGGGTTCGGGGCAGAGTTAGGGTTAGGAACATAGTTAGTGTTCGGTTTAGGGTTAAGCTTAGGGACAGGGTTAGGGTTAGAGTTAGGGTTAAGGACAGGGTTATGATTAGGGTCAGGGTTAGTGTTCAGGACAGTGTCAGGGCAGGCCGTAGGATCAGGGTAGGGTTTGGGTTCAGGTTAGGATATGCTAGGGTTAGGGTTAGGGGCATAGCTAGGGTTGAGGGCAGAGTCAGTGTTACGGTTAGGAACATGGCTAAGGTTAGGGTTCATGTTAGGGACTGTTTCAGGGTTACGTTTAGTGTTAAGGGTTGGGTTAGAATGGAGGACACGGTTAGGGTTAGTGTTAGGGTAACACGTCTCACGTGACATTGGCTGGGGAACTACAGTTGGATGGCGAAGAGTTAAGAAACTCCAGAGCCAAAAATAGAGTTTCTGTGGGCCAGTGTTCTCATCTCTGAGGCCCAAGCCTTAATACTGTGGGTGCATAGCTTTTCTTTACAACTGCCACCTAGAAATCAATTTGAATATCTATACACAGGGAGTTGATTCTATTTGTCTGGCAGCTGCTTCGCCAAAACTCATTTTGATCAAACACAAGTTTTGCTTTCACATGTACGTATGATCCCCAGGATGGACTCAGCATTCCGAGATCACCGGATAAGGAAGTTGTACTGAGATCATTCCCTCGGGTCTTAGCATTCGAGACACTTCCTTATGACGAGAAAGGCTCAGTGCACAGGAGCATTCGACTCGGCAGCTCCACGGTGACATTAGGGTTAGGTTTATAAACAGGATGAAGTTAGGTTTAGGGTTAGGGTTACCGACAGAGTTTGCTTTAGGGTAAGGGACAGGATTAGAACTAGGATTAGGTTTAGAGACACGGTTAGAATTAGGGTTAGTTTTAGGTTTAGTGTTGAAGGACAGAGTTAGGGTTTGTGTTAGCATTAGGGTTAGGGTTCGTGTTAGGATTAGGGTTAGGGACAGAGTTGGGAAGAGTGTTAGGGCTCCATTTAGAGTTAGGTCTAGGGATACGTTTAGATTTAGGTTTCGGGTTAGGAAAAGGGTTAGCTACAGGGGCAGGGATTGCGTAGGGACACAGTGAGTGTTAGAGTTAGGATTAGGGTTAGGGTTACGGCTAGGGTTTGGGTTAGGGTTAGGGTTTAGGGATAGGTTTAGGGTTAGGGTTAGAGTTTACGGTTTAGGGTTAGGGGTAGCGTTAGGGTTAGGGTTAGTGTTAGGGTTAGGGTTAGGGTTAGGGGCACGATTAGGGTTTGGGACATGGTTAGGTTTAGTGTTAGGGTTATAGTTAAGTTTTGGTTTTGGCTGATGGTTAAGTTTAGTTTTAGGGACAGGTTGAGTGACAGGGTGAGTGTTAGAGTTAAGGTTAGAGAGTCGGTAAGGTTCAGAGTTAGGTTTAGCGACAGTGTTAGGGTTAGGGATCGGGTTATGTTATGGTTTAGGGTTAGGGTTAGGGTTAGGGTTAGGGTTAGCATTAGGGTTAGGGTTCGTGTTAGGATTAGGGTTAGGGACAGAGTTGGGAAGAGTGTCAGGGCTCCATTTAGAGTTAGGGCTAGGGATACGTTTAGGTTTAGGTTTTGGGGTAGGAAAAGGTTTAGCTACAGGGGCAGGGATTGCGTAGGGACACAGTGAGTGTTAGAGTTAGGATTAGGGTTAGGGTTAGGGCTAGGGTTTGGGTTAGGGTTAGGTTTTAGGGATAGGGTTAGGGTTAGGGTTAGGGTTAGAGTTTACGGTTTAGGGTTAGGGGTAGCGTTAGGGTTAGGGTAACGGTTAGGGTTAGGGTTAGAGTTAGGGGCACGATTAGGGTTTGGGACATGGTTAGGTTTAGTGTTAGGGTTATAGTTAAGTTTTGGTTTTGGCTGATGGTTAAGTTTAGTTTAAGGGACAGGTTGAGTGACAGGGTGAGGGTTAGAGTTAAGGTTGGAGAGACGGTAAGGGTCAGAGTTAGGTTTAGCAACAGTGTTAGGGTTAGGGATCAGGTTAGGTTAGGGTTTAGGGTTAGGGTTAGGGTTAGGGTTAGGAATAGGGGAGGGTTAGTGTTTACATTTTAGGGTTAGGGTTTAGGGATAGGGTTAGGGTTAGGTTTAGGGTTAGGGTTAGAGTTAGGATTTAGGCTTTAGGGTTAGGTTTAGGGTTAGAGTTAGGGCTTACGGTTTAGGGTTAGGGTTAGGGTTAGGGTTAGGGTTAGGGTTAGGGACAGGATTAGGGTTTGGGACATGGTTAGGTTTAGCGTTAGGGTTATAGTTAAGTTTAGGTTTAGTCTGATGCTTAAGTTTAGGTTTAGGGACAGGGTAACTGACATGGTGAGGGTTAGAGTTATGGGTGGAGAGACGGTAAGGGTCAGAGTTAGGTTTAGCGACAGTGTTAGGATTAGGGTCAATATTAGAATCAGAGTTAAGGTTAAGGTTAGCGTTATGGTTAGAAGCAGAGTAGGTTGAGTGATAGTGTTAGTATTAGAGACAGGCTTAGTGTTAGTGTTAGCGTTAGGGTTTGGGACAGTGTTAGTGTTAGGTTTGGAGTTGAGTTTAGTGTTAGGTTTCAGTTTAGGGCTAGGGTTAGTGTTAGAGGCAGGGTGGCCTTCGGATTAGGGTAGGGATAGGGTCAGGCACAGGGATAGGGATATGGTTATGGTTAGGGTTGGGATTAGAGACAGGTTTAAGGTTAGGGTCAGGGTTAGAGACCGGTATTGTAAGGGTTAGGGTCAAGGTATACGTAAGGTTTAGGTTAAGATTAGGGACAGGTTACAGTTAGGTTTAGGGTTAGGAACAAGATTAGGGCTAGGGTTGAGGTGTATGTTAGTGTCAGGGTTAGGTCTGAAGTAGGATTAGAGTTAGGGTTAGAATTAGAGTTAGGGGAACGGTTAGGATTAAGGATAGGTTTAGGGTTAACGTTACGCACAGGAATAGGGTTAGTGTTAGGGTTATGATTAGGGATAGGTACAGAGTTAGGTTGAAGAGTACGAACAGGCTTATGGATTATTAGGGTTAGGGTTTATGACACAATTATGGTCACGGTTAGAGTTACACTTAGCTTTACCGACATGGTTAGCTTTAGGGTTACTGTGAGCGTTAAGTTTAGGGACAGGTTAAGGGTTAGTGTTAGAGTTAGGGTCAGGGCTAGGGTTAGGTTTCTGGTTTGATTTACATTTAGGGTTATGGTTAAAGACAAGCTAGTGTTCTGGTTAGGATTAGGGTTTCCGTTAAAATTAGGGACACAGTTAAGGTTACTGTAAGGTTTAGGGTTAGTGATAAAGACACGGTTTGGTTTAGGGTATGGGTTTGGGGGAGATTCAGTGTTAGGGACAGGTTAGGGTAGGATTAGTGTTAGGGGTACAGGCAGTTTTCGGGTTAGAGTTACAAAATTCGTTATGAGTAAGTGTAAAAACAGGGGTAGGGTTAGTGAAGTCGTTAGGGTTGGGGTTAGGGTTAGCTACAGGGTTAGGTTTAGGGAGATGGTTAGGTTTGGGGTTTGTGTGAAGTTTAGAAAAAGGGTTATTTTCAGAGTTCGGTTTAGGAAAAGGGTTACAATAACAGGGTTTGCATTAAGAAGAGTATGCATGGTAGGCACACGGATGGCTTAGGGTTCGCATGAGGGTGAGGAATACATTTGGGGTTTTCATTTGACATAGGGGAGGTCTTAGGGTTAGAGACAAGGTTAAGGTTAGGGACAGCATTAGGGTTAGAGACAAGATTAAGGTTAGGGACACTGTCAGGGTTAGTGTTAAGTTTAAGTTTAGGGTTACATTTAGGGTTAGGGACAAAAATAGGGTTAGGGTTATGGACAGTGTTAGGTTTAGGGTTAAAGTTAGGGTCAGCGCTCAAGTTAAGGTTAACATTAAGGTTAGGGATAGGTTTAGGGGTAGGGTTAGAAACAAGGTTAGACTTACGGTTAGGATTAGAGGCACGGTTATTTTTAAATTAGGGTTCAAAACAGAGTTAAGGGTAGTGTTAGGGTTAGGAATACTTTTTAGGGTTAGGGTTTGGTTTAGGGTTTGTTTTAGGGTTCGGGGCAGAGTTAGGGTTAGGAACATAGTTAGTGTTCGGTTTAGGGTTAAGCTTAGGGACAGGGTTAGGGTTAGAGTTAGGGTTAAGGACAGGGTTATGATTAGGGTCAGGGTTAGTGTTCAGGACAGTGTCAGGGCAGGCCGTAGGATCAGGGTAGGGTTTGGGTTCAGGTTAGGATATGCTAGGGTTAGGGTTAGGGGCATAGCTAGGGTTGAGGGCAGAGTCAGTGTTACGGTTAGGAACATGGCTAAGGTTAGGGTTCATGTTAGGGACTGTTTCAGGGTTACGTTTAGTGTTAAGGGTTGGGTTAGAATGGAGGACACGGTTAGGGTTAGTGTTAGGGTAACACGTCTCACGTGACATTGGCTGGGGAACTACAGTTGGATGGCGAAGAGTTAAGAAACTCCAGAGCCAAAAATAGAGTTTCTGTGGGCCAGTGTTCTCATCTCTGAGGCCCAAGCCTTAATACTGTGGGTGCATAGCTTTTCTTTACAACTGCCACCTAGAAATCAATTTGAATATCTATACACAGGGAGTTGATTCTATTTGTCTGGCAGCTGCTTCGCCAAAACTCATTTTGATCAAACACAAGTTTTGCTTTCACATGTACGTATGATCCCCAGGATGGACTCAGCATTCCGAGATCACCGGATAAGGAAGTTGTACTGAGATCATTCCCTCGGGTCTTAGCATTCGAGACACTTCCTTATGACGAGAAAGGCTCAGTGCACAGGAGCATTCGACTCGGCAGCTCCACGGTGACATTAGGGTTAGGTTTATAAACAGGATGAAGTTAGGTTTAGGGTTAGGGTTACCGACAGAGTTTGCTTTAGGGTAAGGGACAGGATTAGAACTAGGATTAGGTTTAGAGACACGGTTAGAATTAGGGTTAGTTTTAGGTTTAGTGTTGAAGGACAGAGTTAGGGTTTGTGTTAGCATTAGGGTTAGGGTTCGTGTTAGGATTAGGGTTAGGGACAGAGTTGGGAAGAGTGTTAGGGCTCCATTTAGAGTTAGGTCTAGGGATACGTTTAGATTTAGGTTTCGGGTTAGGAAAAGGGTTAGCTACAGGGGCAGGGATTGCGTAGGGACACAGTGAGTGTTAGAGTTAGGATTAGGGTTAGGGTTACGGCTAGGGTTTGGGTTAGGGTTAGGGTTTAGGGATAGGTTTAGGGTTAGGGTTAGAGTTTACGGTTTAGGGTTAGGGGTAGCGTTAGGGTTAGGGTTAGTGTTAGGGTTAGGGTTAGGGTTAGGGGCACGATTAGGGTTTGGGACATGGTTAGGTTTAGTGTTAGGGTTATAGTTAAGTTTTGGTTTTGGCTGATGGTTAAGTTTAGTTTTAGGGACAGGTTGAGTGACAGGGTGAGTGTTAGAGTTAAGGTTAGAGAGTCGGTAAGGTTCAGAGTTAGGTTTAGCGACAGTGTTAGGGTTAGGGATCGGGTTATGTTATGGTTTAGGGTTAGGGTTAGGGTTAGGGTTAGGGTTAGCATTAGGGTTAGGGTTCGTGTTAGGATTAGGGTTAGGGACAGAGTTGGGAAGAGTGTCAGGGCTCCATTTAGAGTTAGGGCTAGGGATACGTTTAGGTTTAGGTTTTGGGGTAGGAAAAGGTTTAGCTACAGGGGCAGGGATTGCGTAGGGACACAGTGAGTGTTAGAGTTAGGATTAGGGTTAGGGTTAGGGCTAGGGTTTGGGTTAGGGTTAGGTTTTAGGGATAGGGTTAGGGTTAGGGTTAGGGTTAGAGTTTACGGTTTAGGGTTAGGGGTAGCGTTAGGGTTAGGGTAACGGTTAGGGTTAGGGTTAGAGTTAGGGGCACGATTAGGGTTTGGGACATGGTTAGGTTTAGTGTTAGGGTTATAGTTAAGTTTTGGTTTTGGCTGATGGTTAAGTTTAGTTTAAGGGACAGGTTGAGTGACAGGGTGAGGGTTAGAGTTAAGGTTGGAGAGACGGTAAGGGTCAGAGTTAGGTTTAGCAACAGTGTTAGGGTTAGGGATCAGGTTAGGTTAGGGTTTAGGGTTAGGGTTAGGGTTAGGGTTAGGAATAGGGGAGGGTTAGTGTTTACATTTTAGGGTTAGGGTTTAGGGATAGGGTTAGGGTTAGGTTTAGGGTTAGGGTTAGAGTTAGGATTTAGGCTTTAGGGTTAGGTTTAGGGTTAGAGTTAGGGCTTACGGTTTAGGGTTAGGGTTAGGGTTAGGGTTAGGGTTTCGGGTTTAGGGTTAGGGTTAAGTTTACGGTTAGGGTTAGGTACACGATTCGGGTTTGAGACATGTTTAGGTTTAGTGTTAGGGTTATGGTTAAGTTTAGGTTTTGGCTGATGGATAAAGGTTAGGTTTAGGGACAGGGTTAGTTACAGGGTGAGGGTTAGAGTTAAAGTTAGAGAGACGGTAAGGTACAGAGTTAGGTTTAGCGACAGTGTTAGGGTTAGGGTTAGGGTTAGGTTAGGGTTAGGGTTTGGGTTAGGGTTAGGGTTAGGTTTTAGGGATAGGGTTAGGGTTAGGGTTACGGTTTAGGTTTAGAGTTAGGGTTAAGGTTAGGGTTTAGGGTTTAGGGTTAGGGTTAGGGTTAGTGTTAGGGTTTAGGCTTTAGGGTTAGGGTTAGTGTTAGGGTTTAGGGTTTAGGGTTAGGGTTAGGGTTAGGGTTAGGGTTAGGATTAGGGTTAGGGTTATGTTTTAAAGATAGGGTTAGGATTAGGGTTACGGTTTAGGTTTGGGTTAGGGTTAAGGTTAGGGTTTAGTGTTTAGGGTTAGGGTTAGGGTTAGAGTTAGGGTTTAGGCTTTAGGGTTAGGGTTAGTGTTAGGGTTTAGGGTTTAGGGTTAGGGTTGGGGTTAGGGTTAGGGTTTAGTGTTTATGGTTAGGGTTAGCGTTAGGGTTAGGGTTTGGGTTTAGTGTTTAGGTTTAGGGTTAGGGTTAGTGTTAGGGTTTCGGGTTTAGTGTTAGGGTTAAGGTTAGTGTTAGGGTTAGGTACACGTTTTGGGTTTGAGACATGATTAGGTTTAGTGTTAGGGTTATAGTTAAGTTTAGGTTTTGGCTGATGGTTAAGTTTAGGTTTAGGGACAGGGTTAGTTACACGGTGAGGGTTAGAGTTAAAGATAGAGAGACGGTAAGGGTCAGAGTTAGGTTTAGCGACAGTGTTAGGGTTAGGGTTAGGGTTAGGTTAGGGTTAGGGTTAAGGTTAGGGTTAGGGTTAGGTTTTAGGGATAGGGTTAGGGTTAGGGTTACGGTTTAGGTTTAGGGTTAGGGTTTAGGGTTTAGGGTTAGGGTTAGGGTTATGGTTAGCATTAGGTTTAGGGTTAGGGACAGGGTTAGGGTTTGGGACATGGTTAGGTTTACTGTTAGGGTTATATTAAGTTTAGGTTTTGTCTGATGCTTAAATTTAGGTTTAGGGACAGGGTTAGTGACAGGGTGAGGGTTAGAGTTAAGGTTGGAGAGACGGTAAGGGTCAGAGTTAGGTTTAGCGACAGTGTTAGGGTTAGGGATCAGGTTAGGTTAGGGTTTAGGGTTAGGGTTAGGGTTAGGGTTAGGAATAGGGGAGGGTTAGTGTTTACATTTTAGGGTAAGGGTTTAGGGATAGGGTTAGGGTTAGGGTTAGGTTAGGGTTAGAGTTAGGATTTAGGCTTTAGGGATAGGGTTAGGGTTAGATTTAGGGCTTACGGTTTAGGGTTAGGGTTAGGGTTTCGGGTTTAGGGTTAGGGTAAAGTTCAGGGTTAGGGTTAGGTACACGATTCGGGTTTGAGACATGTTTAGGTTTAGTGTTAGGGTTACGGTTAAGTTTAGGTTTTGGCTGATGGTTAAGGTTAGGTTTAGGGACAGGGTTAGTTACAGGGTGAGGGTTAGAGTTAAACTTAGAGAGACGGTAAGGTACAGAGTTAGGTTTAGCGACAGTGTTAGGGTTAGGGTTAGGGTTAGGTTAGGGTTAGGGTTAGGGTTAGGGTTACGGTTAGGTTTTAGGGATAGGGTTAGGGTTACTGTTTAGGTTTAGGTTTAGGGTTAAGGTTAGGGTTTAGTGTTAAGGGTTAGGGTTAGGGTTAGGGTTAGCATTAGGTTTAGGGTTAGGGACAGTATTAGGGTTTGGGACATGGTTAGGTTTACTGTTAGGGTTATATTAAGTTTAGGTTTTGTCTGATGCTTAAGTTTAGGTTTAGGGACAGGGTTAGTGACAGGGTGAGGGTTAGAGTTAAGTTTGGAGAGACGGTAAGGGTCAGAGTTAGGTTTAGCGACAGTGTTAGGGTTAGGGATCAGGTTAGGTTAGGGTTTAGGGTTAGGGTTAGGGTTAGGGTTAGGAATAGGGGAGGATTAGTGTTTTCATTTTAGGGTTAGGGTTTAGGGATAGGGTTAGTGTTAGGGTTAGGGTTAGAGTTAGGGTTAGGGTTAGGGTTAGGGTTAGGTTTTAGGGATAGGGTTAGGGTTAGGGTTACAGTTTAGGTTTAGGGTTAGGGTTAAGGTTAGGGTTCAGGGTTTAGGGTTAGGGTTAGGGTTAGAGTTAGGGTTTAGGCTTTAGGGTTAGGGTTAGTGTTAGGGTTTAGGGTTTAGGGTTAGGGTTAGGGTTAGGGTTAGGGTTTAGTGTTTATGGTTAGGGTTAGCGTTAGGGTTAGGGTTTGGGTTTAGGGTTTAGGTTTTGGGTTAGGGTTAGTGTTAGGGTTTCGGGTTTAGTGTTAGGGTTACGGTTAGGGTTAGGGTTAGGTACACGTTTCGGGTTTGAGACATGGTTAGGTTTAGTGTTAGGGTTATAGTTAAGTTTAGGTTTTGGCTGATGGTTAAGGTTAGGTTTAGGGACAGGGTTAGTTACAGGGTGAGGGTTAGAGTTAAAGATAGAGAGACGGTAAGGGTCAGAGTTAGGTTTAGCGACAGTGTTAGGGTTAGGATTACGGTTAGGTTAGGGTTAGGGTTAGAGTTAGGGTTTAGGGTTAGGGTTAGGGTTAGGGTTTAGGATTTAGGGTTAGGGTTATTGTTAGGGTTAGGGTTTGGGTTAGGGGCAGGATTAGGGTTTGGGACATGGTTAGGTTTACTGTTAGGGTTATATTAAGTTTAGGTTTTGTCTGATGCTTAAGTTTAGGTTTAGGGACAGGGTTAGTGACAGGGTGAGGGTTAGAGTTAAGGTTGGAGAGACGGTAAGGGTCAGAGTTAGGTTTAGCGACAGTGTTAGGGTTAGGGATCAGGTTAAGTTAGGGTTTAGGGTTAGGGTTAGGGTTAGGGTTAGGAATAGGGGAGGGTTAGGGTTTACAATTTAGAGTTAGGGTTTAGGAATAGGGTTAGGGTTAGGGTTAGGGTTAGGGTTAGAGTTAGGATTTAGGCTTTAGGGTTAGGGTTAGAGTTAGAGTTAGGGCTTATGGTTTAGGGTTAGGGTTAGGGTTAGGGTTAGGGTTTCGGGTTTAGGGTTAGGGTTAAGTTTAGGGTTAGGCTTAGGTATACGATTCGGGTTTGAGACATGTTTAGGTTTAGTGTTAAGGTTATGGTTAGGGTTAGGGTTAGGGTTAGGGTTAGTGTTAGGGTTTCGGGTTTAGGGTTAAGGTTAAGTTTAGGGTTAGTGTTAGGTACACGATTCGGGTTTAAGACATGTTTAGGTTTAGTGTTAGGGTTATGGTTAAGTTTAGGTTTTGGCTGATGGTTAAGGTTAGGTTTAGGGACAGGGTTAGTTACAGGGTGAGTTTAGGGTTAGGGTTAGGGTTAGGGTTAGGGTTAGGTTTTAGGGATAGGGTTAGGGTTAGGGTTACGGTTTAGGGTTAGGTGTAGCGTTAGGGTTAGGTTTAGGTTTAGGGTTAGGGTTAGAGTAAGTGGCATGATTAGGGTTTGGGACATGGTTAGGTTTAGTGTTAGGGTTATAGTTAAGTTTTGGTTTTGGCTGATGGTTAAGTTTAGGTTTAGGGACAGGGTTAGTGAGAGGGTGAGGGTTAGAGTTAAGGTTGGAGAGACGGTAAGGGTCAGAGTTAGGTTTAGTGACAGTGTTAGGGTTAGGGATCAGGTTAGGTTAGGTTTTAGGGTTAGGGAAAGGGTTTGGGTTAGGGATAGGGGAGGGTTAGTGTTTACATTTTAGGGTTAGGGTTTAGGGATAGAGTTAGGGTTAGGGTTAGGGTTAGGGTTAGAGTTAGGATTTAGGCTTTAGGGATAGGGTTAGGGTTAGAGTTAGGGCTTACGGTTTAGGGTTAGGGTTAGGGTTAGGGTTAGGGTTTCGGGTTTAGGGTTAGGGTTAAGTTTAGGGTTAGGGTTAGGTACACGATTCGGGTTTGAGACATGTTTAGGTTTAGTGTTAGGGTTATGGTTAAGTTTAGGTTTTGGCTGATGGTTAAGGTTAGGTTTAGGGACAGGGTTAGTTACAGGGTGAGGGTTAGAGTTAAAGTTAGAGAGACGGTAAGGTACAGAGTTAGGTTTAGCGACAGTGTTAGGGTTAGGGTTAGGGTTAGGTTAGGGTTAGGGTTAGGGTTAGGGTTAGGGTTAGGTTTTAGGGATAGGGTTAGGGTTAGGGTTACGGTTTAGGTTTAGGGTTAGGGTTAAGGTTAGGGTTTAGGGTTTAGTGTTAGGGTTAGGGTTAGGGTTAGCATTAGGTTTAGGGTGAGGGACAGGATTAGGGTTTGGGACATGGTTAGGTTTACTGTTAGAATTATATTAAGTTTAGGTTTTGTGTGATGCTTAAGTTTAGGTTTAGGGACAGGGTTAGTGACAGGGTGAGGGTTAGAGTTAAGGTTGGAGAGACAGTAAGGGTCAGAGTTAGGTTTAGCGACAGTGTTAGGGTTAGGGATCAGGTTAGGTTAGGGTTTAGGGTTAGGGTTAGGGTTAGGGTTAGGAATAGGTGAGGGTTAGTGTTTACATTTTAGGGTTAGGGTTTAGGGATAGGGTTAGGGTTTGGGTTAGGGTTAGAGTTAGGGTTAGGGTTAGGGTTAGGGTTAGGTTTTAGGGATAGGGTTAGGGTTAGGGTTACGGTTTAGGTTTAGGGTTAGGGTTAAGGTTAGGGTTTAGGGTTTAGGGTTAGGTTTAGGGTTAGAGTTAGGGTTTAGGCTTTAGGGTTAGGGTTAGTGTTAGGGTTTAGGGTTTAGAGTTAGGGTTAGGGTTATGGTTAGGGTTAGGGTTTAGTGTTTATGGATAGTGTTAACGTTAGGGTTAGGGTTTGGGTTTAGGGTTTAGGTTTAGGGTTAGGGTTAGTGTTAGGGTTTCGGGTTTAGTGTTAGGGTTACGGTTAGGGTTAGGGTTAGGTACACGTTTCGGGTTTGAGACATGGTTAAGTTTAGTGTTAGGGTTATAGTTAAGTTTAGGTTTTGGCTGATGGTTAAGGTTAGGTTTAGGGACAGGGTTAGTTACAGGGTGAGGGTTAGAGTTAAAGATAGAGAGACGGTAAGGGTCAGAGTTAGGTTTAGCGACAGTGTTAGGGTTAGGGTTACGGTTAGGTTAGGGTTAGTGTTAGAGTTAGGGTTTAGGGTTAGGGTTAGGGTTAGGGTTTAGGATTTAGGGTTAGGGTTATGGTTAGGGTTAGGGTTAGGGTTAGGGGCAGGATTAGGGTTTGGGACATGGTTAGGTTTACTGTTATGGTTATATTAAGTTTAGGTTTTGTCTGATGCTTAAGTTTAGGTTTAGGGACAGGGTTAGTGACAGGGTGAGGGTTAGAGTTAAGGTTGGAGAGACGGTAAGGGTCAGAGTTAGGTTTAGCGACAGTGTTAGTGTTAGGAATCAGGTTAGGTTAGGGTTTAGGGTTAGGGTTAAGGTTAGGGTTAGGAATAGGTGAGGGTTAGTGTTTACATTTTAGGGTTAGGGTTTAGGGATAGGGTTAGGATTTGGGTTAGGGTTAGAGTTAGGGTTAGGGTTAGGGTTAGGTTTAGGTTTTAGGGATAGGGTTAGGGTTAGGTTTACGGTTTAGGTTTAGGGTTAGGGTTAAGGTTAGGGTTTAGGGTTTAGGGTTAGGGTTAGGGTTAGAGTTAGGGTTTAGGCTTTAGGGTTAGGGTTAGTGTTAGGGTTTAGGGTTTAGAGTTAGGGTTATGTTTATGGTTAGGGTTAGGGTTTAGTGTTTATGGTTAGGGTTAACGTTAGGGTTAGGGTTTGGGTTTAGGGTTTAGGTTTAGGGTTAGGGTTAGTGTTAGGGTTTCGGGTTTAGTGTTAGGGTTACGGTTAGGGTTAGGGTTAGGTACACGTTTCGGGTTTGAGACATGGTTAGGTTTAGTGTTAGGGTTATAGTTAAGTTTAGGTTTTGGCTGATGGTTAAGGTTAGGTTTAGGGACAGGGTTAGTTACAGGGTGAGGGTTAGAGTTAAAGTAGAGAGACGGTAAGGGTCAGAGTTAGGTTTAGCCACAGTGTTTGGGTTAGGGTTACGGTTAGGTTAGGGTTAGGGTTAGAGTTAGGGTTTAGGTTTAGGGTTAGGGTTAGGGTGTAGGATTTAGGGTTAGGGTTATGGTTAGGGTTAGGGTTAGGGTTAGGGGCAGGATTAGGGTTTGGGACATGGTTAGGTTTACTGTTAGGGTTATATTAAGTTTAGGTTTTGTCTGATGCTTAAGTTTAGGTTTAGGGACAGGTTTAGTGACAGGGTGAGGGTTAGAGTTAAGGTTAGAGAGACGGTAAGGGTCAGAGTTAGGTTTAGCGACAGTGTTAGTGTTAGGAATCAGGTTAGGTTAGGGTTTAGGGTTAGGGTTAGGGTTAGTGTTAGGAATAGGGGAGGGTTAGGGTTTACATTTTAAGGTTAGGATTTAGGGATAGGGTTAGGGTTAGGGTTAGGTTTAGGGTTAGAGTTAGGATTTAGGCTTTAGGGTTAGGGTTAGAGTTTGAGTTAGGCCTTATGGTTTAGGGTTAGGGTTAGGGTTAGGGTTAGGGTTTCGGGTTTAGGGTTAGGGTTAAGTTTAGGGTTAGGCTTAGGTATACGTTTCGGGTTTGAGACATGTTTAGGTTTAGTGTTAGGGTTTTGGTTAGGGTTAGGGTTAGGGTTAGGGTTAGGGTTAGGGTTAAGGTTAGGGTTTCGGGTTTAGGTTAAGGTTAAGTTTAGGGTTAGTGTTAGGTACACGATTCGGGTTTGAGACATGTTTAGGTTTAGTGTTAGTGTTATGGTTAAGTTTAGGTTTTGGCTGATGGTTAAGGTTAGGTTTAGGGACAGGGTTAGTTACAGGGTGAGTGTTAGGGTTAGGGTTAGGGTTAGGGTTAAGGTTAGGGTTTAGGGTTTAGGGTTAGGGTTAGGGTTAGATTTAGGGTTTACGCTTTAGGGTTAGGGTTAGTGTTAGGGTTTAGCGTTTAGGGTTATGGTTAGGGTTAGGGTTAGGGTTAGGGTTAGGGTTTAGTGTTTATGGTTAGGGTTAGCGTTACGGTTAGGGTTTGGGTTTAGGGTTTCGGTTTAGGGTTAGGGTTAGTGTTAGGGTTTCGGGTTTAGTGTTAGGGTTAAGGTTAGGGTTAAGGTTAGGTACACGTATCGGGTTTGAGACATGGTTAGGTTTAGTGTTAGGGTTATAGTTAAGTTTAGGTTTTGGCTGATGGTTAAGGTTAGGTTTAGGGACAGGGTTAGTTACAGGGTGAGGGTTAGAGTTAAAGATAGAGAGACGTTAAGGGTCAGAGTTAGGTTTAGCGACAGTGTTAGGGTTAGGGTTAGGGTTTGGTTAGGGTTAGGGTTAGAGTTAGGGTTTAGGGTTAGGGTTAGGTTTAGGGTTTAGGATTTAGGGTTAGGGTTATGGTTAGGGTTAGGGTTAGGGTTAGGGGCAGGATTAGGGTTAGGGTTAGGGTTAGGGTTAGGGTTAGGTTTAGAGTTAGGGTTTAGGCTTTAGTGCTGGGTTAGTGTTAGGGTTTAGGGTTTAGAGTTAGGGTTAGGGTTAGGGTTAGGGTTAGGGTTAGGGTTAGGTTTTAGGGATAGGGTTAGGGTTAGGGTTATGGTTTAGGTTTAGGGTTAGGGTTAAGGTTAGGGTTTAGGGTTTAGGGTTAGGGTTAGGGTTAGGGTTAGGGTTAGGGTTAGGGTTAGGGTTAGGGTTTAGTGTTTATGGTTAGGGTTAGCGTTAGGGTTAGGGTTTGGGTTTAGGGTTTAGGTTTAGGGTTAGGGTTAGTGTTAGGGTTTCGTGTTTAGTGTTAGGGTTAAGGTTAGGGTTAGGGTTAGGTACACGTTTTGGGTTTGAGACATGGTTAGGTTTAGTGTTAGGGTTATAGTTAAGTTTAGGTTTTGGCTGATGGTTAAGGTTAAGTGTAGGGACAGGGTTAGTTACAGGGTGAGGGTTAGAGTTAAAGATAGAGAGACGGTAAGGGTCAGAGTTAGGTTTAGCGACAGTGTTAGGGTTAGGGTTAGGGTTATGTTAGGGTTAGGGTTAGGGTTAGGGTTAGGTTTTAGGGATAGGGTTAGGTTTAGGGTTACGGTTTAGGTTTAGCGTTAGGGTTAAGGTTAGGGTTTAGGGTTTAGGGTTAGGGTTAGGGTTAGGGTTAGCATTAGGTTTAGGGTTAGGGACAGGATTAGGGTTTGGGACATGGTTAGGTTTACTGTTAGGTTTATATTAAGTTTAGGTTTTGTCTGATGCTTAAGTTTAGGTTTAGGGACAGGGTTAGTGACAGGGTGAGTGTTAGAGTTAAGGTTGGAGAGAAGGTAAGGGTCAGAGTTAGGTTTAGCGACAGTGTTAGGGTTAGGGATCAGGTTCGGTTAGGGTTTAGGGTTAGGGTTAGGGTTAGGGTTAGGAATAGGGGAGGGTTAGTGTTTACATTTTAGGGTTAGGGTTTAGGGATAGGGTTAGGGTCAGGGTTAGAGTTAGGGTTAGAGTTAGGATTTAGGCTTTAGGGATAGGGTTAAGGTTAGAGTTAGGGCTTACGGTTTAGGGTTAGGGTTAGGGTTAGGGTTAGGGTTTCGGGTTTAGGGTTAGGGTTAAGTTTAGGGTTAGGGTTAGGTACACGATTCGGGTTTGAGACATGTTTAGGTTTAGTGTTAGGGTTATGGTTAAGTTTAGGTTTTGGCTGATGGTTAAGGTTAGGTTTAGGGACAGGGTTAGTTACAGGGTGAGGGTTAGAGTTAAAGTTAGAGAGACGGTAAGGTACAGAGTTAGGTTTAGCGACAGTGTTAGGGTTAGGGTTAGGGTTAGGTTAGGGTTAGGGTTAGGGTTAGGTTTTAGGGATAGGGTTAGGGTTAGGGTTACGCTTTAGGTTTCGGTTTAGGGTTAAGGTTAGGGTTTAGGGTTTAGAGTTAGGGTTAGGGTTAGGGTTAGCATTAGGTTTAGGGTTAGGGACAGGATTAGGGTTTGGGACATGGTTAGGTTTACTGTTAGTGTTATATTAAGTTTAGGTTTTGTCTGATGCTTAAGTTTAGGTTTAGGGACAGGGTTAGTGACAGGGTGAGGGTTAGAGTTAAGGTTGGAGAGACGGTAAGGGTCAGAGTTAGGTGTAGCGACAGTGTTAGGGTTAGGGATCAGGTTAGGTTAGGGTTTAGGGTTAGGGTTAGGGTTAGGGTTAGGAATAGGGTAGGATTAGGGTTTACATTTTAGGGTTAGGGTTTAGGAATAGGGTTAGTGTTAGGGTTAGGTTTAGGGTTAGAGTTAGGATTTAGGCTTTAGGGTTAGGGTTAGAGTTAGAGTTAGGGCTTATGGTTTAGGGTTAGGGTTAGGGTTAGGGTTAGGGTTTCGGGTTTAGGGTTAGGGTTAAGTTTAGGGTTAGGCTTAGGTATACAATTCGGGTTTGAGACATGTTTAGGTTTAGTGTTAGGGTTATGGTTAGGGTTAGTGTTAGGGTTAGGGTTAAGGTTAGGGTTAGGGTTTCGGGTTTAGGGTTAAGGTTAAGTATAGGGTTAGTGTTAGGTACACGATTCGGGTTTGAGACATGTTTAGGTTTAGTGTTAGGGTTATGGTTAAGTTTAGGTTTTGGCTGATGGTTAAGGTTAGGTTTAGGGACAGGGTTAGTTACAGGGTGAGTGTTAGGGTTAGGGTTATGGTTAGGGTTAGGTTTTAGGGATAGGGTTAGTGTTAGGGTTACGGTTTAGGGTTAGGGTTAGGGTTAAGGTTAGGGTTTAGGGTTTAGGGTTAGGGTTAGGGTTAGAGTTAGGGTTTAGGCTTTAGGGTTAGGGTTAGTGTTAGGGTTAGGCTTTAGGGTTAGGGATAGGGTTAGGGTTAGGGTTAGGGTTTAGTGTTTATGGTTAGGGTTAGCGTTAGGGTTAGGGTTTGGGTTTAGGGTTTAGGTTTAGGTTTAGGGTTAGTGTTAGGGTTTCGGGTTTAGTGTTAGGGTTAAGGTTAGGGTTAGGGTTAGGTACACGTATCGGGTTTGAGACATGGTTAGGTTTAGTGTTAGGGTTATAGTTAAATTTAGGTTTTGGCTGATGGTTAAGGTTAGGTTTAGGGACAGGGTTAGTTACAGGGTGAGGGTTAGAGTTAAAGATAGAGAGACGGTAAGGGTCAGAGTTAGGTTTAGCGACAGTGTTAGGGTTAGGATTACGGTTAGGTTAGGGTTAGGGTTAGAGTTAGGGTTTAGGGTTAGGGTTAGGGTTAGGGTTTAGGATTTAGGGTTAGGGTTATTGTTAGGGTTAGGGTTTGGGTTAGGGGCAGGATTAGGGTTTGGGACATGGTTAGGTTTACTGTTAGGGTTATATTAAGTTTAGGTTTTGTCTGATGCTTAAGTTTATGTTTAGGGACAGGGTTAGTGACAGGGTGAGGGTTAGAGTTTAGGTTGGAGAGACGGTAAGGATCAGAGTTAGGTTTAGCGACAGTGTTAGGGTTAGGGATCAGGTTAAGTTAGGGTTTAGGGTTAGGGTTAGGGTTAGGGTTAGGAATAGGGGAGGGTTAGGGTTTACAATTTAGAGTTAGGGTTTAGGAATAGGGTTAGGGTTAGGGTTAGGGTTAGGGTTAGAGTTAGGATTTAGGCTTTAGGGTTAGGGTTAGAGTTAGAGTTAGGGCTTATGGTTTAGGGTTAGGGTTAGGGTTAGGGTTAGGGTTTCGGGTTTAGGGTTAGGGTTAAGTTTAGGGTTAGGCTTAGGTATACGATTCGGGTTTGAGACATGTTTAGGTTTAGTGTTAAGGTTATGGTTATGGTTAGGGTTAGGGTTAGGGTTAGTGTTAGGGTTTCGGGTTTAGGGTTAAAGTTAAGTTTAGGGTTAGTGTTAGGTACACGATTCGGGTTTAAGACATGTTTAGGTTTAGTGTTAGGGTTATGGTTAAGTTTAGGTTTTGGCTGATGGTTAAGGTTAGGTTTAGGGACAGGGTTAGTTACAGGGTGAGTTTAGGGTTAGGGTTAGGGTTAGGGTTAGGGTTAGGTTTTAGGGATAAGGTTAGGGTTAGGGTTACGGTTTAGGGTTAGGTGTAGCGTTAGGGTTAGGTTTAGGTTTAGGGTTAGGGTTAGAGTTAGGGGCATGATTAGGGTTTGGGACATGGTTAGGTTTAGTGTTAGGGTTATAGTTAAGTTTTGGTTTTGGCTGATGGTTAAGTTTAGGTTTAGGGACAGGGTTAGTGAGAGGGTGAGGGTTAGAGTTAAGGTTGGAGAGACGGTAAGGGTCAGAGTTAGGTTTAGTGACAGTGTTAGGGTTAGGGATCAGGTTAGGTTAGGTTTTAGGGTTAGGGAAAGGGTTTGGGTTAGGGATAGGGGAGGGTTAGTGTTTACATTTTAGGGTTAGGGTTTAGGGATAGAGTTAGGGTTAGGGTTAGGGTTAGGGTTAGAGTTAGGATTTAGGCTTTAGGGATAGGGTTAGGGTTAGAGTTAGGGCTTACGGTTTAGGGTTAGGGTTAGGGTTAGGGTTAGGGTTTCGGGTTTAGGGTTAGGGTTAAGTTTAGGGTTAGGGTTAGGTACACGATTCGGGTTTGAGACATGTTTAGGTTTAGTGTTAGGGTTATGGTTAAGTTTAGGTTTTGGCTGATGGTTAAGGTTAGGTTTAGGGACAGGGTTAGTTACAGGGTGAGGGTTAGAGTTAAAGTTAGAGAGACGGTAAGGTACAGAGTTAGGTTTAGCGACAGTGTTAGGGTTAGGGTTAGGGTTAGGTTAGGGTTAGGGTTAGGGTTAGGGTTAGGGTTAGGTTTTAGGGATAGGGTTAGGGTTAGGGTTACGGTTTAGGTTTAGGGTTAGGGTTAAGGTTAGGGTTTAGGGTTTAGTGTTAGGGTTAGGGTTAGGGTTAGCATTAGGTTTAGGGTGAGGGACAGGATTAGGGTTTGGGACATGGTTAGGTTTACTGTTAGAGTTATATTAAGTTTAGGTTTTGTCTGATGCTTAAGTTTAGGTTTAGGGACAGGGTTAGTGACAGGGTGAGGGTTAGAGTTAAGGTTGGAGAGACAGTAAGGGTCAGAGTTAGGTTTAGCGACAGTGTTAGGGTTAGGGATCAGGTTAGGTTAGGGTTTAGGGTTAGGGTTAGGGTTAGGGTTAGGAATAGGTGAGGGTTAGTGTTTACATTTTAGGGTTAGGGTTTAGGGATAGGGTTAGGGTTTGGGTTAGGGTTAGAGTTAGGGTTAGGGTTAGGGTTAGGGTTAGGTTTTAGGGATAGGGTTAGGGTTAGGGTTACGGTTTAGGTTTAGGGTTAGGGTTAAGGTTAGGGTTTAGGGTTTAGGGTTAGGGTTAGGGTTAGAGTTAGGGTTTAGGCTTTAGGGTTAGGGTTAGTGTTAGGGTTTAGGGTTTAGAGTTAGGGTTAGGGTTATGGTTAGGGTTAGGGTTTAGTGTTTATGGTTAGTGTTAACGTTAGGGTTAGGGTTTGGGTTAGGGTTAGGGTTAGGGTTAGGAATAGGGGAGGATTAGGGTTTACATTTTAGGGTTAGGGTTTAGGAATAGGGTTAGTGTTAGGGTTAGGTTTAGGGTTAGAGTTAGGATTTAGGCTTTAGGGTTAGGGTTAGAGTTAGAGTTAGGGCTTATGGTTTAGGGTTAGGGTTAGGGTTAGGGTTAGGGTTTCGGGTTTAGGGTTAGGGTTAAGTTTAGGGTTAGGCTTAGGTATACAATTCGGGTTTGAGACATGTTTAGGTTTAGTGTTAGGGTTATGGTTAGGGTTAGTGTTAGGGTTAGGGTTAAGGTTAGGGTTAGGGTTTCGGGTTTAGGGTTAAGGTTAAGTATAGGGTTAGTGTTAGGTACACGATTCGGGTTTGAGACATGTTTAGGTTTAGTGTTAGGGTTATGGTTAAGTTTAGGTTTTGGCTGATGGTTAAGGTTAGGTTTAGGGACAGGGTTAGTTACAGGGTGAGTGTTAGGGTTAGGGTTAGGGTTAGGGTTAGGTTTTAGGGATAGGGTTAGTGTTAGGGTTACGGTTTAGGGTTAGGGTTAGGGTTAAGGTTAGGGTTTAGGGTTTAGGGTTAGGGTTAGGGTTAGAGTTAGGGTTTAGGCTTTAGGGTTAGGGTTAGTGTTAGGGTTAGGCTTTAGGGTTAGGGATAGGGTTAGGGTTAGGGTTAGGGTTTAGTGTTTATGGTTAGGGTTAGCGTTAGGGTTAGGGTTTGGGTTTAGGGTTTAGGTTTAGGGTTAGGGTTAGTGTTAGGGTTTCGGGTTTAGTGTTAGGGTTAAGGTTAGGGTTAGGGTTAGGTACACGTATCGGGTTTGAGACATGGTTAGGTTTAGTGTTAGGGTTATAGTTAAATTTAGGTTTTGGCTGATGGTTAAGGTTAGGTTTAGGGACAGGGTTAGTTACAGGGTGAGGGTTAGAGTTAAAGATAGAGAGACGGTAAGGGTCAGAGTTAGGTTTAGCGACAGTGTTAGGGTTAGGATTACGGTTAGGTTAGGGTTAGGGTTAGAGTTAGGGTTTAGGGTTAGGGTTAGGGTTAGGGTTTAGGATTTAGGGTTAGGGTTATTGTTAGGGTTAGGGTTTGGGTTAGGGGCAGGATTAGGGTTTGGGACATGGTTAGGTTTACTGTTAGGGTTATATTAAGTTTAGGTTTTGTCTGATGCTTAAGTTTATGTTTAGGGACAGGGTTAGTGACAGGGTGAGGGTTAGAGTTAAGGTTGGAGAGACGGTAAGGATCAGAGTTAGGTTTAGCGACAGTGTTAGGGTTAGGGATCAGGTTAAGTTAGGGTTTAGGGTTAGGGTTAGGGTTAGGGTTAGGAATAGGGGAGGGTTAGGGTTTACAATTTAGAGTTAGGGTTTAGGAATAGGGTTAGGGTTAGGGTTAGGGTTAGGGTTAGAGTTAGGATTTAGGCTTTAGGGTTAGGGTTAGAGTTAGAGTTAGGGCTTATGGTTTAGGGTTAGGGTTAGGGTTAGGGTTAGGGTTTCGGGTTTAGGATTAGGGTTAAGTTTAGGGTTAGGCTTAGGTATACGATTCGGGTTTGAGACATGTTTAGGTTTAGTGTTAAGGTTATGGTTAGGGTTAGGGTTAGGGTTAGGGTTAGTGTTAGGGTTTCGGGTTTAGGGTTAAGGTTAAGTTTAGGGTTAGTGTTAGGTACACGATTCGGGTTTAAGACATGTTTAGGTTTAGTGTTAGGGTTATGGTTAAGTTTAGGTTTTGGCTGATGGTTAAGGTTAGGTTTAGGGACAGGGTTAGTTACAGGGTGAGTTTAGGGTTAGGGTTAGGGTTAGGGTTAGGGTTAGGTTTTAGGGATAGGGTTAGGGTTAGGGTTACGGTTTAGGGTTAGGTGTAGCGTTAGGGTTAGGTTTAGGTTTAGGGTTAGGGTTAGAGTTAGGGGCATGATTAGGGTTTGGGACATGGTTAGGTTTAGTGTTAGGGTTATAGTTAAGTTTTGGTTTTGGCTGATGGTTAAGTTTAGGTTTAGGGACAGGGTTAGTGAGAGGGTGAGGGTTAGAGTTAAGGTTGGAGAGACGGTAAGGGTCAGAGTTAGGTTTAGTGACAGTGTTAGGGTTAGGGATCAGGTTAGGTTAGGTTTTAGGGTTAGGGAAAGGGTTTGGGTTAGGGATAGGGGAGGGTTAGTGTTTACATTTTAGGGTTAGGGTTTAGGGATAGAGTTAGGGTTAGGGTTAGGGTTAGGGTTAGAGTTAGGATTTAGGCTTTAGGGATAGGGTTAGGGTTAGAGTTAGGGCTTACGGTTTAGGGTTAGGGTTAGGGTTAGAGTTAGGGTTTCGGGTTTAGGGTTAGGGTTAAGTTTAGGGTTAGGGTTAGGTACACGATTCGGGTTTGAGACATGTTTAGGTTTAGTGTTAGGGTTATGGTTAAGTTTAGGTTTTGGCTGATGGTTAAGGTTAGGTTTAGGGACAGGGTTAGTTACAGGGTGAGGGTTAGAGTTAAAGTTAGAGAGACGGTAAGGTACAGAGTTAGGTTTAGCGACAGTGTTAGGGTTAGGGTTAGGGTTAGGTTAGGGTTACGGTTAGGGTTAGGGTTAGGGTTAGGTTTTAGGGATAGGGTTAGGGTTAGGGTTACGGTTTAGGTTTAGGGTTAGGGTTAAGGTTAGGGTTTAGGGTTTAGTGTTAGGGTTAGGGTTAGGGTTAGCATTAGGTTTAGGGTGAGGGACAGGATTAGGGTTTGGGACATGGTTAGGTTTACTGTTAGAGTTATATTAAGTTTAGGTTTTGTCTGATGCTTAAGTTTAGGTTTAGGGACAGGGTTAGTGACAGGGTGAGGGTTAGAGTTAAGGTTGGAGAGACAGTAAGGGTCAGAGTTAGGTTTAGCGACAGTGTTAGGGTTAGGGATCAGGTTAGGTTAGGGTTTAGGGTTAGGGTTAGGGTTAGGGTTAGGAATAGGTGAGGGTTAGTGTTTACATTTTAGGGTTAGGGTTTAGGGATAGGGTTAGGGTTTGGGTTAGGGTTAGAGTTAGGGTTAGGGTTAGGGTTAGGGTTAGGTGTTAGGGATAGGGTTAGGGTTAGGGTTACGGTTTAGGTTTAGGGTTAGGGTTAAGGTTAGGGTTTAGGGTTTAGGGTTAGGGTTAGGGTTAGAGTTAGGGTTTAGGCTTTAGGGTTAGGGTTAGTGTTAGGGTTTAGGGTTTAGAGTTAGGGTTAGGGTTATGGTTAGGGTTAGGGTTTAGTGTTTATGGTTAGTGTTAACGTTAGGGTTAGGGTTTGGGTTTAGGGTTTAGGTTTAGGGTTAGGGTTAGTGTTAGGGTTTCGGGTTTAGTGTTAGGGTTACGGTTAGGGTTAGGGTTAGGTACACGTTTCGGGTTTGAGACATGGTTAGGTTTAGTGTTAGGGTTATAGTTAAGTTTAGGTTTTGGCTGATGGTTAAGGTTAGGTTTAGGGACAGGGTTAGTTACAGGGTGAGGGTTAGAGTTAAAGATAGAGAGACGGTAAGGGTCAGAGTTAGGTTTAGCGACAGTGTTAGGGTTAGGGTTACGTTTAGGTTAGGGTTAGGGTTAGAGTTAGGGTTTAGGGTTAGGGTTAGGGTTAGTGTTTAGGATTTAGGGTTAGGGTTATGGTTAGGGTAGGGTTAGGGTTAGGGGCAGGATTAGGGTTTGGGACATGGTTAGGTTTACTGTTATGGTTATATTAAGTTTAGGTTTTGTCTGATGCTTAAGTTTAGGTTTAGGGACAGGGTTAGTGACAGGGTGAGGGTTAGAGTTAAGGTTGGAGAGACGGTAAGGGTCAGAGTTAGGTTTAGCGACAGTGTTAGTGTTAGGAATCAGGTTAGGTTAGGGTTTAGGGTTAGGGTTAAGGTTAGGGTTAGGAATAGGTGAGGGTTAGTGTTTACATTTTAGGGTTAGGGTTTAGGGATAGGGTTAGGATTTGGGTTAGGGTTAGAGTTAGGGTTAGGGTTAGGGTTAGGGTTAGGTTTTAGGGATAGGGTTAGGGTTAGGTTTACGGTTTAGGTTTAGGGTTAGGGTTAATGTTAGGGTTTAGGGTTTAGGGTTAGGGTTAGGGTTAGAGTTAGGGTTTAGGCTTTAGGGTTAGGGTTAGTGTTAGGGTTTAGGGTTTAGAGTTAGGGTTATGTTTATGGTTAGGGTTAGGGTTTAGTGTTTATGGTTAGGGTTAACGTTAGGGTTAGGGTTTGGGTTTAGGGTTTAGGTTTAAGGTTAGGGTTAGTGTTAGGGTTTCGGGTTTAGTGTTAGGGTTACGGTTAGGGTTAGGGTTAGGTACACGTTTCGGGTTTAGACATGGTTAGGTTTAGTGTTAGGGTTATAGTTAAGTTTAGGTTTTGGCTGATGGTTAAGGTTAGGTTTAGGGACAGGGTTAGTTACAGGGTGAGGGTTAGAGTTAAAGTAGAGAGACGGTAAGGGTCAGAGTTAGGTTTAGCCACAGTGTTTGGGTTAGGGTTACGGTTAGGTTAGGGTTAGGGTTAGAGTTAGGGTTTAGGTTTAGGGTTAGGGTTAGGGTGTAGGATTTAGGGTTAGGGTTATGGTTAGGGTTAGGGTTAGGGTTAGGGGCAGGATTAGGGTTTGGGACATGGTTAGGTTTACTGTTAGGGTTATATTAAGTTTAGGTTTTGTCTGATGCTTAAGTTTAGGTTTAGGGACAGGTTTAGTGACAGGGTGAGGGTTAGAGTTAAGGTTAGAGAGACGGTAAGGGTCAGAGTTAGGTTTAGCGACAGTGTTAGTGTTAGGAATCAGGTTAGGTTAGGGTTTAGGGTTAGGGTTAGGGTTAGTGTTAGGAATAGGGGAGGGTTAGGGTTTACATTTTAAGGTTAGGATTTAGGGATAGGGTTAGGGTTAGGGTTAGGTTTAGGGTTACAGTTAGGATTTAGGCTTTAGGGTTAGGGTTAGAGTTAGAGTTAGGGCTTATGGTTTAGGGTTAGGGTTAGGGTTTCGGGTTTAGGGTTAGGGTTAAGTTTAGGGTTAGGCTTAGGTATACGATTCGGGTTTGAGACATGTTTAGGTTTAGTGTTAAGGTTATGGTTAGGGTTAGGTTTAGGGTTAGGGTTAGTGTTAGGGTTTCGGGTTTAGGGTTAAGGTTAAGTTTAGGGTTAGTGTTAGGTACACGATTCGGGTTTAAGACATGTTTAGGTTTAGTGTTAGGGTTATGGTTAAGTTTAGGTTTTGGCTGATGGTTAAGGTTAGGTTTAGGGACAGGGTTAGTTACAGGGTGAGTTTAGGGTTAGGGTTAGGGTTAGGGTTAGGGTTAGGTTTTAGGGATAGGGTTAGGGTTAGGGTTACGGTTTAGGGTTAGGTGTAGCGTTAGGGTTAGGTTTAGGTTTAGGGTTAGGGTTAGAGTTAGGGGCATGATTAGGGTTTGGGACATGGTTAGGTTTAGTGTTAGGGTTATAGTTAAGTTTTGGTTTTGGCTGATGGTTAAGTTTAGGTTTAGGGACAGGGTTAGTGAGAGGGTGAGGGTTAGAGTTAAGGTTGGAGAGACGGTAAGGGTCAGAGTTAGGTTTAGTGACAGTGTTAGGGTTAGGGATCAGGTTAGGTTAGGTTTTAGGGTTAGGGAAAGGGTTTGGGTTAGGGATAGGGGAGGGTTAGTGTTTACATTTTAGGGTTAGGGTTTAGGGATAGAGTTAGGGTTAGGGTTAGGGTTAGGGTTAGAGTTAGGATTTAGGCTTTAGGGATAGGGTTAGGGTTAGAGTTAGGGCTTACGGTTTAGGGTTAGGGTTAGGGTTAGGGTTAGGGTTTCGGGTTTAGGGTTAGGGTTAAGTTTAGGGTTAGGGTTAGGTACACGATTCGGGTTTGAGACATGTTTAGGTTTAGTGTTAGGGTTATGGTTAAGTTTAGGTTTTGGCTGATGGTTAAGGTTAGGTTTAGGGACAGGGTTAGTTACAGGGTGAGGGTTAGAGTTAAAGTTAGAGAGACGGTAAGGTACAGAGTTAGGTTTAACGACAGTGTTAGGGTTAGGGTTAGGGTTAGGTTAGGGTTAGGGTTAGGGTTAGGGTTAGGGTTAGGTTTTAGGGATAGGGTTAGGGTTAGGGTTACGGTTTAGGTTTAGGGTTAGGGTTAAGGTTAGGGTTTAGGGTTTAGTGTTAGGGTTAGGGTTAGGGTTAGCATTAGGTTTAGGGTGAGGGACAGGATTAGGGTTTGGGACATGGTTAGGTTTACTGTTAGAGTTATATTAAGTTTAGGTTTTGTCTGATGCTTAAGTTTAGGTTTAGGGACAGGGTTAGTGACAGGGTGAGGGTTAGAGTTAAGGTTGGAGAGACAGTACGGGTCAGAGTTAGGTTTAGCGACAGTGTTAGGGTTAGGGATCAGGTTAGGTTAGGGTTTAGGGTTAGGGTTAGGGTTAGGGTTAGGAATAGGTGAGGGTTAGTGTTTACATTTTAGGGTTAGGGTTTAGGGATAGGGTTAGGGTTTGGGTTAGGGTTAGAGTTAGGGTTAGGGTTAGGGTTAGGGTTAGGTTTTAGGGATAGGGTTAGGGTTAGGGTTACGGTTTAGGTTTAGGGTTAGGGTTAAGGTTAGGGTTTAGGGTTTAGGGTTAGGGTTAGGGTTAGAGTTAGGGTTTAGGCTTTAGGGTTAGGGTTAGTGTTAGGGTTTAGGGTTTAGAGTTAGGTTTAGGGTTATGGTTAGGGTTAGGGTTTAGTGTTTATGGTTAGTGTTAACGTTAGGGTTAGGGTTTGGGTTTAGGGTTTAGGTTTAGGGTTAGGGTTAGTGTTAGGGTTTCGGGTTTAGTGTTAGGGTTACGGTTAGGGTTAGGGTTAGGTACACGTTTCGGGTTTGAGACATGGTTAGGTTTAGTGTTAGGGTTATAGTTAAGTTTAGGTTTTGGCTGATGGTTAAGGTTAGGTTTAGGGACAGGGTTAGTTACAGGGTGAGGGTTAGAGTTAAAGATAGAGAGACGGTAAGGGTCAGAGTTAGGTTTAGCGACAGTGTTAGGGTTAGGGTTACGGTTAGGTTAGGGTTAGGGTTAGAGTTAGGGTTTAGGGTTAGGGTTAGGGTTAGTGTTTAGGATTTAGGGTTAGGGTTATGGTTAGGGTAGGGTTAGGGTTAGGGGCAGGATTAGGGTTTGGGACATGGTTAGGTTTACTGTTATGGTTATATTAAGTTTAGGTTTTGTCTGATGCTTAAGTTTAGGTTTAGGGACAGGGTTAGTGACAGGGTGAGGGTTAGAGTTAAGGTTGGAGAGACGGTAAGGGTCAGAGTTAGGTTTAGCGACAGTGTTAGTGTTAGGAATCAGGTTAGGTTAGGGTTTAGGGTTAGGGTTAAGGTTAGGGTTAGGAATAGGTGAGGGTTAGTGTTTACATTTTAGGGTTAGGGTTTAGGGATAGGGTTAGGATTTGGGTTAGGGTTAGAGTTAGGGTTAGGGTTAGGGTTAGGGTTAGGTTTTAGGGATAGGGTTAGGGTTAGGTTTACGGTTTAGGTTTAGGGTTAGGGTTAAGGTTAGGGTTTAGGGTTTAGGGTTAGTGTTAGGGTTAGAGTTAGGGTTTAGGCTTTAGGGTTAGGGTTAGTGTTAGGGTTTAGGGTTTAGAGTTAGGGTTATGTTTATGGTTAGGGTTAGGGTTTAGTGTTTATGGTTAGGGTTAACGTTAGGGTTAGGGTTTGGGTTTAGGGTTTAGGTTTAGGGTTAGGGTTAGTGTTAGGGTTTCGGGTTTAGTGTTAGGGTTACGGTTAGGGTTAGGGTTAGGTACACGTTTCGGGTTTAGACATGGTTAGGTTTAGTGTTAGGGTTATAGTTAAGTTTAGGTTTTGGCTGATGGTTAAGGTTAGGTTTAGGGACAGGGTTAGTTACAGGGTGAGGGTTAGAGTTAAAGTAGAGAGACGGTAAGGGTCAGAGTTAGGTTTAGCCACAGTGTTTGGGTTAGGGTTACGGTTAGGTTAGGGTTAGGGTTAGAGTTAGGGTTTAGGTTTAGGGTTAGGGTTAGGGTGTAGGATTTAGGGTTAGGGTTATGGTTATGGTTAGGGTTAGGGTTAGGGGCAGGATTAGGGTTTGGGACATGGTTAGGTTTACTGTTAGGGTTATATTAAGTTTAGGTTTTGTCTGATGCTTAAGTTTAGGTTTAGGGACAGGTTTAGTGACAGGGTGAGGGTTAGAGTTAAGGTTAGAGAGACGGTAAGGGTCAGAGTTAGGTTTAGCGACAGTGTTAGTGTTAGGAATCAGGTTAGGTTAGGGTTTAGGGTTAGGGTTAGGGTTAGTGTTAGGAATAGGGGAGGGTTAGGGTTTACATTTTAAGGTTAGGATTTAGGGATAGGGTTAGGGTTAGGGTTAGGTTTAGGGTTACAGTTAGGATTTAGGCTTTAGGGTTAGGGTTAGAGTTAGAGTTAGGCCTTTTGGTTTAGGGTTAGGGTTAGGGTTAGGGTTAAGGTTTCGGGTTTAGGGTTAGGGTTAAGTTTAGGGTTAGGCTTAGGTATACGATTCGGGTTTGAGACATGTTTAGGTTTAGTGTTAGGGTTTTGGTTAGGGTTAGGGTTAGGGTTAGGGTTAGGGTTAGGGTTAGGGTTTCGGGTTTAGGTTAAGGTTAAGTTTAGGGTTAGTGTTAGGTACACGATTCGGGTTTGAGACATGTTTAGGTTTAGTGTTAGGATTATGGTTAAGTTTAGGTTTTGGCTGATGGTTAAGGTTAGGTTTAGGGACAGGGTTAGTTGCAGGGTGAGTGTTAGGGTTAGGGTTAGGGTTAGGGTTAAGGTTAGGGTTTAGGGTTTAGGGTTAGGGTTAGGGTTAGATTTCGGGTTTAGGCTTTAGGGTTAGGGTTAGTGTTAGGGTTTAGCGTTTAGGGTTATGGTTAGGGTTAGGGTTAGGGTTAGGGTTAGGGTTTAGTGTTTATGGTTAGGGTTAGCGTTAGGGTTAGGGTTTGGGTTTAGGGTTTAGGGTTAGGGTTAGTGTTAGGCTTTCGTGTTTAGTGTTAGGGTTAAGGTTAGGGTTAGGGTTAGGTACACGTTTTGGGTTTGAGACATGGTTAGGTTTAGTGTTAGGGTTATAGTTAAGTTTAGGTTTTGGCTGATGGTTAAGGTTAGGTTTAGGGACAGGGTTAGTTACAGGGTGAGGGTTAGAGTTAAAGATAGAGAGACGGTAAGGGTCAGAGTTAGGTTTAGCGACAGTGTTAGGGTTAGGGTTAGGGTTATGTTAGGTTTAGCGTTAGGGTTAAGGTTAGGGTTTATGGTTTAGGGTTAGGGTTAGGGTTAGGGTTAGCATTAGGTTTAGGGTTAGGGACAGGATTAGGGTTTGGGACATCGTTAGGTTTACTGTTAGGTTTATATTAAGTTTAGGTTTTGTCTGATGCTTAAGTTTAGGTTTAGGGACAGGGTTAGTGACAGTGTGAGTGTTAGAGTTAAGGTTGGAGAGAAGGTAAGGGTCAGAGTTAGGTTTAGCGACAGTGTTAGGGTTAGGGATCAGGTTCGGTTAGGGTTTAGGGTTAGGGTTAGGGTTAGGGTTAGGAATAGGGGAGGGTTAGTGTTTACATTTTAGGGTTAGGGTTTAGGGATAGGGTTAGGGTCAGGGTTAGAGTTAGGGTTAGAGTTAGGATTTAGGCTTTAGGGATAGGGTTAAGGTTAGAGTTAGGGCTTACGGTTTAGGGTTAGGGTTAGGGTTAGGGTTAGGGTTTCGGGTTTAGGGTTAGGGTTAAGTTTAGGGTTAGGGTTAGGTACACGATTCGGGTTTGAGACATGTTTAGGTTTAGTGTTAGGGTTATGGTTAAGTTTAGGTTTTGGCTGATGGTTAAGGTTAGGTTTAGGGACAGGGTTAGTTACAGGGTGAGGGTTAGAGTTAAAGTTAGAGAGACGGTAAGGTACAGAGTTAGGTTTAGCGACAGTGTTAGGGTTAGGGTTAGGGTTAGGTTAGGGTTAGGGTTAGGGTTAGGTTTTAGGGATAGGGTTAGGGTTAGGGTTACGCTTTAGGTTTCGGTTTAGGGTTAAGGTTAGGGTTTAGGGTTTAGAGTTAGGGTTAGGGTTAGGAATAGGGTTAGGAATAGGTGAGGGTTAGTGTTTACATTTTAGGGTTAGGGTTTAGGGATAGGGTTAGGGTTTGGGTTAAGGATAGAGTTAGGGTTAGGGTTAGGGTTAGGTTTGGGTTAAGTTTTAGGGATAGGGTTAGGGTTAGGGTTACGGTTTAGGTTTAGGGTTAGGGTTAAGGTTAGGGTTTAGGGTTTAGGGTTAGAGTTAGGGTTAGAGTTAGGGTTTAGGCTTTAGGGTTAGGGTTAGTGTTAGGGTTTAGGGTTTAGAGTTAGGGTTAGGGTTATGGTTAGGGTTAGGGTTTAGTGTTTATGGTTAGGGTTAACGTTAGGGTTAGGGTTTGGGTTTAGGGTTTAGGTTTAGGGTTAGGGTTTGTTAGGGTTTCGGGTTTAGTGTTAGGGTTACGGTTAGGGTTAGGGTTAGGTACACGTTTCGGGTTTGAGACATGGTTAGGTTTAGTGTTAGGGTTATAGTTAAGTTTAGGTTTTGGCTGATGGTTAAGGTTAGGTTTAGGGACAGGGTTAGTTACAGGGTGAGGGTTAGAGTTAAAGATAGAGAGACGGTAAGGGTCAGAGTTAGGTTTAGCGACAGTGTTAGGGTTAGGGTTACGGTTAGGTTAGGGTTAGGGTTAGAGTTAGGGTTTAGGGTTAGGGTTAGGGTTAGGGTTAGTGTTTAGGATTTAGGGTTAGGGTTATCGTTAGGGTTAGGGTTAGGGTTAGGGGCAGGATTAGGGTTTGGGACATGGTTAGGTTTACTGTTATGGTTACATTAAGTTTAGGTTTTGTCTGATGCTTAAGTTTAGGTTTAGGGACAGGGTTAGTGACAGGGTGAGGGTTAGAGTTAAGGTTGGAGAGACGGTAAGGGTCAGAGTTAGGTTTAGCGACAGTGTTAGTGTTAGGAATCAGGTGAGGTTAGGGTTTAGGGTTAGGGTTAGGGTTAGGGTTAGGAATAGGTGAGGGTTAGTGTTTACATTTTAGGGTTAGGGTTTAGGGATAGGGTTAGGGTTTGGGTTAGGGTTAGAGTTAGGGTTAGGGTTAGGGTTAGGGTTAGGGTTAGGTTTTAGGGATAGGGTTAGGGTTAGGGTTACGGTTTAGATTTAGGGTTAGGGTTAAGGTTAGGGTTTAGGGTTTAGGGTTAGGGTTAGGGTTAGAGTTAGGGTTTAGGCTTTAGTGTTAGGGTTAGTGTTAGGGTTTAGGGTTTAGAGTTAGGGTTAGGGTTAGGTTAGGGTTAGGGTTAGGGTTAGGGTTAGGTTTTAGGGATAGGGTTAGGGTTAGGGTTACGGTTTAGGTTTAGGGTTAGGGTTAAGGTTAGGGTTTAGGGTTTAGGGTTAGGGTTAGGTTTAGAGTTAGGGTTTAGACTTTAGGGTTAGGGTTAGTGTTAGGGTTTAGGGTTTAGGGTTAGGGTTAGGGTTAGGGTTAGGGTTTAGTGTTTATGGTTAGGGTTAGCGTTAGAGTTAGGATTTGGGTTTAGTGTTTAGGTTTAGGGTTAGGGTTAGTGTTAGGGTTAGGGTTAGTTTTAGGGTTAAGGTTTTAGGGTTAAGGTTAAGTTTAGGGTTAGTGTTAGGTACACGATTCGGGTTTGAGACATGTTTAGGTTTAGTGTTAGGGTTATGGTTAAGTTTAGGTTTTGGCAGATGGTTAAAGTTAGGTTTAGGGACAGGGTTAGTTACAGGGTGAGTGTTAGGGTTAGGGTTATGGTTAGGGTTAGGGTTAGGTTTTAGGGATAGGGTTAGGGTTAGGGTTACGGTTTAGGGTTAGGGTTAGGGTTAAGGTTAGGGTTTAGGGTTTAGGGTTAGGGTTAGGGTTAGAGTTAGGGTTTAGGCTTTAGGGTTAGGGTTAGTGTTAGGGTTTAGGCTTTAGGGTTAGGGTTAGGGTTAGGGTTAGGGTTAGGGTTAGGGTTTAGTGTTTATGGTTAGGGTTAGCGTTAGGGTTAGGGTTTGGGTTTAGGGTTTAGGTTTAGGGTTAGGGTTAGTGTTAGGGTTTCGGGTTTAGTGTTAGGGTTAAGGTTAGGGTTAGGGTTAGGTACACGTATCGGGTTTGAGACATGGTTAGGTTTAGTGTTAGGGTTATAGTTAAGTTTAGGTTTTGGCTGATGGTTAAGGTTAGGTTTAGGGACAGGGTTAGTTACAGGGTGAGGGTTAGAGTTAAAGATAGAGAGACGTTAAGGGTCAGAGTTAGGTTTAGCGACAGTGTTAGGGTTAGGGTTAGGTTAGGGTTAGGGTTAGAGTTAGGGTTTAGGGTTAGGGTTAGGGTTAGGGTTTAGGATTTAGGGTTAGGGTTATGGTTAGGGTTAGGGTTAGGGTTAGGGGCAGGATTAGGGTTTGGGACATGGTTAGGTTTACTGTTAGGGTTATATTAAGTTTAGGTTTTGTCTGATGCTTAAGTTTATGTTTAGGGACAGGGTTAGTGACAGGGTGAGGGTTAGAGTTAAGGTTGGAGAGACGGTAAGGGTCAGAGTTAGGTTTATCGACAGTGTTAGGGTTAGGGATCAGTTTAGGTTAGGGTTTAGGGTTAGCGTTAGGGTTAGGGTTAGGAATAGGGGAGGGTTATTGTTTACATTTTAGGGTTAGGGTTTAGGGATAGGGTTAGGGTTAGGGTTAGGGTTAGAGTTAGGGTTAGGGTTAGGGTTAGGGTTAGGTTTTAGGGATAGGGTTAGGGTTAGGGTTACGGGTTAGGTTTAGGGTTAGGGTTAAGGTTAGGGTTTAGGGTTTAGGGTTAGGGTTAGGGTTAGAGTTAGGGTTTAGGCTTTAGGGTTAGGGTTAGTGTTAGGGTTTAGGGTTTAGGGTTAGGGTTAGGATTAGGGTTAGGGTTAGGGTTTAGTGTTTATGGTTAGGGTTAGCGTTAGGGTTAGGGTTTGGGTTTAAGGTTTAGGTTTTGGGTTAGGGTTAGTGTTAGGGTTTCGGGTTTAGTGTTAGGTTTACGGTTAGGGTTAGGGTTAGGTACACGTTTCGGGTTTGAGACATGGTTAGGTTTAGTGTTAGGGTTATAGTTAAATTTAGGTTTTTGCTGATGGTTAAGGTTAGGTTTAGGGACAGGGTTAGTTACAGGGTGAGGGTTAGAGTTAAAGATAGAGAGACGGTAAGGGTCAGAGTTAGGTTTAGCGACAGTGTTAGGGTTAGGGTTACGGTTAGGTTAGGGTTAGGGTTAGAGTTAGGGTTTAGGGTTAGGGTTAGGGTTGGGGTGTAGGATTTAGGATTAGGGTTATGGTTAGGGTTAGGGTTAGGGTTAGGGGCAGGATTAGGGTTTGGGACATGTTTAGGTTTACTGTTAGGGTTATATTAAGTTTAGGTTTTGTCTGATGCTTAAGTTTAGGTTTAGGGACAGGGTTAGTGACAGGGTGAGGGTTAGAGTTAAGGTTAGAGAGACGGTAAGGGTCAGAGTTAGGTTTAGCGACAGTGTTAGTGTTAGGAATCAGGTTAGGTTAGGGTTTAGGGTTAGGGTTAGGGTTAGGGTTAGGAATAGGGGAGGGTTAGGGTTTACATTTTAAGGTTAGGATTTAGGGATAGGGTTAGGGTTAGGGTTAGGTTTAGGGTTAGAGTTAGGATTTAGGCTTTAGGGTTAGGGTTAGAGTTAGAGTTAGGCCTTATGGTTTAGGGTTAGGGTTAGGGTTAGGGTTAGGGTTTCGGGTTTAGGGTTAGGGTTAAGTTTAGGGTTAGGCTTAGGTATACGATTCGGGTTTGAGACATGTTTAGGTTTAGTGTTAGGGTTATGGTTAGGGTTAAGGTTAGGGTTAGGGTTAGGGTTAGGGTTAGGGTTAGGGTTAGGTTTTCGGGTATAGGGTTAAGGTTAAGTTTAGGGTTAGTGTTAGGTACACGATTCGGGTTTGAGACATGTTTAGGTTTAGTGTTAGGGTTATGGTTAAGTTTAGGTTTTGGCTGATGGTTAAGGTTAGGTTTAGGGACAGGGTTAGTTACAGGGTGAGTGTTAGGGTTAGGGTTAGGGTTAGGGTTAAGGTTAGGGTTTAGGTTTTAGGGTTAGGGTTAGGGTTAGATTTAGGATTTAGGCTTTAGGGTTAGGGTTAGTGTTAGGGTTTAGGGTTTAGGGTTAGGGTTAGGGTTAGGGTTAGGGTTAGGGTTAGGGTTTAGTGTTTATGGTTAGGGTTAGCGTTACGGTTAGGGTTTGGGTTTAGGGTTTCGGTTTAGGGTTAGGGTTAGTGTTAGGGTTTCGGGTTTAGTGTTAGGGTTAAGGTTAGTGTTAGGGTTAGGTACACGTATCGGGTTTGAGACATGGTTAGGTTTAGTGTTAGGGTTATAGTTAATTTTAGGTTTTGGCTGATGGTTAAGGTTAGGTTTAGGGACAGGGTTAGTTACAGGGTGAGGGTTAGAGTTAAAGATAGAGAGACGTTAAGGGTCAGAGTTAGGTTTATCGACAGTGTTAGGGTTAAGGTTAGGGTTTGGTTAGGGTTAGGGTTAGAGTTAGGGTTTAGGGTTAGGGTTAGGGTTTAGGATTTAGGGTTAGGGTTATGGTTAGGGTTAGGGTTAGGGTTAAGGGCAGGATTAGGGTTAGGGTTAGGGTTAGGGTTAGGGTTAGGGTTAGGTTTAGAGTTAGGGTTTAGGCTTTAGTGTTAGGGTTAGTGTTAGGGTTTAGGGTTTAGAGTTAGGGTTAGGGTTAGGGTTAGGGTTAGGGTTAGGTTTTAGGGATAGGGTTAGGGTTAGGTTTACGGTTTAGGTTTAGGGTTAGGGTTAGTGTTAAGGTTAGGGTTTAGGGTTTAGGGTTAGAGTTAGGGTTAGGGTTAGGGTTAGGGTTAGGGTTAGGGTTAGGGTTTAGTGTTTATGGTTAGGGTTAGCGTTAGGGTTAGGGTTTGGGTTTAGAGTTTAGGTTTAGGGTTAGGGTTATTGTTAGGGTTTCGTGTTTAGTGTTAGGGTTAAGGTTAGGGTTAGGGTTAGGTACACGTTTTGGGTTTGAGACATGGTTAGGTTTAGTGTTAGGTTTATAGTTAAGTTTAGGTTTTGGCTGATGGTTAAGGTTAGGTTTAGGGACAGGGTTAGTTACAGGGTGAGGGTTAGAGTTAAAGATAGAGAGACGGTAAGGGTCAGAGTTAGGTTTAGCGACAGTGTTAGGGTTAGGGTTAGGGTTATGTTAGGGTTAGGGTTAGGGTTAGGGTTAGGTTTTAGGGATAGGGTTAGGTTTAGGGTTACGGTTTAGGTTTAGGGTTAGGGTTAAGGTTAGGGTTTAGAGTTTAGGGTTAGGGTTAGGGTTAGGGTTAGCATTAGGTTTAGGGTTAGGGACAGGATTATGGTTTGGGACATGGTTAGGTTTACTGTTAGGTTTATATTAAGTTTAGGTTTTGTCTGATGCTTAAGTTTAGGTTTAGGGACAGGGTTAGTGACAGGGTGAGTGTTAGAGTTAAGGTTGGAGAGAAGGTAAGGGTCAGAGTTAGGTTTAGCGACAGTGTTAGGGTTAGGGATCAGGTTAGGTTAGGGTTTAGGGTTAGGGTTAGGGTTAAGGTTAGGAATAGGGGAGGGTTAGTGTTTACATTTTAGGGTTAGGGTTTAGGGATAGGGTTAGGGTTAGGGTTAGAGTTAGGGTTAGATTTAGGATTTAGGCTTTAGGGATAGGGTTAAGGTTAGAGTTATGGCTTACTGTTTAGGGTTAGGGTTAGGGTTAGGGTTAGGGTTTCGGGTTTAGGGTTAGGGTTAAGTTTAGGGTTAGGGTTAGGTACATGATTCGGGTTTGAGACATGTTTAGGTTTAGTGTTAGGGTTATGGTTAAGTTTAGGTTTTGGCTGATGGTTAAGGTTAGGTTTAGGGACAGGGTTAGTTACAGGGTGAGGGTTAGAGTTAAAGTTAGAGAGACGGTAAGGTACAGAGTTAGGTTTAGCGACAGTGTTAGGGTTAGGGTTAGGGTTAGGTTAGGGTTAGGGTTAGGGTTAGGTTTTAGGGATAGGGTTAGGGTTAGGGTTACGCTTTAGGTTTCGGTTTAGGGTTAAGGTTAGGGTTTAGTGTTTATGGTTAGGGTTAGCGTTAGGGTTAGGGTTTGGGTTTAGGGTTTAGGTTTAGGGTTAGGGTTAGTGTTAGGGTTTCGTGTTTAGTGTTAGGGTTAAGTTTAGGGTTAGGGTTAGGTACACGTTTTGGGTTTGAGACATGGTTAGGTTTAGTGTTAGGGTTATAGTTAAGTTTAGTTTTTGGCTGATGGTTAAGGTTAGGTTTAGGGACAGGGTTAGTTACAGGGTGAGGGTTAGAGTTAAAGATAGAGAGACGGTAAGGGTCAGAGTTAGGTTTAGCGACAGTGTTAGGGTTAGGGTTAGGGTTATGTTAGGGTTAGGGTTAGGGTTAGGGTTAGGGTTAGGTTTTAGGGATAGGGTTAGGTTTAGTGTTATGGTTTAGGTTTAGGGTTAGGGTTAAGGTTAGGGTTTAGAGTTTAGGGTTAGGGTTAGGGTTAGGGTTAGCATTAGGTTTAGGGTTAGGGACAGGATTAGGGTTTGGGACATGGTTAGGTTTACTGTTAGGTTTATATTAAGTTTAGGTTTTGTCTGATGCTTAAGTTTAGGTTTAGGGACAGGGTTAGTGACAGGGTGAGTGTTAGAGTTAAGGTTGGAGAGAAGGTAAGGGTCAGAGTTAGGTTTAGCGACAGTGTTAGGGTTAGGGATCAGGTTAGGTTAGGGTTTAGGGTTAGGGTTAGGGTTAAGGTTAGGAATAGGGGAGGGTTAGTGTTTACATTTTAGGGTTAGGGTTTAGGGATAGGGTTAGGGTTAGGGTTAGGGTTAGAGTTAGGGTTAGATTTAGGATTTAGGCTTTAGGGATAGGGTTAAAGTTAGAGTTAGGGCTTACGGTTTAGGGTTAGGGTTAGGGTTAGGGTTAGGGTTTCGGGTTTAGGGTTAGGGTTAAGTTTAGGGTTAGGGTTAGGTACACGATTCGGGTTTGAGACATGTTTAGGTTTAGTGTTAGGGTTATGGTTAAGTTTAGGTTTTGGCTGATGGTTAAGTTTAGGTTTAGGGACAGGGTTAGTTACAGGGTGAGGGTTAGAGTTAAAGTTAGAGTGACGGTAAGGTACAGAGTTAGGTTTAGCGACAGTGTTAGTGTTAGGGTTAGGGTTAGGTTAGGGTTAAGGTTAGAGTTAGGGTTTAGGGTTAGGGTTAGGGTTAGGGTTTAGGATTTAGGGTTAGGGTTATGGTTAGGGTTAGGGTTAGGGTTAGGGGCAGGATTAGGGTTTGGGACATGGTTAGGTTTACTGTTAGGGTTATATTAAATTTAGGTTTTGTCTGATGCTTAAGTTTAGGTTTAGGGACAGGGTTAGTGACAGGGTGAGGGTTAGAGTTAAGGTTGGAGAGACGGTAAGGGTCAGAGTTAGGTTTAGCGACAGTGTTAGGGTTAGGGATCAGGTTAGGTTAGGGTTTAGGGTTAGGGTTAGGGTTAGGGTTAGGAATAGGGGAGGGTTAGGGTTTACATTTTAGGGTTAGGGTTTAGGAATAGGGTTAGGGTTAGGGTTAGGGTTAGGGTTAGAGTTAGGATTTAGGCTTTAGGGTTAGGGTTAGAGTTAGAGTTAGGGCTTATGGTTTAGGGATAGGGTTAGGGTTAGGGTTAGGGTTTCGGGTTTAGGGTTAGGGTTAAGTTTAGGGTTAGGCTTAGGTATACGATTCGGGTTTGAGACATGTTTAGGTTTAGTGTTAGGGTTATGGTTAGGGTTAGGGTTAGGGTTAGGGTTAGGGTTAGGGTTTCGGGTTTAGGGTTAAGGTTAAGTTTAGGGTTAGTGTTAGGTACACGATTCGGGTTTGAGACATGTTTAGGTTTAGTGTTAGGGTTATGGTTAAGTTTTGGTTTTGGCTGATGGTTAAGGTTAGGTTTAGGGACAGGGTTAGTTACAGGGTGAGTGTTAGGGTTAGGGTTAGGGTTAGGGTTAGGGTTAGGTTTTAGGGATAGGGTTAGGGTTAGGGTTACGGTTTAGGGTTAGGGTTAGGGTTAAGGTTAGGGTTTAGGGTTTAGGGTTAGGGTTAGGGTTAGATTTAGGGTTTAGGCTTTAGGGTTAGGGTTAGTGTTAGGGTTTAGGCTTTAGGGTTAGGGTTAGGGTTAGGGTTAGGGTTAGGGTTAGGGTTTAGTGTTTATGGTTAGGCTTAGCGTTACGGTTAGGGTTTGGGTTTAGGGTTTCGGTTTAGGGTTAGGGTTAGTGTTAGGGTTTCGGGTTTAGTGTTAGGCTTAAGTTTAGGGTTAGGGTTAGGTACACGTATCGGGTTTGAGACATGGTTAGGTTTAGTGTTAGGGTTATAGTTAAGTTTAGGTTTTGGCTGATGGTTAAGGTTAGGTTTAGGGACAGGGTTAGTTACAGGGTGAGGGTTAGAGTTAAAGATAGAGAGACGTTAAGGGTCAGAGTTAGGTTTAGCGACAGTGTTAGGGTTAGGGTTAGGGTTTGGTTAGGGTTAGGGTTAGAGTTAGGGTTTAGGGTTAGGGTTAGGGTTAGGGTTTAGGATTTAGGGTTAGGGTTATGGTTAGGGTTAGGGTTAGGGTTAGGGGCAGGATTAGGGTTAGGGTTAGGGTTAGGGTTAGGTTTAGGTTTAGAGTTAGGGTTTAGGCTTTAGTGTTAGGGTTAGTGTTAGGGTTTAGGGTTTAGAGTTAGGGTTAGGGTTAGGGTTAGGGTTAGGGTTAGGGTTAGGTTTTAGTGATAGGGTTAGGTTTAGGGTTACGGTTTAGGTTTAGGGTTAGGTTTAAGGTTAGGGTTTAGGGTTTAGGGTTAGGGTTAGGGTTAGGGTTAGGGTTAGGGTTAGGGTTAGGGTTAGGGTTTAGTGTTTATGGTTAGGGTTAGCGTTAGGGTTAGGGTTTGGGTTTAGGGTTTAGGTTTAGGGTTAGGGTTAGTGTTAGGGTTTCGTGTTTAGTGTTAGGGTTAAGGTTAGGGTTAGGGTTAGGTACACGTTTTGGGTTTGAGACATGGTTAGGTTTAGTGTTAGGGTTATTGTTAAGTTTAGGTTTTGGCTGATGGTTAAGGTTAGGTTTAGGGACAGGGTTAGTTACAGGGTGAGGGTTAGAGTTAAAGATAGAGAGACGGTAAGGGTCAGAGTTAGGTTTAGCGACAGTGTTAGGGTTAGGTTTAGGGTTACGGTTTAGGTTTAGGGTTAGGGTTAAGGTTAGGGTTTAGGGTTTAGGGTTAGGGTTAGGGTTAGGGTTAGCATTAGGTTTAGGGTTAGGGACAGGATTAGGGTTTGGGACATGGTTAGGTTTACTGTTAGGTTTATATTAAGTTTAGGTTTTGTCTGATGCTTAAGTTTAGGTTTAGGGACAGGGTTAGTGACAGGGTGAGTGTTAGAGTTAAGCTTGGAGAGAAGGTAAGGGTCAGAGTTAGGTTTAGCGACAGTGTTAGGGTTAGGGATCAGGTTAGGTTAGGGTTTAGGGTTAGGGTTAGGGTTAGGGTTAGGAATAGGGGAGGGTTAGTGTTTACATTTTAGGGTTAGGGTTTAGGGATAGGGTTAGGGGTAGGGTTAGAGTTAGGGTTAGAGTTAGGATTTAGGCTTTAGGGATAGGGTTAAGGTTAGAGTTAGGGCTTACGGTTTAGGGTTAGGGTTAGGGTTAGGGTTAGGGTTTCGGGTTTCGGGTTAGGGTTAAGTTTAGGGTTAGGGTTAGGTACACGATTCGGGTTTGAGACATGTTTAGGTTTAGTGTTAGGGTTATGGTTAAGTTTAGGTTTTGGCTGATGGTTAAGGTTAGGTTTAGGGACAGGGTTAGTTACAGGGTGAGGGTTAGAGTTAAAGTTAAAGAGACGGTAAGGTACAGAGTTAGGTTTAGCGACAGTGTTAGGGTTAGGGTTAGGGTTAGGTTAGGGTTAGGGTTAGGGTTAGGTTTTAGGGATAGGGTTAGGGTTAGGGTTACGCTTTAGGTTTCGGTTTAGGGTTAAGGTTAGGGTTTAGGGTTTAGAGTTATGGTTAGGGTTAGGGTTAGCATTAGGTTTAGGGTTAGGGACAGGATTAGGGTTTGGGACATGGTTAGGTTTACTGTTAGGGTTATATTAAGTTTAGGTTTTGTCTGATGCTTAAGTTTAGGTTTAGGGACAGGGTTAGTGACAGGGTGAGGATTAGAGTTAAGGTTGGAGAGACGGTAAAGGTCAGAGTTACGTTTAGCGACAGTGTTAGGGTTAGGGATCAGGTTAGTTTAGGGTTTAGGGTTAGGGTTAGGGTTAGGGTTAGGAATAGGGGAGGGTTAGTGTTTACATTTTAGGGTTAGGGTTTAGGGATATGGTTAGGGTTAGGGTTAGGGTTAGTGTTAGGGTTAGGGTTAGGGTTAGGTTTTAGGGATAGGGTTAGGGTTAGGGTTACAGTTTAGGTTTAGGGTTAGGGTTAAGGTTAGGGTTTAGGGTTAAGGGTTAGGGTTAGGGTTAGAGTTAGGGTTTAGGCTTTAGGGTTAGGGTTAGTGTTAGGGTTTAGGGTTTAGGGTTAGTGTTAGGGTTAGGGTTAGGGTTAGGGTTTAGTGTTTATGGTTAGGGTTAGCGTTAGGGTTAGGGTTTAGGTTTAGGGTTTAGGTTTTGGGTTAGGGTTAGTGTTAGGGTTTCGGGTTTAGTGTTAGGGTTACTGTTAGGGTTAGGGTTAGGTACACGTTTCGGGTTTGAGACATGGTTAGGTTTAGTGTTAGGGTTATAGTTAAGTTTAGGTTTTGGCTGATGGTTAAGGTTAGGTTTAGTGACAGGTTTAGTTACAGGGTGAGGGTTAGAGTTAAAGATAGAGAGACGGTAAGGGTCAGAGTTAGGTTTAGCGACAGTGTTAGGGTTAGGGTTACGGTTAGGTTAGGGTTAGGGTTAGAGTTAGGGTTTAGGGTTAGGGTTAGGTTTAGGGTTTAGGATTTAGGGTTAGGGTTATGGTTAGGGTTAGGGTTAGGGTTAGGGGCAGGATTAGGGTTTGGGACATGGTTAGGTTTACTGTTAGGGTTATATTAAGTTTAGGTTTTGTCTGATGCTTAAGTTTAGGTTTAGGGACAGGGTTAGTGACAGGGTGAGGGTTAGAGTTAAGGTTGGAGAGACGGTAAGGGTCAGAGTTAGGTTTAGCGACAGTGTTAGGGTTAGGGATCAGGTTAGGTTAGGGTTTAGGGTTAGGGTTAGGGTTAGGGTTAGGAATAGGGGAGGGTTAGGGTTTACATTTTAGGGTTAGGGTTTAGGAATAGGGTTAGGGTTAGGGTTAGGGTTAGGATTAGAGTTAGGATTTAGGCTTTAGAGTTAGGGTTTGAGTTAGAGTTAGGGCTTATGGTTTAGGGTTAGGGTTAGGGTTAAGGTTAGGGTTTCGGGTTTAGGGTTAGGGTTAAGTTTAGGGTTAGGCTTAGGTATACGATTCGGGTTTGAGACATGTTTAGGTTTAGTGTTAGGGTTATGGTTAGGGTTAGGGTTAGGGTTAGGGTTAGGGTTAGGGTTTCGGGTTTAGGGTTAAGGTTAAGTTTAGGGTTAGTGTTAGGTACACGATTCGGGTTTGAGACATGTTTAGGTTTAGTGTTAGGGTTATGGTTAAGTTTAGGTTTTGGCTGATGGTTAGGGTTAGGTTTAGGGACAGGGTTAGTTACAGGGTGAGTGTTAGGGTTAGGGTTAGGGTTAGGGTTAGGGTTAGGTTTTAGGGATAGGGTTAGGGTTAGGGTTACGGTTTAGGGTTAGGGTTAGGGTTAAGGTTAGGGTTTAGGGTTTAGGGTTAGGGTTAGGGTTAGAGTTAGGGTTTAGGCTTTAGGGTTAGGGTTAGGGTTAGGGTTAGGGTTAGGTTTAGGGTTTAGTGTTTATGGTTAGGGTTAGCGTTAGGATTAGGGTTTGGGTTTAGGGTTTAGGTTTAGGGTTAGGGTTAGTGTTAGGGTTTCGGGTTTAGTGTTAGGGTTAAGGTTAGGGTTAGGGTTAGGTACACGTATCGGGTTTGAGACATGGTTAGGTATAGTGTTAGGGTTATAGTTAAGTTTAGGTTTTGGCTGATGGTTAAGGTTAGGTTTAGGGACAGGGTTAGTTACAGGGTGATTGTTAGAGTTAAAGATAGAGAGACGTTAAGGGTCAGAGTTAGGTTTAGCGACAGTGTTAGGGTTAGGGTTAGGGTTAGGTTAGGGTTAGGGTTAGAGTTAGGGTTTAGGGTTAGGGTTAGGGTTTAGGATTTAGGGTTAGGGTTATGGTTAGGGTTAGGGTTAGGGTTAGCGGCAGGATTAGGGTTTGGGACATGGTTAGGTTTACTGTTAGGGTTATATTAAGTTTAGGGTTTGTCTGATGCTTAAGTTTATGTTTAGGGACAGGGTTAGTGACAGGGTGAGGGTTAGAGTTAAGGTTGGAGAGACGGTAAGGGTCAGAGTTAGGTTTAGCGACAGTGTTAGGGTTAGGGATCAGTTTAGGTTAGGGGTTAGGGTTAGCGTTAGGGTTAGGGTTAGGAATAGGGGAGGGTTATTGTTTACATTTTAGGGTTAGGGTTTAGGGATAGGGTTAGGGTTAGGGTTAGGGTTAGAGTTATGTTTAGGGTTAGGGTTAGTGTTAGGTTTTAGGGATAGGGTTAGGGTTAGGGTTAGGGTTAGGGTTAGGGTTTAGTGTTTATGGTTAGGGTTAGCGTTAGGGTTAGGGTTTGGGTTTAAGGTTTAGGTTTTGGGTTAGGGTTAGTGTTAGGGTTTCGGGTTTAGTGTTAGGGTTACGGTTAGGGTTATGGTTAGGTACACGTTTCGGGTTTGAGACATGGATAGGTTTAGTGTTAGGGTTATAGTTAAGTTTAGGTTTTTGCTGATGGTTAAGGTTAGGTTTAGGGACAGGGTTAGTTACAGGGTGAGGGTTAGAGTTAAAGATAGAGAGACGGTAAGGGTCAGAGTTAGGTTTAGCGACAGTGTTAGGGTTAGGGTTACGGTTAGGTTAGGGTTAGGGTTAGAGTTAGGGTTTAGGGTTAGGGTTAGGGTTAGGGTGTAGGATTTAGTGTTAGGGTTATGGTTAGGGTTAGGGTTAGGGTTAGGGGCAGGATTAGGGTTTGGGACATGGTTAGGTTTACTGATAGGGTTATATTAAATTTAGGTTTTGTCTGATGCTTAAGTTTAGGTTTAGGGACAGGGTTAGTGACAGGGTGAGGGTTAGAGTTAAGGTTAGAGAGACGGTAAGGGTCAGAGTTAGGTTTAGCGACAGTGTTAGTGTTAGGAATCAGGTTAGGTTAGGGTTTAGGGTTAGGGTTAGGGTTAGGGTTAGGAATAGGGGAGGGTTAGGGTTTACATTTTAAGGTTAGGATTTAGGGATAGGGTTAGGGTTAGGGTTAGGTTTAGGGTTAGAGTTAGGATTTAGGCTTTAGGGTTAGGGTTAGAGTTAGAGTTAGGCCTTATGGTTTAGGGTTAGGGTTAGAGTTAGGGTTAGAGTTGGGATTTAGGCTTTAGGGATAGGGTTAAGGTTAGAGTTAGGGCTTACGGTTTAGGGTTAGGGTTAGGGTTAGGGTTAGGGTTTCGAGTTTAGGGTTAGCGTTAAGTTTAGGGTTAGGGTTAGGTACACGATTCGGGTTTGAGACATGTTTAGGTTTAGTGTTAGGGTTATGGTTAAGTTTAGGTGTTGGCTGATGGTTAAGGTTAGGTTTAGGGACAGGGTTATTTACAGGGTGAGGGTTAGAGTTAAAGTTAGAGAGACGGTAAGGTACAGAGTTAGGTTTAGCGACAGTGTTAGGGTTAGGGTTAGGGTTAGGTTAGGGTTAGGGTTAGGGTTAGGTTTTAGGGATAGGGTTAGGGTTAGGGTTACGCTTTAGGTTTCGGTTTAGGGTTAAGGTTAGGGTTTAGGGTTTAGAGTTAGGGTTAGGGTTAGGGTTAGCATTAGGTTTAGGGTTAGGGACAGGATTAGGGTTTGGGACATGGTTAGGTTTACTGTTAGGGTTATATTAAGTTTAGGTTTTGTCTGATGCTTAAGTTTAGGTTTAGGGACAGGGTTAGTGACAGGTTGAGGATTAGAGTTAAGGTTGGAGAGACGGTAAAGGTCAGAATTAGGTTTAGCGACAGTGTTAGGGTTAGGGATCAGGTTAGGTTAGGGTTTAGGGTTAGGGTTAGGGTTAGGGTTAGGAATAGGGGAGGGTTAGTGTTTACATTTTAGGGTTAGGGTTTAGGGATAGGGTTAGTGTTAGGGTTAGGGTTAGAGTTAGGGTTAGGGTTAGGGTTAGGGTTAGGTTTTAGGGATAGGGTTAGGGTTAGGGTTACGGTTTAGGTTTAGGGTTAGGGTTAAGGTTAGGGTTTAGGGTTTAGGGTTAGGGTTAGGGTTAGGGTTAGGTTTAGGGTTTAGTGTTTATGGTTAGGGTTAGGGTTAGGGTTAGGGTTAGGGTTTAGTGTTTATGGTTAGGGTTAGCGTTAGCGTTAGGGTTTGGGTTTAGGGTTTAGGTTTTGGGTTAGGGTTAGTGTTAGGGTTTCGGGTTTAGTGTTAGGGTTAAGGTTATGGTTAGGGTTAGGTACACGATTCGGGTTTGAGACATGGTTAGGTTTAGTGTTAGGGTTATAGTTAAGTTTAGGTTTTGGCTGATGGTTAAGTTTAGGTTTAGGGACAGGGTTAGTTACAGGGTGAGGGTTAGAGTTAAAGATAGAGAGACGGTAAGTGTCAGAGTTAGGTTTAGCGACAGTATTAGGGTTAGGGTTAGGGTTAGGTTAGGGTTAGGGTTAGGGTTAGTGTTAGGGTCAGGGTTAGGTTTTAGGGATAGGGTTAGGGTTAGGGTTACGGTTTAGGTTTAGGGTTAGGGTTAAGGTTAGGGTTTAGGGTTTAGGGTTAGGGTTAGGGTTAGGGTTAGCATTAGTTTTAGGGTTAGGGACAGGATTAGGGTTTGGGACATGGTTAGGTTTACTGTTAGGGTTATATTTAGTTTAGGTTTTGTCTGATGCTTAAGTTTAGGTTTAGGGACAGGGTTAGTGACAGGGTGAGGGTTAGAGTTAAGGTTGGAGAGATGGTAAGGGTCAGAGTTAGGTTTAGCGACAGTGTTAGGGTTAGGGATCAGGTTAGGTTAGGGTTTAGGGTTAGGGTTAGGGTTAGGGTTAGGAATAGGGGAGGGTTAGTGTTTACATTTTAGGGTTAGGGTTTAGGGATAGGGTTAGGGTTAGGGTTAGGGTTAGAGTTAGGGTTAGGTTTAGGGTTAGGTTTTAGGGATAGGGTTAGTGTTAGGGTTACGGTTTAGGTTTAGGGTTAGGGTTAAGGTTAGGGTTTAGGGTTTAGGGTTAGGGTTAGGTTTAGAGTTAGGGTTTCGGCTTCAGGGTTAGGGTTAGTGTTAGGGTTTAGGGTTTAGGGTTAGGGTTAGGGTTAGGGTTAGGGTTTAGTGTTCATGGTTAGGGTTAGCGTTAGGGTTATGATTTGGGTTTAGTGTTTAGGTTTAGGGTTAGGGTTAGTGTTAGGGTTAGGGTTAGGTTTAGGGTTAAGGTTAGGGTTTAGGGTTAGGGTTAGGGTTAGGGTTAGGGTTAAGGTTAGGGTTTAGGGTTTAGATTAGGGTTAGGGTTAGAGTTCGGGTTTAGGCTTTAGGGTTAGGGTTAGTGTTAGGGTTTAGGGTTTAGGGTTAGGGTTAGGGTTAGGGTTAGGGTTTAGTGTTTATAGTTAGGGTTAGGGTTTAGGGTTAGGGTTAGGGTTAGGGTTAGGGTTAGGGTTAGGGTTAGGTTAGGGTTAGGGTTAGGGTTAGGGTTAGGTTTTAGGGATAAGGTTAGGGTTAGGGTTACGCTTTAGGTTTAGGTTTAGTGTTAAGGTTAGGGTTTAGGGTTTTGAGTTAGGGTTAGGGTTAGGGTTAGCATTAGGTTTAGGGTTAGGGACAGGATTAGGGTTTGGGACATGGTTAGGTTTACTGTTAGGGTTATATTAAGTTTAGGTTTTGTCTGATGCTTAAGTTTATGTTTAGGGACAGGGTTAGTGACAGGGTGAGGGTTAGAGTTAAGGTTGGAGAGACGGTAAGGGTCAGAGTTAGGTTTAGCGACAGTGTTAGGGTTAGGGATCAGGTTAGGTTAGGGTTTAGGGTTAGGGTTAGGGTTAGGGTTAGGAATAGGGGAGGGTTAGTGTTTACATTTTAGGGTTAGGATTTAGGGATAGGGTTAGGGTTAGGGTTAGGATTAGAGTTAGGGTTAGGGTAAGGGTTAGGGTTAGGTTTTAGGGATAGGGTTAGGGTTAGGGTTGCGGTTTAGGTTTAGGGTTAGGGTTAAGGTTAGGGTTTAGGGTTTAGGGTTAGGGTTAGAGTTAGGGTTTAGGCTTTAGGGTTAGGGTTAGTGTTAGGGTTTAGTATTTAGGGTTAGGGTTAGGGTTAGGGTTAGGGTTTAGTGTTTATGGTTAGGGTTAGCGTTAGTGTTAGGGTTTGGGTTTAGGGTTTAGGTTTAGGGTTAGGGTTAGTGTTAGGGTTTCGGGTTTAGTGTTAGGGTTACGGTTAGTGTTAGGGTTAGGTACACGTTTCGGGTTTGAGACATGGTTAGGTTTAGTGTTAGGGTTATAGTTAAGTTTAGGTTTTGGCTGATGGTTAAGGTTAGGTTTAGGGACAGGTTTAGTTACAGGGTGAGGGTTAGAGTTAAAGATAGAGAGACGGTAAGGGTCAGAGTTAGGTTTAGCGACAGTGTTAGGGTTAGGGTTACGGTTAGGTTAGGGTTAGGGTTAGAGTTAGGGTTTAGGGTTAGGGTTAGGGTTAGGGTTTAGGATTAGGGGTTAGGGTTATGGTTAGGGTTAGGGTTAGGGTTAGGGGCAGGATTAGGGTTTGGGACATGGTTAGGTTTACTGTTAGGGTTATATTAAGTTTAGGTTTTGTCTGATGCTTAAGTTTAGGTTTAGGGACAGGGTTAGTGACAGGGTGAGGGTTAGAGTTAAGGTTGGAGAGACGGTAAGGGTCAGAGTTAGGTTTAGCGACAGTGTTAGGGTTAGGGATCAGGTTAGGTTAGGGTTTAGGGTTATGGTTAGGGTTAGGGTTAGGAATAGGGGAGGGTTAGGGTTTACATTTTAGGGTTAGGGTTTAGGAATAGGGTTAGGGTTAGGGTTAGGTTTAGGGTTAGAGTTAGGATTTAGGCTTTAGGGTTAGGGTTAGAGTTAGAGTTAGGGCTTATGGTTTAGGGTTAGGATTAGGGTTAGGGTTTCGGGTTTAGTTTTAGGGTTAAGTTTAGGGTTAGGCTTAGGTATACGATTCGGATTTGAGACATGTTTAGGTTTAGTGTTAGGGTTATGGTTAGGGTTAGGGTTAGGGTTAGGGTTAGAGTTAGGGTTTAGGCTTTAGGGTTAGGTATAGTGTTAGGGTTTAGGGTTTAGGGTTAGGGTTAGGTTTAGGGTTATGGTTAGGGTTTAGTGTTTAAGGTTAGGGTTAGCGTTAGGGTTAGGGTTTGGGTTTAGGGTTTAGGTTTAGGGTTAGGGTTAGTGTTAGGGTTTCGGGTTTAGTGTTAGGGTTAAGGTTATGGTTAGGGTTAGGTACACGATTCGGGTTTGAGACATGGTTAGGTTTAGTGTTAGGGTTATAGTTAAGTTTAGGTTTTGCTGATGGTTAAGGTTAGGTTTAGGGACAGGTTTAGTTACAGGGTGAGGGTTAGAGTTAAAGATAGACAGACGGTAAGTGTCAGAGTTAGGTTTAGCGACAGTGTTAGGGTTAGGTTTAGGGTTAGGTGAGGGTTAGGGTTAGGGTTAGGGTTAGGGTTAGGGTTAGGTTGTAGCGATAGGGTTAGGGTTAGGGTTACGGTTTAGGTTTAGGGCTAGGGTTAAGGTTAGGGTTTAGGGTTTAGGGTTAGGGTTAGGGTTAGAGTTAGGGTTTAGGGTTAGGGTTAGTGTTAAGTTTTAGGGTTTAGGGTTAGGGTTAGGGTTAGGGTTAGGGTTTAGTGTTTATGGTTAGGGTTAGCGTTAGGGTTAGGATTTGGGTTTAGTGTTTAGGTTTAGGGTTAGGGTTAGTGTTAGGGTTAGGGTTAGGGTTAGGGTTAGGGTTAGGGAGAGGATTAGGGTTTGGGACATGGTTAGGTTTACTGTTAGGGTAATATTAAGTTTAGGTTTTGTCTGATGCTTAAGTTTAGGTTTAGGGACAGGGTTAGTGACAGGGTGAGGGTTAGAGTTAAGTTTGGAGAGACGGTAAGGGTGAGAGTTAGGTTTAGCGACAGTGTTAGGGTTAGGGATCAGTTTAGGTTAGGGTTTAGGGTTAGGGTTAGGGTTAGGGTTAGGAATAGGGGAGGGTTAGTGTTTACATTTTAGGGTTAGGGTTTAGTGATAGGGTTAGGGTTAGGGTTAGGCTTAGAGTTAGGGTTAGGGTTTAGGGTTTAGGGTTAGGGTTAGGGTTAGAGTTAGGGTTTAGGCTTTAGGGTTAGGGATAGTGTTAGGGTTTAGGGTTTAGGGTTAGGGTTAGGGTTAGGGTTAGGGTTAGGGTTTAGTGTTTAAGGTTAGGGTTAGCGTTAGGGTTAGTGTTTGGGTTTAGGGTTTAGGTTTAGGGTTAGGGTTAGTGTTAGGGTTTCGGGTTTAGTGTTAGGGTTAAGGTTATGGTTATGGTTAGGTACACGATTCGGGTTTGAGACATGGTTAGGTTTAGTGTTAGGGTTATAGTTAAGTTTAGGTTTTGGCTGATGGTTAAGGTTAGGTTTAGGGACAGGGTTAGTTACAGGGTGAGGGTTAGAGTTAAAGATAGAGAGACGGTAAGTGTCAGAGTTAGGTTTAGCGACAGTGTTAGGGTTAGGGTTAGGGTTATGTTAGGGTTAGGGTTAGGGTTAGGGTTAGGGTTAGGGTTAGGTTTTAGGGATAGGGTTAGGGTTAGGGGTACGGTTTAGGTTTAGGGTTAGGGTTAAGGTTACGGTTTAGGGTTTAGGGTTCGGGTTAGGGTTAGGGTTAGCATTAGTTTTAGAGTTAGGGACAGGATTAGGGTTTGGGACATGGTTAGGTTTACTGTTAGGGTTATATTAAGTTTAGGTTTTGTCTGATGCTTAAGTTTAGGTTTAGGGACAGGGTTAGTGACAGGGTGAGGGTTAGAGTTAAGGTTGGAGAGACGGTAAGGGTCAGAGTTAGGTTTAGCGACAGTGTTAGGGTTAGGGTTACGGTTAGGGTTAGGTTAGGGTTAGGGTTAGAGTTAGGGTTTAGGGTTAGGGTTAGGGTTAGGGTTTAGGATTTAGGGTTAGGGTTATGGTTAGGGTTAGGGTTAGGGTTAGGGGCAGGATTAGGGTTAGGGTTAGGGTTAGGGTTAGGGTTAGGGGTAGGGTTAGGTTTAGAGTTAGGGTTTAGGCTTTAGGGTTAGGGTTAGTGTTAGGGTTTAGGGTTTAGTGTTAGGGTTAGGGTTAGGGTTATCGTTAGGGTTAGGTTTTAGGGATAGGGTTAGGGTTAAGGGTAGGGTTTAGGGTTTAGATTAGGGTTAGGGTTAGAGTTAGGGTTTAGGCTTTAGGGTTAGGGTTAGTGTTAGGGTTTAGGGTTTAGGGTTAGGGTTAGGGTTAGGGTTAGGGTTTAGTGTTTATGGTTAGGGTTAGGGTTAGGGTTTGGGTTTAGGGTTTAGGTTTAGGGTTAGGGTTAGTGTTAGGGTTTCGGGTTTAGTGTTAGGGTTAAGGTTAGGGATAGGGTTAGGTACACGTTTTGGGTTTGAGACATGGTAAGGTTTAGTGTTAGGGTTATAGTTAAGTTTAGGTTTTGGCTGATGGTTAAGGTTAGGTTTAGGGACAGGGTTAGATACAGGGTGAGGGTTAGAGTTAAAGATAGAGAGACGGTAAGGGTCAGAGTTAGGTTTAGCGACAGTGTTAGGGTTAGGGTTAGGGTTAGGTTAGGGTTAGGGTTAGGGTTAGGGTTAGAGTTAGGTTTTAGGGATAGGGTTAGGGTTAGGGTTACGGTTTAGGTTTAGGGTTTGGGTTAAGGTTAGGGTTTAGGGTTTAGGGTTAGGGTTAGGGTTAAGGTTAGCATTAGGTTTAGGGTTAGGGACAGGATTAGGGTTTGGGACATGGTTAGGTTTACTGTTAGGGTTATATTAAGTTTAGGTTTTGTCTGATGCTTAAGTTTAGGTTTAGGGACAGGGTTAGTGACAGGGTGAGCGTTAGAGTTAAGGTTGGAGAGACGGTAAGGTTCAGAGTTAGGTTTAGCGACAGTGTTAGGGTTAGGGATCAGGTTAGGGTAGGGTTTAGGGTTAGGTTTAGGGTTAGGGTTAGGAATAGGGGAGGGTTAGTGTTTACATTTTAGGGTTAGGGTTTAGGGATAGGGTTAGGGTTAGGGTTAGGGTTAGAGTTAGGGTTAGGTTTAGGGTTAGGTTTTAGGGATAGTGTTAGTGTTAGGGTTACGGTTTAGGTTTAGGGTTAGGGTTAAGGTTAGGGTTTAGGGTTTAGGGTTAGGGTTAGGTTTAGAGTTAGGGTTTCGTCTTCAGGGTTAGGGTTAGTGTTAGGGTTTATGGTTTAGGGTTAGGGTTAGGGTTAGGGTTAGGGTTTAGTGTTCATGGTTAGGGTTAGCGTTAGGGTTATGATTTGGGTTTAGTGTTTAGGTTTAGGGTTAGGGTTAGGTTTAGGGTTAAGGTTAGGGTTTAGGGATAGGGTTAGGGTTAGGGTTAGGGTTAAGTTTAGGGTTTAGGGTTTAGGGTTAGGGTTAGGGTTAGGGTTAGGGTTTAGTGTTTTTGGTTAGGGTTAGGGTTTAGGGTTAGGGTTAGGGTTAGGGTTAGGGTTAGGGTTAGGGTTAGGTTAGGGTTAGGGTTAGGGTTAGGGTTAGGTTTTAGGGATAAGGTTAGGGTTAGGGTTACGCTTTAGGTTTAGGTTTAGGGTTAAGGTTAGGGTTTAGGGTTTTGAGTTAGGGTTAGGGTTAGGTTTAGCATTAGGTTTAGGGTTAGGGACAGGATTAGGGTTTGGGACATGGTTAGGTTTACTGTTAGGGTTATATTAAGTTTAGGTTTTGTCTGATGCTTAAGTTTATGTTTAGGGACAGGGTTAGTGACAGGGTGAGGGTTAGAGTTAAGGTTGGAGAGACGGTAAGGGTCAGAGTTAGGTTTAGCGACAGTGTTAGGGTTAGGGATCAGGTTAGGTTAGGGTTTAGGGTTAGGGTTAGGAATAGGGGAGGGTTAGTGTTTACATTTTAGGGTTAGGATTTAGGGATAGGGTTAGGGTTAGGGTTAGGGTTAGAGTTAGGGTTAGGGTAAGGGTTAGGGTTAGGTTTTAGGGATAGGGTTAGGGTTAGGGTTACGGTTTAGGTTTAGGGTTAGGGTTAAGGTTAGGGTTTAGGGTTTAGGGTTAGGGTTAGAGTTAGGGTTTAGGCTTTAGGGTTAGGGTTAGTGTTAGGGTTTAGTATTTAGGGTTAGGGTTAGGGTTAGGGTTAGGGTTTAGTGTTTATGGTTAGGGTTAGCGTTAGGGTTAGGGTTTGGGTTTAGGGTTTAGGTTTAGGGTTAGGGTTAGTGTTAGGGTTTCGGGTTTAGTGTTAGGGTTACGGTTAGTGTTAGAGTTAGGTACACGTTTCGGGTTTGAGACATGGTTAGGTTTAGTGTTAGGGTTATAGTTAAGTTTAGGTTTTGGCTGATGGTTAAGGTTAGGTTTAGGGACAGGTTTAGTTACAGGGTGAGGGTTAGAGTTAAAGATAGAGAGACGGTAAGGGTCAGAGTTAGGTTTAGCGACAGTGTTAGGGTTAGGGTTACGGTTAGGTTAGGGTTAGGGTTAGAGTTAGGGTTTAGGGTTAGGGTTAGGGTTAGGTATTAGGATTAGGGGTTAGGGTTATGGTTAGGGTTAGGGTTAGGGTTAGGGGCAGGATTAGGGTTTGGGACATGGTTAGGTTTACTGTTAGGGTTATATTAAGTTTAGGTTTTGTCTGATGCTTAAGTTTAGGTTTAGGGACAGGGTTAGTGACAGGGTGAGGGTTAGAGTTAAGGAGGAGAGACGGTAAGGGTCAGAGTTAGGTTTAGCGACAGTGTTAGGGTTAGGGATCAGGTTAGGTTAGGGTTTAGGGTTATGGTTAGGGTTAGGGTTAGGAATAGGGGAGGGTTAGGGTTTACATTTTAGGGTTAGGGTTTAGGAATAGGGTTAGGGTTAGGGTTAGGGTTAGGGTTAGAGTTAGGATTTAGGCTTTAGGGTTAGGGTTAGAGTTAGAGTTAGGGCTTATGGTTTAGGGTTAGGGTTAGGGTTAGGGTTAGGGTTTCGGGTTTAGTTTTAGGGTTAAGTTTAGGGTTAGGCTTAGGTATACGATTCGGATTTGAGACATATTTAGGTTTAGTGTTAGGGTTATGGTTAGGGTTAGGGTTAGGGTTAGGGTTAGAGTTAGGGTTTAGGCTTTAGGGTTAGGGATAGTGTTAGGGTTTAGGGTTTAGGGTTAGGGTTAGGTTTAGGGTTATGGTTAGGGTTTAGTGTTTAAGGTTAGGGTTAGCGTTAGGGTTAGGGTTTGGGTTTAGGGTTTAGGTTTAGGGTTAGGGTTAGTGTTAGGGTTTCGGGTTTAGTGTTAGGGTTAAGGTTATGGTTAGGGTTAGGTACACGATTCGGGTTTGAGACATGGTTAGGTTTAGTGTTAGGGTTATAGTTAAGTTTAGGTTTTGGCTGATGGTTAAGGTTAGGTTTAGGGACAGGGTTAGTTACAGGGTGAGGGTTAGAGTTAAAGATAGACAGACGGTAAGTGTCAGAGTTAGGTTTAGCGACAGTGTTAGGGTTAGGTTTAGGGTTAGGTGAGGGTTAGGGTTAGGGTTAGGGTTAGGGTTAGGGTTAGGTTGTAGCGATAGGGTTAGGGTTAGGGTTACGGTTTAGGTTTAGGGCTAGGGTTAAGGTTAGGGTTTAGGGTTTAGGGTTAGGGTTAGGGTTAGAGTTAGGGTTTAGGGTTAGGGTTAGTGTTAAGGTTTAGGGTTTAGGGTTAGGGTTAGGGTTAGGGTTAGGGTTTAGTGTTTATGGTTAGGGTTAGCGTTAGGGTTAGGATTTGGGTTTAGTGTTTAGGTTTAGGGTTAGGGTTAGTGTTAGGGTTAGGGTTAGGGAGAGGATTAGGGTTTGGGACATGGTTAGGTTTACTGTTAGGGTAATATTAAGTTTAGGTTTTGTCTGATGCTTAAGTTTAGGTTTAGGGACAGGGTTAGTGACAGGGTGAGGGTTAGAGTTAAGTTTGGAGAGACGGTAAGGGTGAGAGTTAGGTTTAGCGACAGTGTTAGGGTTAGGGATCTGTTTAGGTTAGGGTTTAGGGTTAGGGTTAGGGTTAGGGTTAGGAATAGGGGAGGGTTAGTGTTTACATTTTAGGGTTAGGGTTTAGTGATAGGGTTAGGGTTAGGGTTAGGCTTAGAGTTAGGGTTAGGGTTTAGGGTTTAGGGTTAGGGTTAGGGTTAGAGTTAGGGTTTAGGCTTTAGGGTTATGGATAGTGTTAGGGTTTAGGGTTTAGGGTTAGGGTTAGGGTTAGGGTTAGGGTTAGGGTTTAGTGTTTAAGGTTAGGGTTAGCGTTAGGGTTAGTGTTTGGGTTTAGGGTTTAGGTTTAGGGTTAGGGTTAGTGTTAGGGTTTCGGGTTTAGTGTTAGGGTTAAGGTTATGGTTATGGTTAGGTACACGATTCGGGTTTGAGACATGGTTAGGTTTAGTGTTAGGGTTATAGTTAAGTTTAGGTTTTGGCTGATGGTTAAGGTTAGGTTTAGGGACAGGGTTAGTTACAGGGTGAGGGTTAGAGTTAAAGATAGAGAGACGGTAAGTGTCAGAGTTAGGTTTAGCGACAGTGTTAGGGTTAGGGTTAGGGTTATGTTAGGGTTAGGGTTAGGGTTAGGTTTTAGGGATAGGGTTAGGGTTAGGGTTACGGTTTAGGTTTAGGGTTAGGGTTAAGGTTACGGTTTAGGGTTTAGGGTTAGGGTTAGGGTTAGGGTTAGCATTAGTTTTAGGGTTAGGGACAGGATTAGGGTTTGGGACATGGTTAGGTTTACTGTTAGGGTTATATTAAGTTTAGGTTTTGTCTGATGCTTAAGTTTAGGTTTAGGGACAGGGTTAGTGACAGGGTGAGGGTTAGAGTTAAGGTTGGAGAGACGGTAAGGGTCAGAGTTAGGTTTAGCGACAGTGTTAGGGTTAGGGTTATGGTTAGGGTTAGGTTAGGGTTAGGGTTAGAGTTAGGGTTTAGGGTTAGGGTTAGGGTTAGGGTTTAGGATTTAGGGTTAAGGTTATGGTTAGGGTTAGGGTTAGGGTTAGGGGCAGGATTAGGGTTAGGGTTAGGGTTAGGGTTAGGGTTAGGGTTAGGGTTAGGTTTAGAGTTAGGGTTTAGGCTTTAGGGTTAGGGTTAGTGTTAGGGTTTAGGGTTTAGTGTTAGGGTTAGGGTTAGGGTTATGGTTAGGGTTAGGTTTTAGGGATAGGGTTAGGGTTAAGGTTACGGTTTAGGTTTAGGGTTAGGGTTAAGGGTAGGGTTTAGGGTTTAGATTAGGGTTAGGGTTAGAGTTAGGGTTTAGGCTTTAGGGTTAGGGTTAGTGTTAGGGTTTAGGGTTTAGGGTTAGGGTTAGGGTTAAGGTTAGGGTTTAGGGTTTAGGGTTAGGGTTAGGGTTAGGGTTAGCATTAGTTTTAGGGTTAGGGACAGGATTAGGGTTTGGGACATGGTTAGGTTTACTGTTAGGGTTATATTTAGTTTAGGTTTTGTCTGATGCTTAAGTTTAGGTTTAGGGACAGGGTTAGTGACAGGGTGAGGGTTAGAGTTAAGGTTGGAGAGATGGTAAGGGTCAGAGTTAGGTTTAGCGACAGTGTTAGGGTTAGGGATCAGGTTAGGTTAGGGTTTAGGGTTAGGGTTAGGGTTAGGGTTAGGAATAGGGGAGGGTTAGTGTTTACATTTTAGGGTTAGGGTTTAGGGATAGGGTTAGGGTTAGGGTTAGGGTTAGAGTTAGGGTTAGGTTTAGGGTTAGGTTTTAGGGATAGGGTTAGTGTTAGGGTTACGGTTTAGGTTTAGGGTTAGGGTTAAGGTTAGGGTTTAGGGTTTAGGGTTAGGGTTAGGTTTAGAGTTAAGGTTTCGGCTTCAGGGTTAGGGTTAGTGTTAGGGTTTAGGGTTAGGGTTAGGGTTAGGGTTAGGGTTAGGGTTTAGTGTTCATGGTTAGGGTTAGCGTTAGGGTTATGATTTGGGTTTAGTGTTTAGGTTTAGGGTTAGGGTTAGTGTTAGGGTTAGGGTTAGGTTTAGGGTTAAGGTTAGGGTTTAGGGTTAGGGTTAGGGTTAGGGTTAGGGTTAAGGTTAGGGTTTAGGGTTTAGATTAGGGTTAGGGTTAGAGTTCGGGTTTAGGCTTTAGGGTTAGGGTTAGTGTTAGGGTTTAGGGTTTAGGGTTAGGGTTAGGGTTAGGGTTAGGGTTTAGTGTTTATAGTTAGGGTTAGGGTTTAGGGTTAGGGTTAGGGTTAGGGTTAGGGTTAGGGTTGGGTTAGGGTTAGGGTTAGGGTTAGGGTTAGGTTTTAGGGATAAGGTTAGGGTTAGGGTTACGCTTTAGGTTTAGGTTTAGTGTTAAGGTTAGGGTTTAGGGTTTTGAGTTAGGGTTAGGGTTAGGGTTAGCATTAGGTTTAGGGTTAGGGACAGGATTAGGGTTTGGGACATGGTTAGGTTTACTGTTAGGGTTATATTAAGTTTAGGTTTTGTCTGATGCTTAAGTTTATGTTTAGGGACAGGGTTAGTGACAGGGTGAGGGTTAGAGTTAAGGTTGGAGAGACGGTAAGGGTCAGAGTTAGGTTTAGCGACAGTGTTAGGGTTAGGGATCAGGTTAGGTTAGGGTTTAGGGTTAGGGTTAGGGTTAGGGTTAGGAATAGGGGAGGGTTAGTGTTTACATTTTAGGGTTAGGATTTAGGGATAGGGTTAGGGTTAGGGTTAGGATTAGAGTTAGGGTTAGGGTAAGGGTTAGGGTTAGGTTTTAGGGATAGGGTTAGGGTTAGGGTTGCGGTTTAGGTTTAGGGTTAGGGTTAAGGTTAGGGTTTAGGGTTTAGGGTTAGGGTTAGAGTTAGGGTTTAGGCTTTAGGGTTAGGGTTAGTGTTAGGGTTTAGTATTTAGGGTTAGGGTTAGGGTTAGGGTTAGGGTTTAGTGTTTATGGTTAGGGTTAGCGTTAGTGTTAGGGTTTGGGTTTAGGGTTTAGGTTTAGGGTTAGGGTTAGTGTTAGGGTTTCGGGTTTAGTGTTAGGGTTACGGTTAGTGTTAGGGTTAGGTACACGTTTCGGGTTTGAGACATGGTTAGGTTTAGTGTTAGGGTTATAGTTAAGTTTAGGTTTTGGCTGATGGTTAAGGTTAGGTTTAGGGACAGGTTTAGTTACAGGGTGAGGGTTAGAGTTAAAGATAGAGAGACGGTAAGGGTCAGAGTTAGGTTTAGCGACAGTGTTAGGGTTAGGGTTACGGTTAGGTTAGGGTTAGGGTTAGAGTTAGGGTTTAGGGTTAGGGTTAGGGTTAGGGTTTAGGATTAGGGGTTAGGGTTATGGTTAGGGTTAGGGTTAGGGTTAGGGGCAGGATTAGGGTTTGGGACATGGTTAGGTTTACTGTTAGGGTTATATTAAGTTTAGGTTTTGTCTGATGCTTAAGTTTAGGTTTAGGGACAGGGTTAGTGACAGGGTGAGGGTTAGAGTTAAGGAGGAGAGACGGTAAGGGTCAGAGTTAGGTTTAGCGACAGTGTTAGGGTTAGGGATCAGGTTAGGTTAGGGTTTAGGGTTATGGTTAGGGTTAGGGTTAGGAATAGGGGAGGGTTAGGGTTTACATTTTAGGGTTAGGGTTTAGGAATAGGGTTAGGGTTAGGGTTAGGTTTAGGGTTAGAGTTAGGATTTAGGCTTTAGGGTTAGGGTTAGAGTTAGAGTTAGGGCTTATGGTTTAGGGTTAGGATTAGGGTTAGGGTTTCGGGTTTAGTTTTAGGGTTAAGTTTAGGGTTAGGCTTAGGTATACGATTCGGATTTGAGACATGTTTAGGTTTAGTGTTAGGGTTATGGTTAGGGTTAGGGTTAGGGTTAGGGTTAGAGTTAGGGTTTAGGCTTTAGGGTTAGGTATAGTGTTAGGGTTTAGGGTTTAGGGTTAGGGTTAGGTTTAGGGTTATGGTTAGGGTTTAGTGTTTAAGGTTAGGGTTAGCGTTAGGGTTAGGGTTTGGGTTTAGGGTTTAGGTTTAGGGTTAGGGTTAGTGTTAGGGTTTCGGGTTTAGTGTTAGGGTTAAGGTTATGGTTAGGGTTAGGTACACGATTCGGGTTTGAGACATGGTTAGGTTTAGTGTTAGGGTTATAGTTAAGTTTAGGTTTTGCTGATGGTTAAGGTTAGGTTTAGGGACAGGTTTAGTTACAGGGTGAGGGTTAGAGTTAAAGATAGACAGACGGTAAGTGTCAGAGTTAGGTTTAGCGACAGTGTTAGGGTTAGGTTTAGGGTTAGGTGAGGGTTAGGGTTAGGGTTAGGGTTAGGGTTAGGGTTAGGTTGTAGCGATAGGGTTAGGGTTAGGGTTACGGTTTAGGTTTAGGGCTAGGGTTAAGGTTAGGGTTTAGGGTTTAGGGTTAGGGTTAGGGTTAGAGTTAGGGTTTAGGGTTAGGGTTAGTGTTAAGTTTTAGGGTTTAGGGTTAGGGTTAGGGTTAGGGTTAGGGTTTAGTGTTTATGGTTAGGGTTAGCGTTAGGGTTAGGATTTGGGTTTAGTGTTTAGGTTTAGGGTTAGGGTTAGTGTTAGGGTTAGGGTTAGGGTTAGGGTTAGGGTTAGGGAGAGGATTAGGGTTTGGGACATGGTTAGGTTTACTGTTAGGGTAATATTAAGTTTAGGTTTTGTCTGATGCTTAAGTTTAGGTTTAGGGACAGGGTTAGTGACAGGGTGAGGGTTAGAGTTAAGTTTGGAGAGACGGTAAGGGTGAGAGTTAGGTTTAGCGACAGTGTTAGGGTTAGGGATCAGTTTAGGTTAGGGTTTAGGGTTAGGGTTAGGGTTAGGGTTAGGAATAGGGGAGGGTTAGTGTTTACATTTTAGGGTTAGGGTTTAGTGATAGGGTTAGGGTTAGGGTTAGGCTTAGAGTTAGGGTTAGGGTTTAGGGTTTAGGGTTAGGGTTAGGGTTAGAGTTAGGGTTTAGGCTTTAGGGTTAGGGATAGTGTTAGGGTTTAGGGTTTAGGGTTAGGGTTAGGGTTAGGGTTAGGTTTAGGGTTTAGTGTTTAAGGTTAGGGTTAGCGTTAGGGTTAGTGTTTGGGTTTAGGGTTTAGGTTTAGGGTTAGGGTTAGTGTTAGGGTTTCGGGTTTAGTGTTAGGGTTAAGGTTATGGTTATGGTTAGGTACACGATTCGGGTTTGAGACATGGTTAGGTTTAGTGTTAGGGTTATAGTTAAGTTTAGGTTTTGGCTGATGGTTAAGGTTAGGTTTAGGGACAGGGTTAGTTACAGGGTGAGGGTTAGAGTTAAAGATAGAGAGACGGTAAGTGTCAGAGTTAGGTTTAGCGACAGTGTTAGGGTTAGGGTTAGGGTTATGTTAGGGTTAGGGTTAGGGTTAGGGTTAGGGTTAGGGTTAGGTTTTAGGGATAGGGTTAGGGTTAGGGTTACGGTTTAGGTTTAGGGTTAGGGTTAAGGTTACGGTTTAGGGTTTAGGGTTAGGGTTAGGGTTAGGGTTAGCATTAGTTTTAGAGTTAGGGACAGGATTAGGGTTTGGGACATGGTTAGGTTTACTGTTAGGGTTATATTAAGTTTAGGTTTTGTCTGATGCTTAAGTTTAGGTTTAGGGACAGGGTTAGTGACAGGGTGAGGGTTAGAGTTAAGGTTGGAGAGACGGTAAGGGTCAGAGTTAGGTTTAGCGACAGTGTTAGGGTTAGGGTTACGGTTAGGGTTAGGTTAGGGTTAGGGTTAGAGTTAGGGTTTAGGGTTAGGGTTAGGGTTAGGGTTTAGGATTTAGGGTTAGGGTTATGGTTAGGGTTAGGGTTAGGGTTAGGGGCAGGATTAGGGTTAGGGTTAGGGTTAGGGTTAGGGGTAGGGTTAGGTTTAGAGTTAGGGTTTAGGCTTTAGGGTTAGGGTTAGTGTAAGGGTTTAGGGTTTAGTGTTAGGGTTAGGGTTAGGGTTATGGTTAGGGTTAGGTTTTAGGGATAGGGTTAGGGTTAAGGGTAGGGTTTAGGGTTTAGATTAGGGTTAGGGTTAGAGTTAGGGTTTAGGCTTTAGGGTTAGGGTTAGTGTTAGGGTTTAGGGTTTAGGGTTAGGGTTAGGGTTAGGGTTAGGGTTTAGTGTTTATGGTTAGGGTTAGGGTTAGGGTTTGGGTTTAGGGTTTAGGTTTAGGGTTAGGGTTAGTGTTAGGGTTTCGGGTTTAGTGTTAGGGTTAAGGTTAGGGATAGGGTTAGGTACACGTTTTGGGTTTGAGACATGGTTAGGTTTAGTGTTAGGGTTATAGTTAAGTTTAGGTTTTGGCTGATGGTTAAGGTTAGGTTTAGGGACAGGGTTAGATACAGGGTGAGGGTTAGAGTTAAAGATAGAGAGACGGTAAGGGTCAGAGTTAGGTTTAGCGACAGTGTTAGGGTTAGGGTTAGGGTTAGGTTAGGGTTAGGGTTAGGGTTAGGGTTAGAGTTAGGTTTTAGGGATAGGGTTAGGGTTAGGGTTACGGTTTAGGTTTAGGGTTTGGGTTAAGGTTAGGGTTTAGGGTTTAGGGTTAGGGTTAGGGTTAAGGTTAGCATTAGGTTTAGGGTTAGGGACAGGATTAGGGTTTGGGACATGGTTAGGTTTACTGTTAGGGTTATATTAAGTTTAGGTTTTGTCTGATGCTTAAGTTTAGGTTTAGGGACAGGGTTAGTGACAGGGTGAGCGTTAGAGTTAAGGTTGGAGAGACGGTAAGGTTCAGAGTTAGGTTTAGCGACAGTGTTAGGGTTAGGGATCAGGTTAGGGTAGGGTTTAGGGTTAGGGTTAGGGTTAGGGTTAGGAATAGGGGAGGGTTAGTGTTTACATTTTAGGGTTAGGGTTTAGGGATAGGGTTAGGGTTAGGGTTAGGGTTAGAGTTAGGGTTAGGTTTAGGGTTAGGTTTTAGGGATAGTGTTAGTGTTAGGGTTACGGTTTAGGTTTAGGGTTAGGGTTAAGGTTAGGGTTTAGGGTTTAGGGTTAGGGTTAGGTTTAGAGTTAGGGTTTCGGCTTCAGGGTTAGGGTTAGTGTTAGGGTTTATGGTATAGGGTTAGGGTTAGGGTTAGGGTTAGGGTTTAGTGTTCATGGTTAGGGTTAGCGTTAGGGTTATGATTTGGGTTTAGTGTTTAGGTTTAGGGTTAGGGTTAGGTTTAGGGTTAAGGTTAGGGTTTAGGGATAGGGTTAGGGTTAGGGTTAGGGTTAAGTTTAGGGTTTAGGGTTTAGGGTTAGGGTTAGGGTTAGGGTTAGGGTTTAGTGTTTTTGGTTAGGGTTAGGGTTTAGGGTTAGGGTTAGGGTTAGGGTTAGGGTTAGGGTTAGGGTTAGGGTTAGGTTAGGGTTAGGGTTAGGGTTAGGGTTAGGTTTTAGGGATAAGGTTAGGGTTAGGGTTACGCTTTAGGTTTAGGTTTAGGGTTAAGGTTAGGGTTTAGGGTTTTGAGTTAGGGTTAGGGTTAGGTTTAGCATTAGGTTTAGGGTTAGGGACAGGATTAGGGTTTGGGACATGGTTAGGTTTACTGTTAGGGTTATATTAAGTTTAGGTTTTGTCTGATGCTTAAGTTTATGTTTAGGGACAGGGTTAGTGACAGGGTGAGGGTTAGAGTTAAGGTTGGAGAGACGGTAAGGGTCAGAGTTAGGTTTAGCGACAGTGTTAGGGTTAGGGATCAGGTTAGGTTAGGGTTTAGGGTTAGGGTTAGGAATAGGGGAGGGTTAGTGTTTACATTTTAGGGTTAGGATTTAGGGATAGGGTTAGGGTTAGGGTTAGGGTTAGAGTTAGGGTTAGGGTAAGGGTTAGGGTTAGGTTTTAGGGATAGGGTTAGGGTTAGGGTTACGGTTTAGGTTTAGGGTTAGGGTTAAGGTTAGGGTTTAGGGTTTAGGGTTAGGGTTAGAGTTAGGGTTTAGGCTTTAGGGTTAGGGTTAGTGTTAGGGTTTAGTATTTAGGGTTAGGGTTAGGGTTAGGGTTAGGGTTTAGTGTTTATGGTTAGGGTTAGCGTTAGGGTTAGGGTTTGGGTTTAGGGTTTAGGTTTAGGGTTAGGGTTAGTGTTAGGGTTTCGGGTTTAGTGTTAGGGTTACGGTTAGTGTTAGAGTTAGGTACACGTTTCGGGTTTGAGACATGGTTAGGTTTAGTGTTAGGGTTATAGTTAAGTTTAGGTTTTGGCTGATGGTTAAGGTTAGGTTTAGGGACAGGTTTAGTTACAGGGTGAGGGTTAGAGTTAAAGATAGAGAGACGGTAAGGGTCAGAGTTAGGTTTAGCGACAGTGTTAGGGTTAGGGTTACGGTTAGGTTAGGGTTAGGGTTAGAGTTAGGGTTTAGGGTTAGGGTTAGGGTTAGGTATTAGGATTAGGGGTTAGGGTTATGGTTAGGGTTAGGGTTAGGGTTAGGGGCAGGATTAGGGTTTGGGACATGGTTAGGTTTACTGTTAGGGTTATATTAAGTTTAGGTTTTGTCTGATGCTTAAGTTTAGGTTTAGGGACAGGGTTAGTGACAGGGTGAGGGTTAGAGTTAAGGAGGAGAGACGGTAAGGGTCAGAGTTAGGTTTAGCGACAGTGTTAGGGTTAGGGATCAGGTTAGGTTAGGGTTTAGGGTTATGGTTAGGGTTAGGGTTAGGAATAGGGGAGGGTTAGGGTTTACATTTTAGGGTTAGGGTTTAGGAATAGGGTTAGGGTTAGGGTTAGGGTTAGGGTTAGAGTTAGGATTTAGGCTTTAGGGTTAGGGTTAGAGTTAGAGTTAGGGCTTATGGTTTAGGGTTAGGGTTAGGGTTAGGGTTAGGGTTTCGGGTTTAGTTTTAGGGTTAAGTTTAGGGTTAGGCTTAGGTATACGATTCGGATTTGAGACATATTTAGGTTTAGTGTTAGGGTTATGGTTAGGGTTAGGGTTAGGGTTAGGGTTAGAGTTAGGGTTTAGGCTTTAGGGTTAGGGATAGTGTTCGGGTTTAGGGTTTAGGGTTAGGGTTAGGTTTAGGGTTATGGTTAGGGTTTAGTGTTTAAGGTTAGGGTTAGCGTTAGGGTTAGGGTTTGGGTTTAGGGTTTAGGTTTAGGGTTAGGGTTAGTGTTAGGGTTTCGGGTTTAGTGTTAGGGTTAAGGTTATGGTTAGGGTTAGGTACACGATTCGGGTTTGAGACATGGTTAGGTTTAGTGTTAGGGTTATAGTTAAGTTTAGGTTTTGGCTGATGGTTAAGGTTAGGTTTAGGGACAGGGTTAGTTACAGGGTGAGGGTTAGAGTTAAAGATAGACAGACGGTAAGTGTCAGAGTTAGGTTTAGCGACAGTGTTAGGGTTAGGTTTAGGGTTAGGTGAGGGTTAGGGTTAGGGTTAGGGTTAGGGTTAGGGTTAGGTTGTAGCGATAGGGTTAGGGTTAGGGTTACGGTTTAGGTTTAGGGCTAGGGTTAAGGTTAGGGTTTAGGGTTTAGGGTTAGGGTTAGGGTTAGAGTTAGGGTTTAGGGTTAGGGTTAGTGTTAAGGTTTAGGGTTTAGGGTTAGGGTTAGGGTTAGGGTTAGGGTTTAGTGTTTATGGTTAGGGTTAGCGTTAGGGTTAGGATTTGGGTTTAGTGTTTAGGTTTAGGGTTAGGGTTAGTGTTAGGGTTAGGGTTAGGGAGAGGATTAGGGTTTGGGACATGGTTAGGTTTACTGTTAGGGTAATATTAAGTTTAGGTTTTGTCTGATGCTTAAGTTTAGGTTTAGGGACAGGGTTAGTGACAGGGTGAGGGTTAGAGTTAAGTTTGGAGAGACGGTAAGGGTGAGAGTTAGGTTTAGCGACAGTGTTAGGGTTAGGGATCTGTTTAGGTTAGGGTTTAGGGTTAGGGTTAGGGTTAGGGTTAGGAATAGGGGAGGGTTAGTGTTTACATTTTAGGGTTAGGGTTTAGTGATAGGGTTAGGGTTAGGGTTAGGCTTAGAGTTAGGGTTAGGGTTTAGGGTTTAGGGTTAGGGTTAGGGTTAGAGTTAGGGTTTAGGCTTTAGGGTTAGGGATAGTGTTAGGGTTTAGGGTTTAGGGTTAGGGTTAGGGTTAGGGTTAGGGTTAGGGTTTAGTGTTTAAGGTTAGGGTTAGCGTTAGGGTTAGTGTTTGGGTTTAGGGTTTAGGTTTAGGGTTAGGGTTAGTGTTAGGGTTTCGGGTTTAGTGTTAGGGTTAAGGTTATGGTTATGGTTAGGTACACGATTCGGGTTTGAGACATGGTTAGGTTTAGTGTTAGGGTTATAGTTAAGTTTAGGTTTTGGCTGATGGTTAAGGTTAGGTTTAGGGACAGGGTTAGTTACAGGGTGAGGGTTAGAGTTAAAGATAGAGAGACGGTAAGTGTCAGAGTTAGGTTTAGCGACAGTGTTAGGGTTAGGGTTAGGGTTATGTTAGGGTTAGGGTTAGGGTTAGGGTTAGGGTTAGGTTTTAGGGATAGGGTTAGGGTTAGGGTTACGGTTTAGGTTTAGGGTTAGGGTTAAGGTTACGGTTTAGGGTTTAGGGTTAGGGTTAGGGTTAGGGTTAGCATTAGTTTTAGGGTTAGGGACAGGATTAGGGTTTGGGACATGGTTAGGTTTACTGTTAGGGTTATATTAAGTTTAGGTTTTGTCTGATGCTTAAGTTTAGGTTTAGGGACAGGGTTAGTGACAGGGTGAGGGTTAGAGTTAAGGTTGGAGAGACGGTAAGGGTCAGAGTTAGGTTTAGCGACAGTGTTAGGGTTAGGGTTATGGTTAGGGTTAGGTTAGGGTTAGGGTTAGAGTTAGGGTTTAGGGTTAGGGTTAGGGTTAGGGTTTAGGATTTAGGGTTAAGGTTATGGTTAGGGTTAGGGTTAGGGTTAGGGGCAGGATTAGGGTTAGGGTTAGGGTTAGGGTTAGGGTTAGGGTTAGGGTTAGGTTTAGAGTTAGGGTTTAGGCTTTAGGGTTAGGGTTAGTGTTAGGGTTTAGGGTTTAGTGTTAGGGTTAGGGTTAGGGTTATGGTTAGGGTTAGGTTTTAGGGATAGGGTTAGGGTTAAGGTTACGGTTTAGGTTTAGGGTTAGGGTTAAGGGTAGGGTTTAGGGTTTAGATTAGGGTTAGGGTTAGAGTTAGGGTTTAGGCTTTAGGGTTAGGGTTAGTGTTAGGGTTTAGGGTTTAGGGTTAGGGTTAGGGTTAGGGTTAGGGTTTAGTGTTTATGGTTAGGGTTAGGGTTAGGGTTTGGGTTTAGGGTTTAGGTTTAGGGTTAGGGTTAGTGTTAGGGTTTCGGGTTTAGTGTTAGGGTTAAGGTTAGGGATAGGGTTAGGTACACGTTTTGGGTTTGAGACATGGTTAGGTTTAGTGTTAGGGTTATAGTTAAGTTTAGGTTTTGGCTGATGGTTAAGGTTAGGTTTAGGGACAGGGTTAGATACAGGGTGAGGGTTAGAGTTAAAGATAGAGAGACGGTAAGGGTCAGAGTTAGGTTTAGCGACAGTGTTAGGGTTAGGGTTAGGGTTAGGTTAGGGTTAGGGTTAGGGTTAGGGTTAGAGTTACGGTTTAGGTTTAGGGTTTGGGTTAAGGTTAGGGTTTAGGGTTTAGGGTTAGGGTTAGGGTTAAGGTTAGCATTAGGTTTAGGGTTAGGGACAGGATTAGGGTTTGGGACATGGTTAGGTTTACAGTTAGGGTTATATTAAGTTTAGGTTTTGTCTGATGCTTAAGTTTAGGTTTAGGGACAGGTTTAGTGACAGGGTGAGCGTTAGAGTTAAGGTTGGAAAGACGGTAAGGTTCAGAGTTAGGTTTAGCGACAGTGTTAGGGTTAGGGATCAGGTTAGGTTAGGGTTTAGGGTTAGGGTTAGGGTTAGGGTTAGGAATAGGGGAGGGTTAGTGTTTACATTTTAGGGTTAGGGTTTAGGGATAGGGTTAGGTTTAGGGATAGGGTTAGGGTTAGAGTTAGGGCTTACGGTTTAGGGTTAGGGTTAGGGTTAGGGTTAGGGTTTCGGGTTTAGGGTTAGGGTTAAGTTTAGGTTTAGGGTTAGGTACACGATTCGGGTTTGAGATATGTTTAGGTTTAGTGTTAGGGTTATGGTTAATTTTAGGTTTTGGCTGATGGTTAAGGTTAGGTTTAGGGACAGGTTTAGTTACAGGGTGAGGGTTAGAGTTAAACTTAGAGAGACGGTAAGGTACAGAGTTAGGTTTAGCGACAGTGTTAGGGTTAGGGTTAGGGTTAGGTTAGGGTTAGGTTTAGGGTTAGGGTTAGGTTTTAGGGATAAGGTTACGGTTAGGGTTACGGTTTAGGTTTAGGTTTAGGGTTAAGGTTAGGGTTTAGGGTTTAGAGTTAGGGTTAGGGTTAGGGTTAGCATTAGGTTTAGGGTTAGGGACAGGATTAGGGTTTGGGACATGGTTAGGTTTACTGTTAGGGTTATATTAAGTTTAGGTTTTGTCTGATGCTTAAGTTTATGTTTAGGGACAGGGTTAGTGACAGGGTGAGGGTTAGAGTTAAGGTTGGAGAGACGGTAAGGGTCAGAGTTAGGTTTAGCGACAGTGTTAGGGTTAGGGATCAGGTTAGGTTAGGGTTTAGGGTTAGGGTTAGGGTTAGGGTTAGGAATAGGGGAGGGTTAGTGTTTACATTTTAGGGTTAGGGTTTAGGGATATGGTTAGGGTTAGGGTTAGGGTTAGGGTTAGGGTTAGGGTTAGGGTTAGTGTTAGGTTTTAGGGATAGGGTTAGGGTTAGGGTTACGTTTTAGGTTTATGGTTAGGGTTAAGGTTAGGGTTTAGTGTTTAGGGTTAGGGTTAGGGTTAGAGTTAGGGTTTAGGGTTTAGGGTTAGGGTTAGTGTTAGGGTTTAGGATTTAGGGTTAGGGTTAGTGTTTAGTGTTTATGGTTAGGGTTAGCGTTAGGTCTAGGGTTTGGGTTTAGGGTTTAGGTTTAGGGTTAGGGTTAGTGTTAGGGTTTCGGGTTTAGTTTTAGGGTTACGGTTAGGGTTAGGGTTAGGTACACGTTTCGGGTTTGAGACATGGTTAGGTTTAGTGTTAGGGTTATAGTTAAGGTTAGGTTTTGGCTGATGGTTAAGGTTAGGTTTAGGGACAGGTTTAGTTACAGGGTGAGGGTTAGAGCTAAAGATAGAGAGACGGTAAGGGTCAGAGTTAGGTTTAGCGACAGTGTTAGGGTTAGGGATCAGGTTAGGTTAGGGTTTAGGGTTAGGGTTAGGGTTAGGGTTAGGAATAGGGGAGGGTTAGTGTTTACATTTTAGGGTTAGGGTTTAGGGATAGGGTTAGGGTTAGGGTTAGGGTTAGAGTTAGGGTTAGGGTTAGGGTTAGTGTTAGGTTTTAGGGATAGGGTTAGGGTTAGGGTTACGTTTTAGGTTTATGGTTAGGGTTAAGGTTAGGGTTTAGTGTTTAGGGTTAGGGTTAGGGTTAGAGTTAGGGTTTAGGGTTTAGGGTTAGGGTTAGTGTTAGGGTTAGGATTTAGGGTTAGGGTTAGTGTTTAGTGTTTATGGTTAGGGTTAGCGTTAGGTCTAGGGTTTGGGTTTAGGGTTTAGGTTTAGGGTTAGGGTTAGTGTTAGGGTTTCGGGTATAGTTTTAGGGTTACGGTTAGGGTTAGGGTTAGGTACACGTTTCGGGTTTGAGACATGGTTAGGTTTAGTGTTAGGGTTATAGTTAAGGTTAGGTTTTGGCTGATGGTTAAGGTAGGTTTAGGGACAGGTTTAGTTACAGGGTGAGGGTTAGAGCTAAAGATAGAGAGACGGTAAGAGTCAGAGTTAGGTTTAGCGACAGTGTTAGGGTTAGGGATCAGGTTAGGTTAGGGTTTAGGTTAGGGTTAGGGTTAGGGTTAGGAATAGGGGAGGGTTAGTGTTTACATTTTAGGGTTAGGGTTTAGGGATAGGGTTAGGGTTAGGGTTAGGGTTAGAGTTAGGGTTACGGTTAGGGTTAGGGTTAGGTTTACGGTTTAGGTTTAGGGTTAGGGTTAAGGTTAGGGTTAGGGTTTAGGGTTAGGGTTAGGGTTAGAGTTAGGGTTTAGGCTTTAGGGTTAGTGTTAGTGTTAGGGTTTAGGGTTTAGGGTTAGGGTTAGGGTTAGGGTTAGGGTTAGGGTTAGGGTTTAGTGTTTAAGGTTAGGGATAGCGTTAGGGTTAGGGTTTGGGTTTAGGGTTTAGGTTTAGGGTTAGGGGTTAGTGTTAGGGTTTCAAGTTTAGTGTTAGGGTTAAGGTTATGGTTAGGGTTAGGTACACGATTCGGGTTTGAGACATGGTTAGGTTTAGTGTTAGGGTTATAGTTAAGTTTAGGTTTTGGCTGATGGTTAAGGTTAGGTTTAGGGACAGGGTTAGTTACAGGGTGAGGGTTAGAGTTAAAGGTAGAGAGACGGTAAGTGACAGAGTTATGTTTAGCGTCAGTGTTAGGGTTAGGTTAGGGTTAGGTTAGGGTTAGGGTTAGGGTTAGGGTTAGGGTTAGGTTTTAGGGATAGGGTTAGGGATAGGGTTAGGGTTAGGGTTAGAGTTAGGGTTAGGGTTAGGGTTAGGTTTTAGGGATAGGGTTAGTGTTAGGGTTAGGGTTAGGGTTAGGGTTTAGTGTTTATGGTTAGGGCTAGCGTTAGGGTTAGGTTTTGGGTTTAGTGTTTAGGTTTAGGGTTAGGGTTAGTGTTAGGGTTAGGGTTAGGGTTAGGGTTAGAGTTAGGGTTTAGGCTTTAGGGTTAGGGTTATGGTTATGGTTAGGGTTAGGGTTAGGGGCAGGATTAGGGTTTGGGACATGGTTAGGTTTACTGTTAGGGTTACATTAAGTTTAGGTTTTGTCTGATGCTTAAGTTTAGGTTTAGGACAGAGTTAGTGACAGAGTGAGGGTTAGAGTTAAGGTTGAGAGACGGTAAGGGTCAGAGTTAGGTTTAGCGACAGTGTTAGGGTTAGGGATCAGGTTAGGTTAGGGTTTAGGGTTAGGGTAAGGGTTAGGGTTAGGAATAGGGGAGGGTTAGTGTTTACATTTTAGGGTTAGGGTTTAGGGATAGGGTTAGGGTGAGGGTTAGGGTTAGAGTTAGGGTTAGGGTTAGGGTTACGGTTTAGGTTTAGGGTTAGGGTTAAGGTTAGGGTTTAGGGTTTAGGGTTAGGGTTAGGATTAGAGTTAGGGTTTAGGCTTTAGGGTTAGGGTTAGTGTTAGGGTTTAGGGTTTAGGGTTAGGGTTAGGGTTAGGGTTAGGGTTAGGGTTTAGTGTTTATGGTTACGGTTAGCGTTAAGGTTAGGGTTTGGGTTTAGGGTTTAGGTTTAGGGTTTAGGGTTAGTGTTAGGGTTTCGGGTTTAATGTTAGGGTTAAGGTTAGGGTTAGGGTTAGGGTTAGGGTTAGGTTTTAGGGATAGGGTTAGTGTTAGGGTTACGGTTTAGATTTAGGGTTAGGGTTAAGGTTAGGGTTTAGGGTTTAGGGTTAGGGTTAGGGTTAGGGTTAGCATTAGGTTTAGGGTTAGGGACAGGATTAAGGTTTGGGACATGGTTATGTTTACTGTTAGGGTTATATTATATTTAGGTTTGTCTGATGCTTAAGTTTAGGTTTAGGGACAGGGTTACTGACAGGGTGAGGGTTAGAGTTAAGGTTGGTGAGACGATAAGCGTCAGAGTTAGGTTTAGCGACAGTGTTAGGTTTAGGGATCAGGTTAGGTTAGGGTTTAGGGTTAGGGTTAGGGTTAGGGTTAGGAATAGGGGAGGGTTAGTGTTTACATATTAGGGTTAGGGTTTAGGGATATGGTTAGGGTTAGGGTTAGGGTTAGAGTTAGGGTTAGGGTTAGGGTTAGGGTTAGGGTTAGGTTTTAGGGATAGGGTTAGGGTTAGGGTTTAGGGATTAGGGTTAGGGTTAGGGTTAGAGTTAGAGATTAGGCTTTAGGGTTAGGGTTATGGTTATGGTTAGGGTTAGGGTTAGGGGCAGGATTAGGGTTTGGGACATGGTTAGGTTTACTGTTAGGGTTATATTAAGTTTAGGTTTTGTCTGATGCTTAAGTTTATGTTTAGGGACAGGGTTAGTGACAGGGTGAGGGTCAGAGTTAAGGTTGGAGAGACGGTAAGGGTCAGAGTTAGGTTTAGCGACAGTGGTAGGGTTAGGGTTAGGGTTAGGTTAGGGTTAGGGTTAGGGTTAGAGTTAGGGTTAGGTTTTAGGGATAGGGTTAGGGTTAGGGTTACGGTTTAGGTTTAGGGTTAGGGTTAAGGTTAGGGTTTAGGGTTTAGGGTTAGGGTTAGGGTTAGGGTTAGGGTTAGGGTTAGGGTTAGGGACAGGATTAGGGTTTGGGACATGGTTAGGTTTACTGTTAGGGTAATATTAAGTTTAGGTTTTGTCTGATGCTTAAGTTTAGGTTTAGGGACAGAGTTAGTGACAGGGTGAGGGTTAGAGTTAAGGTTGGAGAGACGGTAAGGGTCAGAGTTAGGTTTAGCGACAGTGTTAGGGTTAGGGATCAGGTTAGGTTAGGGTTTAGGGTTAGGGTTAGGGTTAGGGTTAGGTTTAGGTGAGGGTTAGTGTTTACATTTTAGGGTTAGGGTTTCGGGATAGGGTTAGGGTTAGGGTTTGGGTTAGGTTTTAGGGATAGGGTTAGGGTTAGGGTTACGGTTTAGGTTTAGGGTTAGGGTTAAGGTTAGGGTTTAGGGTTTAGGGTTAGGGTTAGTGTTAGGGTTTAGGGTTTAGGGTTAGGGTTAGGGTTAGGGTTAGGTTTAGGGTTTAGTGTTTATGTTTAGGGTTAGCGTTAGGGTTAGGGTTTGGGTTTAGGGTTTAGGTTTAGGGTTAGGGTTAGTGTTAGCGTTTCGGGTTTAGTGTTAGGGTTAAAGTTAGGGTTAGGGTTAGGTACACGTTTCGGGTTTGAGACATGGTTAGGTTTAGTGTTAGGGTTATAGTTAAGTTTAGGTTTTGGCTGATGGTAATGTTAGGTTTAGGGACAGGGTTAGTTACAGGGTGAGGGTTAGAGTTAAAGATAGAGAGACGGTAAGGGTCAGAGTTAGGTTTAGCGACAGTGTTAGGATTAGGGTTTGGGTAGGTTAGGGTTAGGGTTAGAGTTAGGGTTTAGGGTTAGGGTTAGGGATAGGGTTTAGGATTTAGGGTTAGGGTTATGGTTATGGTTAGGGTTAGGGTTAGGGGCAGGATTATGGTTTGGGACATGGTTACGTTTACTGTTAGTGTTATATTAAGTTTAGGTTTTGTCTGATGCTTAAGTTTATGTTTAGGGACAGGGTTAGTGACAGGGTGAGGGTTAGAGTTAAGGTTGGAGAGACGATAAGGGTCAGAGTTAGGTTTAGCGACAGTGTTAGGATTAGGGATCAGGTTAGGTTAGGGTTTAGGGTTAGGGTTAGGGTTAGGGTTAGGAATAGGGGAGGGTTAGTGTTTACATTTTAGGGTTATGGTTTAGGGATAGGGTTAGGGTTAGGTTTAGGGTTAGAGTTAGGGTTACGGTTAGGGTTAGGGTTAGGGTTAGGGTTAGGTTTACGGTTTAGGTTTAGGGTTAGGGTTAAGGTTAGGGTTTAGGGTTTAGGGTTAGGGTTAGGGTTAGAGTTAGGGTTTAGGCTTTAGGGTTAGGGTTAGTGTTAGTGTTTAGGGTTTAGGGTTAGGGTTAGGGTTAGGGTTAGGGTTAGGGTTAGGGTTTAGTGTTTAAGGTTAGGGTTAGCGTTAGGGTTAGGGTTTGGGTTTAGGGTTTAGGTTTAGGGTTAGGGTTAGTGTTAGGGTTTCGGGTTTAGTGTTAGGGTTAAGGTTATGGTTAGGGTTAGGTACACGATTCGGGTTTGAGACATGGTTAGGTTTAGTGTTAGGGTTATAGTTAAGTTTAGGTTTTGGCTGATGGTTAAGGTTAGGTTTAGGGACAGGGTTAGTTACAGGGTGAGGGTTAGAGTTAAAGATAGAGAGACGGTAAGTGACAGAGTTATGTTTAGCGACAGTGTTAGGGTTAGGGTTAGGGTTAGGTTAGGGTTAGGGTTAGGGTTAGGGTTAGGGTTAGGTTTTAGGGATAGGGTTAGGGTTAGGGTTACGGATTAGGTTTAGGGTTAGGGTTAATGTTAGGTTTTAGGGTTTAGGGTTAGGGTTAGGGTTAGGGTTAGCATTAGTTTTAGGGTTAGGGACACGATTAGGGTTTGGGACATGGTTAGGTTTACTGTTAGGGTTATATTAAGTTTAGATTTTGTCTGATGCTTAAATTTAGGTTTAGGGACAGGGTTAGTGACAGGGTGAGGGTTAGAGTTAAGTTTGGAGAGACGGTAAGGGTCAGAGTTAGGTTTAGCGACAGTGTTAGGGTTAGGGATCAGGTTAGGTTAGGGTTTAGGGTTAGGGTTAGGGTTAGGGTTAGGAATAGGGGAGGGTTAGTGTTTACATTTTAGGGTTAGGGTTTAGGGATAGGGTTAGGGTTAGGGTTAGGGTTAGGGTTAGGGTTTAGTGTTTATGGTTAGGGTTAGCGTTAGTGTTAGGGTAAGGGTTAGGGTTATGGTTAGGGTTAGGGACAGGATTAGGGTTTGGGACATGGTTAGGTTTACTTTTAGGGTAATATTAAGTTTAGGTTTTGTCTGATTCTTAAGTTTAGGTTTAGGGACAGGGTTAGTGACAGGGTGAGGGTTAGAGTTAAGGTTGGAGAGACGGTAGGGGTCAGAGTTAGGTTTAGCGACAGTGTTAGGGTTAGGGATCAGGTTAGGTTAGGGTTTAGGGTTAGGGTTACTGTTAGGGTTAGGAATAGGGGAGGGTTAGTGTTTACATTTTAGGGTTAGTGTTTAGGTATAGGGTTAGGGTTAGGGTTAGGTTTAGAGTTAGGGGTAGGGTTAGGGTTAGGGTTAGGGTTAGGTTTTAGGGATAGGGTTAGGGTTAGGGTTACGGATTAGGTTTAGGGTTAGGGTTAAGTTTAGGGTTTAGGGTTTAGGGTTAGTGTTAGGGTTAGAGTTAGGGTTTAGGCTTTAGGGTTAGGGTTAGTGTTAGGGTTTAGGGTTTAGGGTTAGGGTTAGGGTTAGGGTTAGGTTTAGTGTTTAGTGTTTATGGTTAGGGTTAGCGTTAGGGTTAGGGTTTGGGTTTAGGGATTAGGTTTAGGGTTAGGGTTAGGGTTAGGGTTTCGGTTTAGTGTTAGTGTTAAGGTTAGGGTTAGGGTTAGGTACACGTTTCGGGTTTGAGACATGGTTAGGTTTAGTGTTAGGGTTATAGTTAAGTTTAGGTTTTGGCTGATGGTTAAGGATAGGTTTAGGGACAGGGTTAGTTAGGGTGTGAGGGTTAGAGTTAAAGATAGAGAGACGGTAAGGGTCAGAGTTAGGTTTAGCGACAGTGTTAGGGTTAGGGTTAGGGTTAGGTTAGGGTTAGGGTTAAGGTTAGGGTTTAGGGTTTAGGGTTAGGGTTAGGGTTAGAGTTAGGTTTTAGGGATAGGGTTAGTGTAAGGGTTACGGTTTAGGTTTAGGGTTAGGGTTAAGGTTAGGGTTTAGGGTTTAGGGTTAGGGTTAGGGTTAGGGTTAGCATTAGGTTTAGGGTTAGGGACAGGATTAGGGTTTGGGACATGGTTAGGTTTACTGTTAGGGTTATATTATGTTTAGGTTTGTCTGATGCTTAAGTTTAGGTTTAGGGACAAGGTTAGTGACAGGGTGAGGGTTAGAGTTAAGGTTGGAGAGACGGTAAGCGTCAGAGTTAGGTTTAGCGACAGTGTTAGGGTTAGGGATCAGGTTAGGTTAGGGTTTAGGGTTAGGGTTAGGGTTAGGGTTAGGAATAGGGGAGGGTTAGTGTTTACATTTTAGGGTTAGGGTTTAGGGATAGGGTTAGGTTTAGGGTTAGGGTTAGGGTTAGAGTTAGGGTTAGGGTTAGGGTTAGGGTTAGGGTTAGGATTTAGGGATAGGGTTAGGGTTAGGGTTTAGGGTTTAGGGTTAGGGTTAGGGTTAGAGTTAGAGTTTAGGCTATAGGGTTAGGGTTAGTGTTAGGGTTTAGGGTTTAGGGTTAGGGCTAGGGTTAGGGTTAGGGTTAGGGTTTAGTGTTTATGGTTAGGGTTAGCGTTAGGGTTAGGGTTTGGGTTTAGTGTTTAGGTTTAGGGTTAGGGTTAGTGTTAGGGTTTCGAGTTTAGTGTTAGGGTTAAGGTTAGGGTTAGGGTTAGGTACACGTTTCGGGTTTGAGACATGGTTAGGTTTAGTGTTAGGGTTATAGTTAAGTTCAGGTTTTGGCTGATGGTTAAGGTTAGGTTTAGGGACAGGTTTAGTTACAGGGTGAGGGTTAGAGTTAAAGATAGAGAGACGGTAAGGGTCAGAGTTAGGTTTAGCGACAGTGTTAGTGTTAGGGTTAGGGTTAGAGTTAGGGTTTAGGGTTAGGGTTAGGGTTAGGGTTTAGGATTTAGGGTTAGGGTTATGGTTAGGGTTAGGGTTAGGGTTAGGGGCAGGATTAGGGTTTGGGAAATGGTTAGGTTTAGTGTAGGGTTATAGGTATATTTTGGTTTTGGCTGATGGTTAAGGATAGTTTTAGGGACAGGTTTAGTGACAGGGTGAGGGTTAGAGTTAAGTTTAGAGAGACGGTAAGGGTCAGAGTTAGGTTTAGCCACTGTGTTAGTGTTAGGGATCAGGTTAGGTTAGGGTTTAGGGTTAGGGTTAGTGTTAGAGTTAGGAATAGGGGAGGGTTAGTGTTTACATTTTAGGGTTAGGGTTTAGGGATAGGGTTAGGGTTAGGGTTAGCGTTAGGGTTAGTGTTAGGATTTAGGCTTTAGGGTTAGGGTTAGGGTTCGAGTTAGGGCTTACGGTTTAGGGTTAGGGTTAGGGTTAGGGTTAGGGGTTCGGGTTTCGGTTTAAGGTTAAGTTTAGGGTTAGGGTTAGGTACACGATTCGGGTTTGAGACATGTTTAGGTTTAGTGTTAGGGTTATGGTTAAGTTTAGGTTTTGGCTGATGGTTAAGGTTAGGTTTAGGGACAGGGTTAGTTACAGGGTGAGGGTTAGAGTTAAAGATAGAGAGACGGTAAGGGTCAGAGTTAGGTTTAGCGACAGTGTTAGGGTTAGGGTTAGGGTTAGGTTAGGGTTAGGGTTAGAGTTAGGGTTTAGGGATAGGGTTAGGGTTAGGGTTACGTTTTAGGTTTAGGGTTAGGGTTAAGGTTAGGGTTTAGGGTTTAGGTTTAGGGTTAGGGTTAGAGTTAGGGTTTAGGCTTTAGGGTTAGGGTTAGTGTTAGGGTTTAGGGTTTAGGGTTAGGTTTAGGGTTAGGGTTAGGGTTAGGGTTTAGTGTTTATGGTTAGGGTTAGCGTTAGGGTTAGGTTTTGGGTTTAGGGTTTAGGTTTAGGGTTAGGGTTAGTGTTAGGGTTAGGGTTAGGGTTAGGGTTAGGGTTAGGGACAGGATTAGGGTTTGGGACATGGTTAGGTTTACTGTTAGGGTAATATTAAATTTAGGTTTTGTCTGATGCTTAAGTTTAGGTTTAGGGACAGGGTTAGTGACAGGGTGAGGGTTAGAGTTAAATTTGGAGAGACGGTAAGGGTCAGAGTTAGGTTTAGCGACAGTGTTAGGGTTAGGGATCAGGTTAGGTTAGGGTTTAGGGTTAGGGTTAGGGTTAGGGTTAGGAATAGGGGAGGGTAAGTGTTTACATTTTAGGGTTAGGGTTTAGGGATAGGGTTAGGGTTAGGGTTAGGGTTAGAGTTAGGGTTAGGGTTAGGGTTAGGGTTAGAGTTAGGGTTAGGTTTTAGGGATAGGGTTAGGTTTAGGGTTACTGTTTAGGTTTAGGGTTAGGGTTAAGGTTAGGGTTTAGGGTTTAGGGTTAGGGTTAGGGTTAGAGTTAGGGTTTAGGCTTTAGGGTTAGGGTTATTGTTAGGGTTTAGGGTTTAGGGTTAGGGTTAGGGTTAGGGTTAGGTTTAGGGTTTAGTGTTTATGGTTAGGGTTAGCGTTAGGGTTAGGGTTTGGGTTTAGGGTTTAAGTTTAGGGTAGGGTTAGTGTTAGGGTTTCGGGTTTAGTGTTAGGGTTAAGGTAAGGGTTAGGGTTAGGTACACGTTTCGGGTTTGAGACAAGGTTAGGTTTAGTGGTAAGGTTATAGTTAAGTTTAGGTTTTGGCTGATGGTTAAGGTTAGGTATAGGGACAGTGTTAGTTACAGGGTGAGGGTTAGAGTTAAAGATAGAGAGACGGTAAGGGTCAGAGTTAGGTTTAGCGACAGTGTTAGGGTTAGGGTTAGGGTTAGGTTAGGGTTAGGGATAGGGTTAGAGTTAGGGTTAGGTTTTAGGGATAGGGTTAGGGTTAGAGTTACGGTTTAGGTTTAGGGTTAGGGTTAAGGTTAGGGTTTAGGGTTTAGGGTTAGGGTTAGGGTTAGGGTTAGGGTTAGGGTTAGGGTTAGGGTTAGGGACAGGATTAGGGTTTGGGACATGGTTAGGTTTACTGTTAGGGTAATATTAAGTTTAGGTTTTGTCTGATGCTTAAGTTTAGGTTTAGGGACAGGGTTAGTGACAGGGTGAGGGTTAGAGTTAAGGTTGGAGAGACGGTAAGGGTCAGAGTTAGGTTTAGCGACAGTGTTAGGGTTAGGGATCAGGTTAGGTTAGGGTTTAGGGTTAGGGTTAGGGTTAGGGTTAGGAATAGGGGAGGGTTAGTGTTTACATTTTAGGGTTAGGGTTTAGGGATAGGGTTAGGGTTAGGGTTAGTGTTAGAGTTAGGGTTAGGGTTAGGGTTAGGGTTAGGTTTTAGGGATAGGGTTAGGGTTAGGGTTAGGGTTAAGGTTAGGGTTTAGGGTTTAGGGTTAGGGTTAGTGTTAGGGTTTAGGGATAGGTTTAGGGTTAGGGTTAGTGTTAGAGTTAAGGTTAGGGTTAGGGTTAGGGTTAGGTTTTAGGGATAGGGTTAGGGTTAGGGTTACGGTTTAGGTTTAGGGTTAGGGTTAAGGTTAGGGTTTACGGTTTAGGGTTAGGGTTAGTGTTAGGGTTTAGGGTTTAGGGTTAGGGTTAGGGTTAGGGTTAGGTTTAGGGTTTAGTGTTTATGGTTAGGGTTAGCGTTAGGGTTAGGGTTTGGGTTTAGGGTTTAGGTTTAGGGTTAGGGTTAGTGATAGGGTTTCGGGTTTAGCGTTAGGGTTAAGGTTAGGGTTAGGGTTAGGAACACGTTTCGGGTTTGAGACATGGTTAGGTTTAGTGTTAGGGTTATAGTTAAGTTTAGGTTTTGGGTGATGGTTAATGTTAGGTTTAGGGACAGGGTTAGTTACAGGGTGAGGGTTAGAGTTAAAGATAGAGAGACGGTAAGGGTCAGAGATAGGTTTAGCGACAGTGTTAGGATTAGGGTTAGGGTAGGTTAGGGTTAGGGTTAGAGTTAGGGTTTAGGGTTAGGGTTAGGGTTATGGTTTAGGATTTAGGCTTAGGGTTATGGTTATGGTTAGGGTTAGGGTTGGGGCAGGATTAGGGTTTGGGACATGGTTAGGTTTACTGTTAGGGTTATATTAAGTTTAGGTTTTGTCTGATGCTTAAGTTTATGTTTAGGGACAGGGTTAGTGACAGGGTGAGGGTTAGAGTTAAGGTTGGAGAGACGGTAAGGGTCAGAGTTAGGTTTAGCGACAGTGTTAGGGTTAGGGATCAGGTTAGGTTAGGGTTTAAGGTTAGGGATTGGGTTAGGGTTAGGAATAGGGGAGGGTTAGTGTTTACATTTTAGGGTTAGGGTTCAGGGATAGGGTTAGGGTTAGGGTTAGGGTTAGAGTTAGTGTTAGGGTTAGGGTTAGGGTTAGGGTTAGGGTTAGGTTTACGGTTTAGGTTTAGGGTTAGGGTTAAGGTTAGGATTTAGGGTTTAGGGTTAGGGTTAGGGTTAGAGTTAGGGTTTAGGCTTTAGGGTTAGGGTTAGTGTTAGGGTTTAGGGTTTAGGGTTAGGGTTAGGGTTAGGGTTAGGGTTAGGGTTAGGGTTAGGGTTTAGTGTTTAAGGTTAGGGTTAGCGTTAGGGTTAGGCTTTGGGTTTAGGGTTTAGGTTAGGGTTTAGGGTTAGGGTTAGGGTTAGGGTTAGGAATAGGGGAGGGTTAGTGTTTACATTTTAGGGTTAGGGTTTAGGGATAGGGTTAGGTTTAGGGTTAGGGTTAGGGTTAGAGTTAGGGTTAGGGTTAGGGTTAGGGTTAGGGTTAGGATTTAGGGATAGGGTTAGGGTTAGTGTTTAGGGTTTAGGGTTAGGGTTAGGGTTAGAGTTAGAGTTTAGGCTATAGGGTTAGGGTTAGTGTTAGGGTTTAGGGTTTAGGATTAGGGCTAGGGTTAGGGTTAGGGTTAGGGTTTAGTGTTTATGGTTAGGGTTAGCGTTAGGGTTAGGGTTTGGGTTTAGTGTTTAGGTTTAGGGTTAGGGTTAGTGTTAGGGTTTCGAGTTTAGTGTTAGGGTTAAGGTTAGGGTTAGGGTTAGGTACACGTTTCGGGTTTGAGACATGGTTAGGTTTAGTGTTAGGGTTATAGTTAAGTTTAGGTTTTGGCTGATGGTTAAGGTTAGGTTTAGGGACAGGTTTAGTTACAGGGTGAGGGTTAGAGTTAAAGATAGAGAGACGGTAAGGGTCAGAGTTAGGTTTAGCGACAGTGTTAGGGTTAGGGTTAGGGTTAGAGTTAGGGTTTAGGGTTAGGGTTAGGGTTAGGGTTTAGGATTTAGGGTTAGGGTTATGGTTAGGGTTAGGGTTAGGGTTAGGGGCAGGATTAGGGTTTGGGAAATGGTTAGGTTTAGTGTAGGGTTATAGGTATATTTTGGTTTTGGCTGATGGTTAAGGATAGTTTTAGGGACAGGTTTAGTGACAGGGTGAGGGTTAGAGTTAAGTTTAGAGAGACGGTAAGGGTCAGAGTTAGGTTTAGCCACTGTGTTAGTGTTAGGGATCAGGTTAGGTTAGGGTTTAGGGTTAGGGTTAGTGTTAGAGTTAGGAATAGGGGAGGGTTAGTGTTTACATTTTAGGGTTAGGGTTTAGGGATAGGGTTAGGGTTAGGGTTAGCGTTAGGGTTAGTGTTAGGATTTAGGCTTTAGGGTTAGGGTTAGGGTTCGAGTTAGGGCTTACGGTTTAGGGTTAGGGTTAGGGTTAGGGTTAGGGGTTCGGGTTTCGGTTTAAGGTTAAGTTTAGGGTTAGGGTTAGGTACACGATTCGGGTTTGAGACATGTTTAGGTTTAGTGTTAGGGTTATGGTTAAGTTTAGGTTTTGGCTGATGGTTAAGGTTAGGTTTAGGGACAGGGTTAGTTACAGGGTGAGGGTTAGAGTTAAAGATAGAGAGACGGTAAGGGTCAGAGTTAGGTTTAGCGACAGTGTTAGGGTTAGGGTTAGGGTTAGGTTAGGGTTAGGGTTAGAGTTAGGTTTTAGGGATAGGGTTAGGGTTAGGGTTACGGTTTAGGTTTAGGGTTAGGGTTAAGGTTAGGGTTTACGGTTTAGGGTTAGGGTTAGTGTTAGGGTTTAGGGTTTAGGGTTAGGGTTAGGGTTAGGGTTAGGTTTAGGGTTTAGTGTTTATGGTTAGGGTTAGCGTTAGGGTTAGGGTTTGGGTTTAGGGTTTAGGTTTAGGGTTAGGGTTAGTGATAGGGTTTCGGGTTTAGCGTTAGGTTTAAGGTTAGGGTTAGGGTTAGGAACACGTTTCGGGTTTGAGACATGGTTAGGTTTAGTGTTAGGGTTATAGTTAAGTTTAGGTTTTGGGTGATGGTTAATGTTAGGTTTAGGGACAGGGTTAGTTACAGGGTGAGGGTTAGAGTTAAAGATAGAGAGACGGTAAGGGTCAGAGATAGGTTTAGCGACAGTGTTAGGATTAGGGTTAGGGTAGGTTAGGGTTAGGGTTAGAGTTAGGGTTTAGGGTTAGGGTTAGGGTTATGGTTTAGGATTTAGGCTTAGGGTTATGGTTATGGTTAGGGTTAGGGTTGGGGCAGGATTAGGGTTTGGGACATGGTTAGGTTTACTGTTAGGGTTATATTAAGTTTAGGTTTTGTCTGATGCTTAAGTTTATGTTTAGGGACAGGGTTAGTGACAGGGTGAGGGTTAGAGTTAAGGTTGGAGAGACGGTAAGGGTCAGAGTTAGGTTTAGCGACAGTGTTAGGGTTAGGGATCAGGTTAGGTTAGGGTTTAGGGTTAGGGATTGGGTTAGGGTTAGGAATAGGGGAGGGTTAGTGTTTACATTTTAGGGTTAGGGTTCAGGGATAGGGTTAGGGTTAGGGTTAGGGTTAGAGTTAGGGTTAGGGTTAGGGTTAGGGTTAGGGTTAGGGTTAGGTTTACGGTTTAGGTTTAGGGTTAGGGTTAAGGTTAGGATTTAGGGTTTAGGGTTAGGGTTAGGGTTAGAGTTAGGGTTTAGGCTTTAGGGTTAGGGTTAGTGTTAGGGTTTAGGGTTTAGGGTTAGGGTTAGGGTTAGGGTTAGGGTTAGGTTTAGGGTTTAGTGTTTAAGGTTAGGGTTAGCGTTAGGGTTAGGCTTTGGGTTTAGGGTTTAGGTTTAGGGTTAGGGTTAGGGTTAGGGTTTCGGTTTAGTGTTAGGGTTAAGGTTAGGGTTAGGGTTAGGTACACGTTTCGGGTTTGAGACATGGTTAGGTTTAGTGTTAGGGTTATAGTTAAGTTTAGGTTTTGGCTGATGGTTAAGTTTAGGTTTAGGGACAGGGTTAGTTACAGTGTGAGGGTTAGAGTTAAAGATAGAGAGACGGTAAGGGTCAGAGTTAGGTTTAGAGACAGTGTTAGGGTTAGGGTTAGGGTTAGGTTAGGGTTAGGGTTAAGGTTAGGATTTAGGGTTTAGGGTTAGGGTTAGGGTTAGAGTTGGGTTTAGGCTTTAGGGTTAGGGTTAGTGTTAGGGTTTAGGGTTTAGTACTAGGGTTAGGATTAGGGTTAGGGTTAGGGTTTAGTGTTTATGGTTAGGGTTAGCGTTATGGTTAGGGTTTGGGTTTAGTGTTTAGGTTTACGTTTAGGGTTAGTGTTAGGGTTAGGGTTAGGGTTAGGGTTAGTGTTAGGGACAGGATTAGGGTTTGGGACATGGTTAGGGTTAGGGTTAGGGTTAGGGTTAGGGTTAGGGTTAGGGTTAGTGTTAGGGTTAGAGTTAGGGTTTAGGGTTAGAGTTAGGGTTAGGGTTTAGGATTTAGGGTTAGGGTTATGGTTATGGTTAGGGTTAGGGTTAGGGGCAGGATTAGGATTTGGGACATGGTTAGGTTTACTGTTAGGGTTACATTAAGTTTAGGTTTTGTCTGATGCTTAAGTTTAGGTTTAGGGACACGGTTAGTGACAGGGTGAGGGTTAGAGTTAAGGTTGGAGAGACGGTAAGGGTCAGAGTTAGGTTTAGCGACAGTGTTAGGGTTAGGGATCAGGTTAGGTTAGGGTTTAGGGTTAGGGTTAGGGTTAGGGTTAGGAATAGGGGAGGGTAAGTGTTTACATTTTAGGGTTAGGGTTTAGGGATAGGGTTAGGGTTAGGGTTAGGGTTAGAGTTAGGGTTAGGGTTAGGGTTAGGGTTAGGGTTAGGGTTAGGTTTACGGTTTAGGTTTAGGGTTAGGGTTAAGGTTAGGGTTTAGGGTTTAGGGTTAGGGTTAGGGTTAGAGTTAGGGTTTAGGCTTTAGGGTTAGGGTTAGTGTTAGGGTTTAAGGTTTAGGGTTAGGGTTAGGGTTAGGGTTAGGGTTAGGGTTAGGGTTTAGTGTTTAAGTTTAGGGTTAGTGTTAGTGTTAGGGTTTCGGGTTTAGTGTTAGGGTTAAGGTTATGGTTAGGGTTAGGTACACGATTCGGGTTTGAGACATGGTTAGGTTTAGTGTTAGGGTTATAGTTAAGTTTAGGTTTTGGCTGATGGTTAAGGTTAGGTTTAGGGACAGGGTTAGTTACAGGGTGAGGGTTAGAGTTAAAGATATAGAGACGCTAAGTGACAGAGTTATGTTTAGCGACAGTGTTAGGTTAGGGTTAGGGTAAGGTTAGGGTTAGGGTTAGGGTTAGGGTTAGGGTTAGGGTTAGGTTTTAGGGATAGGGTTAGGGTTAGGGTTACCGTTTAGGTTTAGGGTTAGGGTTAATGTTAGGGTTTAGGGTTTAGGGTTAGGGTTAGGGTTATGGTTAGCATTAGTTTTAGGGTTAGGGACAGGATTAGGGTTTGGGACATGGTTAGGTTTACTGTTAGGTTTATATTAAGTTTAGGTTTTGTCTGATGCTTAAGTTTAGGTTTAGGGACAGGGTTAAAGACAGGGTGAGGGTTAGAGTTAAGTTTGGAGAGACGGTAAGGGTCAGAGTTAGGTTTAGCGACAGTGTTAGGGTTAGGGATCAGGTTAGGTTAGGGTTTAGGGTTAGGGTTAGGGTTAGGGTTAGGAATAGGGGAGGGTTAGTGTTTACATTTTAGGGTTAGGGTTTAGGGATAGGGTTTAGGCTTTAGGGTTAGAGTTAGGGTTAGGGTTAGGGTTAGGTTTTAGGGATAGGGTTAGGGTTAGGGTTAGGGTTAGGGTTAGGGTTTAGTGTTTATGGTTAGGGCTAGCGTTAGGGTTAGGTTTTGGGTTTAGTGTTTAGGTTTAGGGTTAGGGTTAGTGTTAGGGTTAGGGTTAGGGTTAAGGACAGGATTAGGGTTTGGGACATGGTTAGGTTTACTGTTAGGGTTATATTAAGTTTAGGTTTTGTCTGATGCTTAAGTTTAGGTTTAGGGACAGGGTTAGTGACAGGGTGAGGGTTAGAATTAAGGTTGGAGAGACGGTAAGGGTCAGAGTTAGGTTTTGCGACAGTGTTAGGGTTAGGGATCAGGTTAGGTTAGGGTTTAGGGTTAGGGTTAGTGTTAGGGTTAGGAATAGGGGAGGGTTAGTGTTTACATTTTAGGGTTAGTGTTTAGGGATAGGGTTAGAGTTAGGGTTAGGGTTAGAGTTAGGGTTAGGGTTAGGGTTAGGGTTAGGGTTAGGTTTTAAAGATAGGGTTAGGGTTAGGGTTACGGTTTAGGTTTAGGGTTAGGGTTAAGGTTAGGGTTTAGGGTTTAGGGTTAGGGTTAGGGTTAGAGTTAGGGTTTAGGCTTTAGGGTTAGGGTTAGTGTTAGGGTTTAGGGTTTAGGGTTAGGGTTAGGGTTAGGGTTAGGTTTAGGGTTTAGTGTTTATGGTTAGGGTTAGCGTTAGGGTTAGGGTTTGAGTTTAGGGATTAGGTTTAGGGTTAGGTTTAGGGTTAGGGTTTCGGTTTAGTGTTAGGGTTAAGGGTAGGGTTAGGGTTAGGTACACGTTTCGGGTTTGAGACATGGTTAAGTTTAGTGTTAGGGTTATAGTTAAGTTTAGGTTTTGGCTGATGGTTAAGGTTAGGTTTAGGGACAGGGTTAGTGACAGGGTGAGGGTTAGAGTTAAGTTTGGAGAGACGGTAAGGGTCAGAGTTAGGTTTAGCGACAGTGTTAGGGTTAGGGATCAGGTTAGGTTAGGGTTTAGGGTTAGAGTTAGGGTTAGTGTTAGGAATAGTGGAGGGTTAGTGTTTACATTTTAGAGTTAGGGTTTAGGGATAGGGTTAGGGTTAGGGTTAGAGGTAGGGTTAGGGTTAGGGTTAGGTTTTAGGGATAGGGTTAGGGTTAGGGTTAGGGTTAGGGTTTAGTGTTTATGGTTAGGGCTAGCGTTAGGGTTAGGTTTTGGGTTTAGTGTTTAGGTTTAGGGTTAGGGTTAGTGTTAGGGTTACGGTTAGGGTTAGGGTTAGGGTTAAGAACAGGATTAGGGTTTGGGACATGGTTAGGTTTACTGTTAGGGTTATATTAAGTTTAGATTTTGTCTGATGCTTAAATTTAGGTTTAGGGACAGGGTTAGTGACAGGGTGAGGGTTAGAGTTAAGTTTGGAGAGACGGTAAGGGTGAGAGTTAGGTTTAGCGACAGTGTTAGGGTTAGGGATCAGGTTAGGTTAGGGTTTAGGGTTAGGGTTAGGGTTAGGGTTAGGAATAGGGGAGGGTTAGTGTTTACATTTTAGGGTTAGGGTTTAGGGATAGGGTTAGGGTTAGGGTTAGTGTTAGGGTTAGGGTTTAGTGTTTATGGTTAGGGTTAGCGTTAGTGTTAGGGTTAGGGTTAGGGTTAGGGTTAGGGTTAGGGACAGGATTAGTGTTTGGGACATGGTTAGGTTTACTTTTAGGGTAATATTAAGTTTAGGTTTTGTCTGATGCTTAAGTTTAGGTTTAGGGACAGGGTTAGTGACAGGGTGAGGGTTAGAGTTAAGGTTGGAGAGACGGTAGGGGTCAGAGTTAGGTTTAGCGACAGTGTTAGGGTTAGGGATCAGGTTAGGTTAGGGTTTAGGGTTAGGGTTACTGTTAGGGTTAGGAATAGGGGAGGGTTAGTGTTTACATTTTAGGGTTAGTGTTTAGGGATAGGGTTAGAGTTAGGGTTAGGGTTAGAGTTAGGGTTAGGGTTAGGGTTAGGGTTAGGGTTAGGTTTTAGGGATAGGGTTAGGGTTAGGGTTACGGTTTAGGTTTAGGGTTAGGGTTAAGGTTAGGGTTTAGGGTTTAGGGTTAGGGTTAGGGTTAGAGTTAGGGTTTAGGCTTTAGGGTTAGGGTTAGTGTTAGGGTTTAGGGTTTAGGGTTATGGTTAGGGTTAGGGTTCGGTTTAGGGTTTAGTGTTTATGGTTAGGGTTAGCGTTAGGGTTAGGGTTTGGGTTTAGGGATTAGGTTTAGGGTTAGGTTTAGGGTTAGGGTTTCGGTTTAGTGTTAGGGTTAAGGTTAGGGTTAGGGTTAGGTACACGTTTCGGGTTTGAGACATGGTTAGGTTTAGTGTTAGGGTTATAGTTAAGTTTAGGTTTTGGCTGATGGTTAAGGTTAGGTTTAGGGACAGGGTTAGTTACAGTTTGAGGGTTAGAGTTAAAGATAGAGAGACGGTAAGGGTCAGAGTTAGGTTTAGCGACAGTGTTAGGGTTAGGGTTAGGGTTAGGTTAGGGTTAGGGTTAAGGTTAGGGTTTAGGGTTCAGGGTTAGGGTTAGGGTTAGAGTTAGGGTTTAGGCTTTAGGGTTAGGGTTAAATGTTAGGGTTTAGGGTTTAGTGTTAGGGTTAGGATTAGGGTTAGGGTTAGGGTTTAGTGTTTATGGTTAGGGTTAGCGTTAGGGTTAGGGTTTGGGTTTAGTGTTTAGGTTTAGGTTTAGGGTTAGTGTTAGGGTTAGGGTTAGGGTTAGGGTTAGGGACAGGATTAGGGTTTGGGACATGGTTAGGGTTAGGGTTAGGGTTAGGGTAAGGGTTAGGGTTAGGGGTAGGGTTAGGGTTAGATTTAGGGTTTAGGGTTAGGGTTAGGGTTAGGGTTTAGGATTTAGGGTTAGGGTTATGGTTATGGTTATGGTTAGGGTTAGGGGCAGGATTAGGGTTTGGGACATGGTTAGGTTTACTGTTAGGGTTACATTAAGTTTAGGTTTTGTCTGATGCTTAAGTTTAGGTTTAGGGACAGGGTTAGTGACAGGGTGAGGGTTAGAGTTAAGGTTGGAGAGACGGTAAGGGTCAGAGTTAGGTTTTGCGACAGTGTTAGGGTTAGGGATCAGGTTAGGTTAGGGTTTAGGGTTAGGGTTAGGGTTAGGGTTAGGAATAGGGGAGGGTTAGTGTTTACATTTTAGGGTTAGGGTTTAGGGATAGGGTTAGGGTTAGGGTTAGTGTTAGAGTTAGGGTTAGGGTTAGGGTTAGGGTTAGGTTTTAGGGATAGGGTTAGGGTTAGGGTTAGGGTTAAGGTTAGGGTTTAGGGTTTAGGGTTAGGGTTAGTGTTAGGGTTTAGGGATAGGGTTAGGGTTAGGGTTAGTGTTAGAGTTAAGGTTAGGGTTAGGTTTAGGGTTAGGTTTTAGGGATAGGGTTAGGGTTAGGGTTACGGTTTAGGTTTAGGGTTAGGGTTAAGGTTAGGGTTTACGGTTTAGGGTTAGGGTTAGTGTTAGGGTTTAGGGTTTAGGGTTAGGGTTAGGGTTAGGGTTAGGTTTAGGGTTTAGTGTTTATGGTTAGGGTTAGCGTTAGGGTTAGGGTTTGGGTTTAGGGTTTAGGGTTAGGGTTAGTGATAGGGTTTCGGGTTTAGTGTTAGGGTTAAGGTTAGGGTTAGGGTTAGGAACACGTTTCGGGTTTGAGACATGGTTAGGTTTAGTGTTAGGGTTATAGTTAAGTTTAGGTTTTGGGTGATGGTTAATGTTAGGTTTAGGGACAGGGTTAGTTACAGGGTGAGGGTTAGAGTTAAAGATAGAGAGACGGTAAGGGTCAGAGATAGGTTTAGCGACAGTGTTAGGATTAGGGTTAGGGTAGGTTAGGGTTAGGGTTAGAGTTAGGGTTTAGGGTTAGGGTTAGGGTTAGGGTTTAGGATTTAGGCTTAGGGTTATGGTTATGGTTAGGGTTAGGGTTGGGGCAGGATTAGGGTTTGGGACATGGTTAGGTTTACTGTTAGGGTTATATTAAGTTTAGGTTTTGTCTGATGCTTAAGTTTATGTTTAGGGACAGGGTTAGTGACAGCGTGAGGGTTAGAGTTAAGGTTGGAGAGACGGTAAGGGTCAGAGTTAGGTTTAGCGACAGTGTTAGGGTTAGGGATCAGGTTAGGTTAGGGTTTAGGGTTAGGGATTGGGTTAGCGTTAGGAATAGGGGAGGGTTAGTGTTTACATTTTAGGGTTAGGGTTCAGGGATAGGGTTAGGGTTAGGGTTAGGGTTAGAGTTAGGGTTAGGGTTAGGGTTAGGGTTAGGGTTAGGGTTAGGTTTACGGTTTAGGTTTAGGGTTAGGGTTAAGGTTAGGATTTAGGGTTTAGGGTTAGGGTTAGGGTTAGAGTTAGGGTTTAGGCTTTAGGGTTAGGGTTAGTGTTAGGGTTTAGGGTTTAGGGTTAGGGTTAGGGTTAGGGTTAGGGTTAGGGTTTAGTGTTTAAGGTTAGGGTTAGCGTTAGGGTTAGGCTTTGGGTTTAGGGTTTAGGTTTAGGGTTAGGGTTATGGTTAGGGTTTCGGTTTAGTGTTAGGGTTAAGGTTAGGGTTAGGGTTAGGTACACGTTTCGGGTTTGAGACATGGTTAGGTTTAGTGTTAGGGTTATAGTTAAGTTTAGGTTTTGGCTGATGGTTAAGGTTAGGTTTAGGTACAGGGTTAGTTACAGTGTGAGGGTTAGAGTTAAAGATAGAGAGACGGTAAGGGTCAGAGTTAGGTTTAGAGACAGTGTTAGGGTTAGGGTTAGGGTTAGGTTAGGGTTAGGGTTAAGGTTAGGGTTTAGGGTTTAGGGTTAGGGTTAGGGTTAGAGTTGGGTTTTGGCTTTAGGGTTAGGGTTAGTGTTAGGGTTTAGGGTTTAGTGTTAGGGTTAGGATTAGGGTTAGGGTTAGGGTTTAGTGTTTATGGTTAGGGTTAGCGTTAGGGTTAGGGTTTGGGTTTAGTGTTTAGGTTTAGGTTTAGGGTTAGTGTTAGGGTTAGGGTTAGGGTTAGGGTTAGTGTTAGGGACAGGATTAGGGTTTGGGACATGGTTAGGGTTAGGGTTAGGGTTAGGGTTAGGGTTAGGGTTAGGATTAGTGTTAGGGTTAGAGTTAGGGTTTAGGGTTAGGGTTAGGGTTAGGGTTTAGGATTTAGGGTTAGGGTTAGGGTTAGGGTTAGGGTTAGGGTTAGGGTTAGGGGCAGGATTAGGATTTGGGACATGGTTAGGTTTACTGTTAGGGTTACATTAAGTTTAGGTTTTGTCTGATGCTTAAGTTTAGGTTTAGGGACAGGGTTAGTGACAGGGTGAGGGTTAGAGTTAAGGTTGGAGAGACGGTAAGGGTCAGAGTTAGGTTTAGCGACAGTGTTAGGGTTAGGGATCAGGTTAGGTTAGGGTTTAGGGTTAGGGTTAGGGTTAGGGTTAGGAATAGGGGAGGGTAAGTGTTTACATTTTAGGGTTAGGGTTTAGGGATAGGGTTAGGGTTAGGGTTAGGGTTAGAGTTAGGGTTAGGGTTAGGGTTAGGGTTAGGGTTAGGTTTACGGTTTAGGTTTAGGGTTAGGGTTAAGGTTAGTGTTTAGGGTTTAGGGTTAGGGTTAGGGTTAGAGTTAGGGTTTAGGCTTTAGGGTTAGGGTTAGTGTTAGGGTTTAGGGTTTAGGGTTAGGGTTAGGGTTAGGGTTAGGGTTAGGGTTTAGTGTTTAAGGTTAGGGTTAGCGTTAGGGTTAGGGTTTGGGTTTAGGGTTTAGGTTTAGGGTTAGGGTTAGTGTTAGGGTTTCGGGTTTAGTGTTAGGGTTAAGGTTATGGTTAGGGTTAGGTACACGATTCGGGTTTGAGACATGGTTAGGTTTAGTGTTAGGGTTATAGTTAAGTTTAGGTTTTGGCTGATGGTTAAGGTTAGGTTTAGGGACAGGGTTAGTTACAGGGTGAGGGTTAGAGTTAAAGATATAGAGACGCTAAGTGACAGAGTTATGTTTAGCGACAGTGTTAGGTTAGGGTTAGGGTTAGGTTAGGGTTAGGGTTAGGGTTAGGGTTAGGGTTAGGGTTAGGTTTTAGGGATAGGGTTAGGGTTAGGGTTACGGTTTAGGTTTAGGGTTAGGGTTAATGTTAGGGTTTAGGGTTTAGGGTTAGGGTTAGGGTTATGGTTAGCAATAGTTTTATGGTTAGGGACAGGATTAGGGTTTGGGACATGGTTAGGTTTACTGTTAGGGTTATATTAAGTTTAGGTTTTGTCTGATGCTTAAGTTTAGGTTTAGGGACAGGGTTAGTGACAGGGTGAGGGTTAGAGTTAAGTTTGGAGAGACGGTAAGGGTCAGAGTTAGGTTTAGCGACAGTGTTAGGGTTAGGGATCAGGTTAGGTTAGGGTTTAGGGTTAGGGTTAGGGTTAGGGTTAGGAATAGGGGAGGGTTAGTGTTTACATTTTAGGGTTAGGGTTTAGGGATAGGGTTAGGGTTAGGGTTAGGGTTAGAGTTAGGGTTAGGGTTAGGGTTAGGGTTAGGGTTAGAGTTAGGGTTACGGTTTAGGTTTAGGGTTAGGGTTAAGGTTAGGGTTTATGGTTTAGGGTTAGGGTTAGGGTTAGAGTTAGGGTTTAGGCTTTAGGGTTAGGGTTAGGGTTAGGGTTAGGGTTAGGGTTAGGGTTGGGGTTAGGGTTAGGGTTTCGGGTTTAGGGTTAGGGTTAGGGTTAGGGTTAGGGTTTGGGTTTAGGGTTTAGGTTTAGGGTTAGGGTTAGTGTTAGGGTTTCAGGTTTAGTGTTAGGGTTAAGGTTAGGGTTAGGGTTAGGGTTAGGGTTAGGTTTTAGGGATAGGGTTAGTGTTAGGGTTACGGTTTAGGTTTAGGGTTAGGGTTAAGGTTAGGGTTTAGGGTTTAGGGTTAGGGTTAGGGTTAGGGTTAGCATTAGGTTTAGGGTTAGGGACAGGATTAGGGTTTGGGACATGGTTAGGTTTACTGTTAGGATTATATTATGTTTAGGTTTTGTCTGATGCTTAAGTTTAGGTTTAGGGACAGGGTTAGTGACAGGGTGAGGGTTAGAGTTAAGGTTGGAGAGACGGTAAGCGTAAGAGTTAGGTTTAGCGACAGTGTTAGGGTTAGGGATCAGGTTAGGTTAGGGTTTAGGGTTAGGGTTAGGGTTAGGGTTAGGAATAGGGGAGGGTTAGTGTTTACATTTTAGGGTTAGGGTTTAGGGATAGGGTTAGGGTGAGGGTTAGGGTTAAAGTTAGGGTTAGGGTTAGGGTTAGGGTTAGGGTTAGGTTTTAGGGATAGGGTTAGGGTTAGGGTTTAGGGTTTAGGGTTAGGGTTAGGGTTAGAGTTAGAGTTTAGGCTTTAGGGTTAGGGTTAGTGTTAGGGTTTAGGGTTTAGGGTTAGGGTTAGGGTTAGGGTTAGGGTTAGGGTTTAGTGTTTATGGTTAGTGTTAGCGTTATGGTTAGGGTTTGGGTTTAGTGTTTAGGTTTAGGTTTAGGGTTAGTGTTAGGGTTTCGAGTTTAGTGTTAGGGTTAAGGTTAGGGTTAGGGTTAGGTACACGTTTCGGGTTTGAGACATGGTTAGGTTTAGTGTTAGGGTTATAGTTAAGTTTAGGTTTTGGCTGATTGTTAAGGTTAGGTTTAGGGACAGGGTTAGTTACAAGGTAGGGTTAGAGTTAAAGATAGAGAGACGGTAAGGGTCAGAGTTAGGTTTAGCGACAGTGTTAGGGTTAGGGATCAGGTTAGGTTAGGGTTTAGGGTTAGCGTTAGGGTTAGGGTTAGGGTTAGGGTTAGGGTTAGGGTTAGGTTTTAGGGATAGGGTTAGGGTTAGGGTTACGGTTTAGATTTAGGGTTAGGGTTAAGGTTAGGGTTTAGGGTTTAGGGTTAGGGTTAGGGTTAGAGTTAGGGTTTAGGCTTTAGGGTTAGGGATAGTGTTAGGGTTTAGGGTTTATGGTTAGGGTTAGGGTTAGGGTTAGGGTTAGGTTTAGTGTTTAAGGTTAGGGTTAGCTTTAGGGTTAGGGTTTGGGTTTAGGGTTAGGGTTAGGGTTAGGTTTAGGTTTTAGGGATAGGGTTAGGGTTAGGGTTACGGTTTAGGTTTAGGGTTAGGGTTAAGGTTAGGGTTTAGGGTTTAGGGTTAGGGTTAGGTTTAGAGTTAGGGTTTAGGCTTTAGGGTTAGGGTTAGTGTTAGGGTTTAGGGTTTAGGGTTAGTGGTAGGGTTAGGGTTAGGGTTAGGGTTTAGTGTTTATGGTTAGGGTTAGCGTTAGGGTTTGGGTTTGGGTTTAGGGTTTAGGTTTAGGGTTAGGGTTAGTGTTAGGGTTTCGGCTTTAGTGTTAGGTTTAAGGTTAGGGTTAGGGTTAGGTACACGTTTCGGGTTTGAGACATGGTTAGGTTTAGTGTTAGGGTTATAGTTAAGTTTAGGGTGGCTGATGGTTAAGGTTAGTTTTAGGGACAGGGTTAGTTACAGGGTGAGGGTTAGAGTTAAAGATAGAGAGACGGTAAGGGTCAGAGTTAGGTTTAGCGACCTTGTTAGGGTTAGGGTTAGGGTTAGGTTAGGGTTAGGGTTAGAGTTAGGGTTTAGGGTGAGGGTTAAGGTTAGGGTTTAGGATTTAGGGTTAGGGTGATGGTTATGGTTAGGGTTAGGGTTAGTGACAGGATTAGGGTTTGGGACATGGTTAGGTTTACTGTTAGGGTTATATTAAGTTTAGGTTTTGTCTGATGCTTAAGTTTAGGTTTAGGGACAGGGTTAGTGACAGGGTGAGGGTTAGAGTTAAGGTTGGAGAGACGGTAAGGGTCAGAGTTAGGTTTAGCGACAGTGTTAGGGTTAGGGATCAGGTTAGGTTAGGGTTTAGGGTTAGGTTTAGGGTTAGGGTTAGTAATAGGGGAGGGTTAGTGTTTACATTTTAGGGTTAGGGTTTAGGGATAGGGTTAGGGTTAGGGTTAGGGTTAGATTTAGGGTTAGGGTTAGGGTTAGGGTTAGGGTTAGGGTTACGGTTTAGGTTTAGGGTTAGGGTTAAGGTTAGGGTTTAGGGTTTAGGGTTAGGGTTAGGGTTAGAGTTAGGGTTTAGGCTTTAGGTTAGGGTTAGTGTTAGGGTTTAGGGTTTAGGGTTAGGGTTAGGGTTAGGGTTAGGGTTTAGTGTTTTTGGTTACGGTTAGCGTTAGGTTTAGGGTTTGGGTTTAGGGTTTAGGTTTAGGGTTAGGGTTAGTGTTAGGGTTTCGGGTTTAGTGTTAGGGTTAAGGTTAGTGTTAGGGTTAGTGTTAGGGTTAGGGTTAGGTTTTAGGGATAGGGTTAGTGTTAGGGTTACGGTTTAGGTTTAGGGTTAGGGTTAAGGTTAGGGTTTAGGGTTTAGGGTTAGGGTTAGGGTTACGGTTTGCATTAGGTTTAGGGTTAGGGACAGGATTAGGATTTGGGACATGGTTAGGTTTACTGTTAGGGATATATTAAGTTTAGGTTTTGTCTGATGCTTAAGTTTAGGTTTAGGGACAGGGTTAGTGACAGGGTGAGGGTTAGAGTTAAGGTTGGAGAGACGGTAAGCGTCAGAGTTAGGTTTAGCGACAGTGTTAGGGTTAGGGACTAGGTTAGGTTAGGGTTTAGGGTTAGGGTTAGGGTTAGGGTTAGGAATAGGGGAGGGTTAGTGTTTACAGTTTAGGGTTAGGGTTTAGGGAAAAGGTTAGGGTTAGGGTTAGGGTTAGATTTAGCGTTAGGGTTAGGGTTAGGGTTAGGGTTAGGTTTTAGGGATAGGGTTAGGGTTAGGGTTTAGGGTTTAGGGTTAGGGTTAGTGTTAGAGTTAGGGTTTAGGCTTTAGGGTTAGGGTTAGTGTTAGGGTTTAGGGTTTAGGGTTAGGGTTAGGGTTAGGGTTAGGGTTAGGGTTTAGTGTTTATGGTTAGGGTTAGCGTTAGGGTTAGGGTTTGGGTTTAGTGTTTAGGTTTAGGGTTAGGGTTAGTGTTAGGGTTTCGAGTTTAGTGTTAGGGTTAAGGTTAGGGTTAGGGTTAGGTACACGTTTCGGGTTTGAGACATGGTTAGGTTTAGTGTTAGGGTTATAGTTAAGTTTAGGTTTTGCCTGATGGTTAAGGTTAGGTTTATGGACAGGGTTAGTTACAGGGTGAGGGTTAGAGTTAGGGTTAGAGAGACGGTAAGGGTCAGAGTTTGGTTTAGCGACAGTGTTAGTGTTAGGGATCAGGTTAGGTTAGAGTTTAGGGTTAGGGTTAGGGTTAGAGTTAGGAATAGGGCAGGGTTAGTGTTTACATTTTAGGGTTAGGATTTAGGGATAGGGTTAGGGTTAGGGTTAGGGTTAGGGTTAGGGTTAGAGTTAGGATTTAGGCTTTAGGGTTAGGGTTGGGGTTCGATTTAGGGCTTACGGTTTAGGGTTAGGGTTAGGGTTATTGTTAGGGTTTCGGGTTTCGGGTTAGGGTTAAGTTTAGGGTTAGGGTTAGGTACACGATTCGGGTTTGAGACATGTTTAGGTTTAGTGTTAGGGTTATGGTTAAATTTAGGTTTTGGCTGATGGTTAAGGTTAGATTTAGGGACAGGGTTAGTTACAGGGTGAGGGTTAGAGTTAAAGTTAGAGAGACGGTAAGGTACAGAGTTAGGTTTAGCGACAGTGTTAGGGTTAGGGTTAGGGTTAGGTTAGGGTTAGGTTTAGGGTTAAGGTTAGGGTTAGGTTTTAGGGATCGGGTTAGGGTTAGGGTTACGGTTTAAGTTTAGGGTTAGGGTTAAGGTTAGGGTTTAGGGTTTAGGGTTAGGGTTAGGGTTAGGGTTAGCATTAGTTTTAGGGTTAGGGACAGGATTAGGGTTTGGGACATGGTTAGGTTTACTGTTAGGGTTATATTAAGTTTAGGTTTTGTCTGATGCTTAAGTTTAGGTTTAGGGACAGGGTTAGTGACAGGGTGAGGGTTAGAGTTAAAGTTAGAGAGACGGTAAAAGTCAGAGTTAGGTTTAGCGACAGTGTTAAGGTTAGGGATCAGGTTAGGTGTAGGGTTTAGGGTTAGGGTTAGGGTTAGGGTTAGGAATAGGGGAGGGTTAGTGTTTACATTTCAGGGTTAGGGTTTAGGGTTTACGGTTAGTGTTAGAGTTAGGGTTTAGGCTTAGGGTTAGGGTTAGTGTTAAGGTTTAGGGTTTAGGGTTAGGGTTAGGGTTAGGGGTTAGGGTTAGGGTTTAGTGTTTAAGGTTAGGGTTAGCGTTAGGGTTAGGGTTTGTGTTTAGGGGTTTAGGTTTAGGGTTAGGGTTAGTGTTAGGGTTTCGGGTTTAGTGTTAGGTTTAAGGTTATGGTTAGGGTTAGGTACACGATTCTGGTTTGAGACTTGGTTAGGTTTAGTGTTAGGGTTATAGTTAAGTTTAGGTTTAGGCTGATGGTTAAGGTTAGGTTTAGGGACAGGGTTAGTTACAGGGTGAGGGTTAGAGTTAAAGATAGAGAGACGGTAAGTGTCAGAGTTATGTTTAGCGACAGTGTTAGGGTTAGGTTTAGGGTTAGGTTAGGGTTAGGGTTAGGGTATAGGGTTAGGGTTAGGTTTTAGGGATAGGGTTAGGGTTAGGCTTACGGTTTAGGTTTAGGGTTAGGGTTAAGGTTAGGGTTTAGGGTTTAGGGTTAGGGTTAGGGTTAGGGTTAGCATTAGTTTTAGGGTTAGGGACAGGATTAGGGTTTGGGGACATGGTTAGGTTTACTGTTAGGGTTATATTAAGTTTAGGTTTTGTCTGATGCTTAAGTTTAGGTTTAGGGACAGGGTTAGTGACAGGGTGAGGGTTAGAGTTAAGTTTGGAGAGACGGTAAGGGTCAGAGTTAGGTTTAGCGACAGTGTTAGGGTTAGGGATCAGGTTAGGTTAGGGTTTAGGGTTAGGGTTGGGGTTAGGAATAGGGGAGGGTTAGTGTTTACATTTTAGGGTTAGGGTTTAGGGATAGGGTTAGGATTAGGTTTAGGGTTAGATTTAGGGTTAGTTTTAGGGTTAGGTTTTAGGGATACGGTTTAGGGTTAGGGTCACGGTTTAGGTTTAGGGTTAGGGTTTAAGGTTAGGGTTAGGGTTTAGGTTTAGGGTTAGGGTTAGAGTTAGGGTTTAGGCTTTAGTGTTATAGGGTTAGTGTTAGGGTTTAGGGTTTAGGGTTAGGGTTATGGTTAGGGTTAGGGTTAGGGTTTAGTGTTTATGGATAGGGTTAGCGTTAGGGTGTTAGGGTTTTGGGTTTAGGGTTTAGGTTTAGGGTTAGGGTTAGTGTTAGGGGTTAGGGTTAGGGTTAGGGTTAGGGGACAGGATTAGGGTTTGGGACATGGTTAGGTTTACTGTTAGGGTAATATTAAGGTTAGGTTTTGTTTGATGCTTAAGTTTAGGTTTAGGGGACAGGGTTAGTGACAGGGTGAGGGTTAGGGTTAGGGTTAGGGTTAGGAATAGGGGAGGGTAAGTGTTTACATTTTAGGGTTAGGGTTTAGGGATAGGGTTAGGGTTAGGGTTAGGTTTAGGTTTAGGGTTAGGGTTAGGGGTTAGGGTTAGGTTTTAGGGATAGGGTTAGGATTTAGGGTTACGTTTAGGTTATAGGGTTAGGGTTAAGGTTAGGGTTTAGGGTTTAGGGTTAGGGTTAGGGTTAGAGTTAGGGTTTAGGCTTTTGGGTTAGGGTTATTGTTAGGGTTTAGGGTATAGGGTTAGGGGTTAGGGGTTAGGGTTAGGTTTAGGGTTTAGTGTTTATGGTTAGGGTTAGCGTTAGCGGTTAGGGTTTGGGTTTAGGGTTTAAGTTTAGGGTTAGGGTTAGTGTTAGGGGTTTCGGGTTTAGTGTTAGGTTTAAGGTTAGGGTTAGGGTTAGGTACACGTTTCGGGTTTGAGACAAGGTTAGGTTTAGTGTTAGGGTTATAGTTAAGTTTAGGATTTTGGCTGATGGTTAAGGTTAGGTTTAGGGACAGGGTTAGTGACAGGGTGAGGGGTTAGAGTTAAAGATAGAGAGACGGTAAGGGTCAGAATTAGGTTTAGCGACAGTGTTAGGGTTAGGGTTAGGGTTAGGGTTAGATTTAGGGTTAGGTTTTAGGGATAGGGTTAGGGTTAGGGTTACGGTTTAGGTTTAGGGTTAGTGTTAAGGGTTAGGGGTTTAGGGTTTAGGGTTAGGGTTAGGGTTAGGGTTAGGGTTAGGGTTAGGGTTAGGGTATAGGGACAGGATTAGGGGTTTGGGACATGGTTAGGTTTACTGTTAGGGTAATATTAAGTTTAGGTTTTGTCTGATGCTTAAGTTTAGGTTTAGGGACAGGGTTAGTGACAAGGTGAGGGTTAGAGTTAAGGTTGGAGAGACGGTTAAGGGTCAGAGTTAGGTTTAGCGACAGTGTTAGGGTTAGGGATCAGGTTAGGTTAGGGTTTAGGGTTAGGGTTAGGGTTAGGGTTAGGAATAGGGGAGGGTTAGTGTTTACATTTTATGGTTAGCGTTTAGGGATAGGGTTAGGGTTAGGGTTAGGGTTAGAGTTAGGGTTTAGGGTTAGGGTTAGGGTTAGGTTTTAGGGATAGGGTTAGGGTTAGGGTTACAGTTTAGGTTTAGGGTTAGGGTTAAGGTTAGGGTTTAGGGTTTAGGGTAAGGGTTAGTGTTAGAGTTAGGGTTTAGGCTTTAGGGTTAGGGTTAGTGTTAGGGATTAGGGTTTAGGGTTAGGGTTAGGGTTAGGGTTAGGTTTAGGGTTTAGTGTTTATGGTTAGGGTTAGCGTTAGGGTTAGGCTTTGGGTTTAGGGTTTAGGTTTAGGGTTAGGGTTAGTGTTAGGGTTTCGGGTTTAGTGTTAGGGTTAAGGTTAGGGGTTAGGGTTAGGTACACGATTCGGGTTGAGACATGGTTAGGTTTAGTGTTAGGGTTATAGTTAAGTTTAGGTTTTGGCTGATGGTTAATGTTAGGTTTAGGGACAGGGGTTAGTTACAGGGTGAGGGTTAGAGTTAGGGTTAGAGAGACGGTAAGGGTCAGAGTTTGGTTTTAGCGACAGTGTTAGTGTTAGGGATCAGGTTAGGTTAGAGTTTAGGGTTAGGGTTTAGGGTTAGAGTTAGGAATAGGGCAGGGTTAGTGTTTACATTTTAGGGTTAGGATTTAGGGATAGGGTTAGGGTTAGGTTTGGGTTAGGGTTAGAGTTAGGATTTAGGCTTTAGGGTTAGGGTTGGGGTTCGATTTAGGGCTTACGGTTTAGGGTTAGGGTTAGGGTTAGTGTTAGGGTTTCGCGTTTCGGGTTAGGGTTAAGTTTAGGGTTAGGGTTAGGTACACGATTCGGGTTTGAGACATGTTTAGGTTTAGTGTTAGGGTTATGGTTAAGTTTAGGTTTTGGCTGATGGTTAAGGTTAGGTTTAGGGACAGGGTTAGTTACAGGGTGAGGGTTAGAGTTAAAGTTAGAGAGATGGTAAGGTACAGAGTTAGGTTTAGCGACAGTGTTAGGGTTAGGGTTAGGGTTAGGTTAGGGTTAGGTTTAGGGTTAAGGTTAGGGTTAGGTTTTAGGGATCGGGTTAGGGTTAGGGTTACCGTTTAAGTTTAGGGTTAGGGTTAAGGTTAGGGTTTAGGGTTTATGGTTAGGGTTAGGGTTAGGGTTAGCATTAGTTTTAGGGTTAGGGACAGGATTAGGGTTTGGGACATGGTTAGGTTTACTGTTAGGGTTATATTAAGTTTAGGTTTTGTCTGATGCATAAGTTTAGGTTTAGGGACAGGGTTAGTGACAGGGTGAGGGTTAGAGTTAAAGTTGGAGAGACGGTAAAAGTCAGAGTTAGGTATAGCGACAGTGTTAGGGTTAGGGATCAGGTTAGGTTAGGGTTTAGGGTTAGGGTTAGGGTTAGGGTTAGGGATAGGGGAGGGTTAGTGTTTACATTTCAGGGTTAGGGTTTAGGGTTACGGTTAGGGTTAGAGTTAGGGTTTAGGCTTTAGGGTTAGGGTTAGTGTTAAGGTTTAGGGTTTAGGGTTAGGGTTAGGGTTAGGGTTAGGTTTAGGGTTTAGTGTTTAAGGTTAGGGTTAGCGTTAGGGTTAGGGTTTGTGTTTAGGGTTTAGGTTTAGGGTTAGGGTTAGTGTTAGGGTTTCGGGTTTAGTGTTAGGTTTAAGGTTATGGTTAGGGTTAGGTACACGATTCTGGTTTGAGACTTGGTTAGGTTTAGTGTTAGGGTTATAGTTAAGTTTAGGTTTTGGCTGATGGTTAAGGTCAGGTTTAGGGACAGGGTTAGTTACAGGGTGAGGGTTAGAGTTAAAGATAGAGAGACGGTAAGTGTCAGAGTTATGTTTAGCGACAGTGTTAGGGTTAGGGTTAGGGTTAGGTTAGGGTTAGGGTTAGGGTTAGGGTTAGGGTTAGGTTTTAGGGATAGGGTTAGGGTTAGGGTTACGGTTTAGGTTTAGGGTTAGGGTTAAGGTTAGGGTTTAGGGTTTAGGGTTAGGGTTAGGGTTAGGGTTAGCATTAGTTTTAGGGTTAGGGACAGGATTAGGGTTTGGGACATGGTTAGGTTTACTGTTAGGGTAATATTAAGTTTAGGTTTTGTCTGATGCTTAAGTTTAGGTTTAGGGACAGGGTTAGTGACAAGGTGAGGGTTAGAGTTAAGGTTGGAGAGACGGTAAGGGTCAGAGTTAGGTTTAGCGACAGTGTTAGGGTTAGGGATCAGGTTAGGTTAGGGTTTAGGGTTAGGGTTAGGGTTAGGAATAGGGGAGGGTTAGTGTTTACATTTTAGGTTTAGGGTTTAGGGATAGGGTTAGGATTAGGTTTAGGGTTATATTTAGGGTTAGTTTTAGGGTTAGGTTTTAGGGATAGGTTTAGGGTTAGGGTTACGGTTTAGGTTTAGGGTTAGGGTTAAGGTTAGGGTTTAGGGTTTAGGTTTAGGGTTAGGGTTAGAGTTAGGGTTTAGGCTTTAGTGTTAGGGTTAGTGTTAGGGTTTAGGGTTTAGGGTTAGGGTTAGGGTTAGGGTTAGGGTTAGGGTTTAGTGTTTATGGTTAGGGTTAGCGTTAGGGTTAGGTTTTGGGTTTAGGGTTTAGGTTTAGGGTTAGGGTTAGTGTTAGGGTTAGGTTTAGGGTTAGGGTTAGGGTTAGGGACAGGATTAGGGTTTGGGACATGGTTAGGTTTACTGTTAGGGTAATATTAAGTTTAGGTTTTGTCTGATGCTTAAGTTTAGGTTTAGGGACAGGGTTAGTGACAGGGTGAGGGTTAGGGTTAGGGTTAGGGTTAGGAATAGGGGAGGGTAAGTGTTTACATTTTAGGGTTAGGGTTTAGGGATAGGGTTAGGGTTAGGGTTAGGGTTAGAGTTAGGGTTAGGGTTAGGGTTAGGGTTAGGGTTAGGGTTAGGTTTTAGGGATAGGGTTAGGTTTAGGGTTACGGTTTAGGTTTAGGGTTAGGGTTAAGGTTAGGGTTTAGGGTTTAGGGTTAGGGTTACGGTTAGAGTTAGGGTTTAGGCTTTAGGGTTAGGGTTATTGTTAGGGTTTAGGGTTTAGGGTTAGGGTTAGGGTTAGGGTTAGGTTTAGGGTTTAGTGTTTATGGTTAGGGTTAGCGTTAGGGTTAGGGTTTGGGTTTAGGGTTTAAGTTTAGGGTTAGGGTTAGTGTTAGGGTTTCGGGTTTAGTGTTAGGTTTAGGGTTAGGGTTAGGGTTAGGTACACGATACGGGTTTGAGACATGGTTAGGTTTAGTTAGGGTTAGGGTTAAGGTTAGGGTTAGGGTTAGGGTTTCGGGTTTAGTGTTAGGGTTAAGGTTAGGGTTAGGGTTAGGTACACGTTTCGGGTTTGAGACAAGGTTAGGTTTAGTGTTAGGGTTATAGTTAAGTTTAGGTTTTGGCTGATGGTTAAGGTTAGGTTTAGGGACAGGGTTAGTGACAGGGTGAGTGTTAGAGTTAAAGATAGAGAGACGGTAAGGGTCAGAGTTAGGTTTAGCGACAGTGTTAGGGTTAGGGTTAGGGTTAGGTTAGGGTTAGGGTTAGGGTTAGATTTAGGGTTAGGTTTTAGGGATAGGGTTAGGGTTAGGGTTACGGTTTAGGTTTAGGGTTAGTGTTAAGGTTAGGGATTAGGGTTTAGGGTTAGGGTTAGGGTTAGGGTTAGGGTTAGGGTTAGGGTTAGGGACAGGATTAGGGTTTGGACATGGTTAGGTTTACTGTTAGGGTAATATTAAGTTTAGGTTTTGTCTGATGCTTAAGTTTAGGTTTAGGGACAGGGTTAGTGACAAGGTGAGGGTTAGAGTTAAGGTTGGAGAGACGGTAAGGGTCAGAGTTAGGTTTAGCGACAGGGTTAGGGTTAGGGATCAGGTTAGGTTAGGGTTTAGGGTTAGGGTTAGGGTTAGAGTTAGGAATAGGGGAGGGTTAGTGTTTACATTTTAGG
>CM063094.1:72821792-72829292 GCA_031876335.1 Hipposideros larvatus
TTCGATTTAGGGCTTACGGTTTAGGGTTAGGGTTAGGGTTAGTGTTAGGGTTTCGCGTTTCGGGTTAGGGTTAAGTTTAGGGTTAGGGTTAGGTACACGATTCGGGTTTGAGACATGTTTAGGTTTAGTGTTAGGGTTATGGTTAAGTTTAGGTTTTGGCTGATGGTTAAGGTTAGGTTTAGGGACAGGGTTAGTTACAGGGTGAGGGTTAGAGTTAAAGTTAGAGAGATGGTAAGGTACAGAGTTAGGTTTAGCGACAGTGTTAGGGTTAGGGTTAGGGTTAGGTTAGGGTTAGGTTTAGGGTTAAGGTTAGGGTTAGGTTTTAGGGATCGGGTTAGGGTTAGGGTTACCGTTTAAGTTTAGGGTTAGGGTTAAGGTTAGGGTTTAGGGTTTATGGTTAGGGTTAGGGTTAGGGTTAGCATTAGTTTTAGGGTTAGGGACAGGATTAGGGTTTGGGACATGGTTAGGTTTACTGTTAGGGTTATATTAAGTTTAGGTTTTGTCTGATGCATAAGTTTAGGTTTAGGGACAGGGTTAGTGACAGGGTGAGGGTTAGAGTTAAAGTTGGAGAGACGGTAAAAGTCAGAGTTAGGTATAGCGACAGTGTTAGGGTTAGGGATCAGGTTAGGTTAGGGTTTAGGGTTAGGGTTAGGGTTAGGGTTAGGGATAGGGGAGGGTTAGTGTTTACATTTCAGGGTTAGGGTTTAGGGTTACGGTTAGGGTTAGAGTTAGGGTTTAGGCTTTAGGGTTAGGGTTAGTGTTAAGGTTTAGGGTTTAGGGTTAGGGTTAGGGTTAGGGTTAGGTTTAGGGTTTAGTGTTTAAGGTTAGGGTTAGCGTTAGGGTTAGGGTTTGTGTTTAGGGTTTAGGTTTAGGGTTAGGGTTAGTGTTAGGGTTTCGGGTTTAGTGTTAGGTTTAAGGTTATGGTTAGGGTTAGGTACACGATTCTGGTTTGAGACTTGGTTAGGTTTAGTGTTAGGGTTATAGTTAAGTTTAGGTTTTGGCTGATGGTTAAGGTTAGGTTTAGGGACAGGGTTAGTTACAGGGTGAGGGTTAGAGTTAAAGATAGAGAGACGGTAAGTGTCAGAGTTATGTTTAGCGACAGTGTTAGGGTTAGGGTTAGGGTTAGGTTAGGGTTAGGGTTAGGGTTAGGGTTAGGGTTAGGTTTTAGGGATAGGGTTAGGGTTAGGGTTACGGTTTAGGTTTAGGGTTAGGGTTAAGGTTAGGGTTTAGGGTTTAGGGTTAGGGTTAGGGTTAGGGTTAGCATTAGTTTTAGGGTTAGGGACAGGATTAGGGTTTGGGACATGGTTAGGTTTACTGTTAGGGTTATATTAAGTTTAGGTTTTGTCTGATGCTTAAGTTTAGGTTTAGGGACAGGGTTAGTGACAGGGTGAGGGTTAGAGTTAAGTTTGGAGAGACGGTAAGGGTCAGAGTTAGGTTTAGCGACAGTGTTAGGGTTAGGGATCAGGTTAGGTTAGGGTTTAGGGTTAGGGTTAGGGTTAGGAATAGGGGAGGGTTAGTGTTTACATTTTAGGTTTAGGGTTTAGGGATAGGGTTAGGATTAGGTTTAGGGTTATATTTAGGGTTAGTTTTAGGGTTAGGTTTTAGGGATAGGTTTAGGGTTAGGGTTACGGTTTAGGTTTAGGGTTAGGGTTAAGGTTAGGGTTTAGGGTTTAGGTTTAGGGTTAGGGTTAGAGTTAGGGTTTAGGCTTTAGTGTTAGGGTTAGTGTTAGGGTTTAGGGTTTAGGGTTAGGGTTAGGGTTAGGGTTAGGGTTAGGGTTTAGTGTTTATGGTTAGGGTTAGCGTTAGGGTTAGGTTTTGGGTTTAGGGTTTAGGTTTAGGGTTAGGGTTAGTGTTAGGGTTAGGTTTAGGGTTAGGGTTAGGGTTAGGGACAGGATTAGGGTTTGGGACATGGTTAGGTTTACTGTTAGGGTAATATTAAGTTTAGGTTTTGTCTGATGCTTAAGTTTAGGTTTAGGGACAGGGTTAGTGACAGGGTGAGGGTTAGGGTTAGGGTTAGGGTTAGGAATAGGGGAGGGTAAGTGTTTACATTTTAGGGTTAGGGTTTAGGGATAGGGTTAGGGTTAGGGTTAGGGTTAGAGTTAGGGTTAGGGTTAGGGTTAGGGTTAGGGTTAGGGTTAGGTTTTAGGGATAGGGTTAGGTTTAGGGTTACGGTTTAGGTTTAGGGTTAGGGTTAAGGTTAGGGTTTAGGGTTTAGGGTTAGGGTTACGGTTAGAGTTAGGGTTTAGGCTTTAGGGTTAGGGTTATTGTTAGGGTTTAGGGTTTAGGGTTAGGGTTAGGGTTAGGGTTAGGTTTAGGGTTTAGTGTTTATGGTTAGGGTTAGCGTTAGGGTTAGGGTTTGGGTTTAGGGTTTAAGTTTAGGGTTAGGGTTAGTGTTAGGGTTTCGGGTTTAGTGTTAGGTTTAGGGTTAGGGTTAGGGTTAGGTACACGATACGGGTTTGAGACATGGTTAGGTTTAGTTAGGGTTAGGGTTAAGGTTAGGGTTAGGGTTAGGGTTTCGGGTTTAGTGTTAGGGTTAAGGTTAGGGTTAGGGTTAGGTACACGTTTCGGGTTTGAGACAAGGTTAGGTTTAGTGTTAGGGTTATAGTTAAGTTTAGGTTTTGGCTGATGGTTAAGGTTAGGTTTAGGGACAGGGTTAGTGACAGGGTGAGTGTTAGAGTTAAAGATAGAGAGACGGTAAGGGTCAGAGTTAGGTTTAGCGACAGTGTTAGGGTTAGGGTTAGGGTTAGGTTAGGGTTAGGGTTAGGGTTAGATTTAGGGTTAGGTTTTAGGGATAGGGTTAGGGTTAGGGTTACGGTTTAGGTTTAGGGTTAGTGTTAAGGTTAGGGTTTAGGGTTTAGGGTTAGGGTTAGGGTTAGGGTTAGGGTTAGGGTTAGGGTTAGGGACAGGATTAGGGTTTGGACATGGTTAGGTTTACTGTTAGGGTAATATTAAGTTTAGGTTTTGTCTGATGCTTAAGTTTAGGTTTAGGGACAGGGTTAGTGACAAGGTGAGGGTTAGAGTTAAGGTTGGAGAGACGGTAAGGGTCAGAGTTAGGTTTAGCGACAGTGTTAGGGTTAGGGATCAGGTTAGGTTAGGGTTTAGGGTTAGGGTTAGGGTTAGAGTTAGGAATAGGGGAGGGTTAGTGTTTACATTTTAGGGTTAGCGTTTAGGGATAGGGTTAGGGTTAGGGTTAGGGTTAGAGTTAGGGTTAGGGTTAGGGTTAGGGTTAGGTTTTAGGGATAGGGTTAGGGTTAGGGTTACAGTTTAGGTTTAGGGTTAGGGTTAAGGTTAGGGTTTAGGGTTTAGGGTTAGGGTTAGTGTTAGAGTTAGGGTTTAGGCTTTAGGGTTAGGGTTAGTGTTAGGGATTAGGGTTTAGGGTTAGGGTTAGGGTTAGGGTTAGGTTTAGGGTTTAGTGTTTATGGTTAGGGTTAGCGTTAGGGTTAGGGTTTGGGTTTAGGGTTTAGGTTTAGGGTTAGGGTTAGTGTTAGGGTTTCGGGTTTAGTGTTAGGGTTAAGGTTAGGTTTAGGGTTAGGTACACGTTTCGGGTTTGAGACATGGTTAGGTTTAGTGTTAGGGTTATAGTTAAGTTTAGGTTTTGGCTGATGGTTAATGTTAGGTTTAGGGACAGGGTTAGTTACAGGGTGAGGGTTAGAGTTAAAGATAGAGAGACGGTAAGGGTCAGAGTTAGGTTTAGCGACAGTGTTAGGATTAGGGTTAGGGTAGGTTAGGGTTAGGGTTAGAGTTAGGGTTTAGGGTTAGGGTTAGGGTTAGGGTTAGGGTTTAGTGTTTAAGGTTAGGGTTAGCGTTAGGGTTAGGGTTTGGGTTTAGGGTTTAGGTTTAGGGTTAGGGTTAAGGTTATGGTTAGGGTTAGGTACACGATTCGGGTTTGAGACATGGTTAGGTTTAGTGTTAGGGTTATAGTTAAGTTTAGGTTTTGGCTGATGGTTAAGGTTAGGTTTAGGGACAGGGTTAGTTACAGGGTGAGGGTTAGAGTTAAAGATAGAGAGACGGTAAGTGACAGAGTTATGTTTAGCGACAGTGTTAGGGTAAGGGTTAGGGTTAGGTTAGGGTTAGGGTTAGGGTTAGGGTTAGGGTTAGGTTTTAGGGATAGGGTTAGGGTTAGGGTTACGGTTTAGGTTTAGGGTTAGGGTTAAGGTTAGGGTTTAGGGTTTCGGGTAAGGGTTAGTGTTAGAGTTAGGGTTTAGGCTTTAGGGTTAGGGTTAGTGGTAGGGATTAGGGTTTAGGGTTAGGGTTAGGGTTAGGGTTAGGTTTAGGGTTTAGTGTTTATGGTTAGGGTTAGCGTTAGGGTTAGGCTTTGGGTTTAGGGTTTAGGTTTAGGGTTAGGGTTAGTGTTAGGGTTTCGGGTTTAGTGTTAGGGTTAAGGTTAGGGTTAGGGTTAGGTACACGATTCGGGTTTGAGACATGGTTAGGTTTAGTGTTAGGGTTATAGTTAAGTTTAGGTTTTGGCTGATGGTTAATGTTAGGTTTAGGGACAGGGTTAGTTACAGGGTGAGGGTTAGAGTTAGGGTTAGAGAGACGGTAAGGGTCAGAGTTTGGTTTAGCGACAGTGTTAGTGTTAGGGATCAGGTTAGGTTAGAGTTTAGGGTTAGGGTTAGGGTTAGAGTTAGGAATAGGGCAGGGTTAGTGTTTACATTTTAGGGTTAGGATTTAGGGATAGGGTTAGGGTTAGGTTTGGGTTAGGGTTAGAGTTAGGATTTAGGCTTTAGGGTTAGGGTTGGGGTTCGATTTAGGGCTTACGGTTTAGGGTTAGGGTTAGGGTTAGTGTTAGGGTTTCGCGTTTCGGGTTAGGGTTAAGTTTAGGGTTAGGGTTAGGTACACGATTCGGGTTTGAGACATGTTTAGGTTTAGTGTTAGGGTTATGGTTAAGTTTAGGTTTTGGCTGATGGTTAAGGTTAGGTTTAGGGACAGGGTTAGTTACAGGGTGAGGGTTAGAGTTAAAGTTAGAGAGATGGTAAGGTACAGAGTTAGGTTTAGCGACAGTGTTAGGGTTAGGGTTAGGGTTAGGTTAGGGTTAGGTTTAGGGTTAAGGTTAGGGTTAGGTTTTAGGGATCGGGTTAGGGTTAGGGTTACCGTTTAAGTTTAGGGTTAGGGTTAAGGTTAGGGTTTAGGGTTTATGGTTAGGGTTAGGGTTAGGGTTAGCATTAGTTTTAGGGTTAGGGACAGGATTAGGGTTTGGGACATGGTTAGGTTTACTGTTAGGGTTATATTAAGTTTAGGTTTTGTCTGATGCATAAGTTTAGGTTTAGGGACAGGGTTAGTGACAGGGTGAGGGTTAGAGTTAAAGTTGGAGAGACGGTAAAAGTCAGAGTTAGGTATAGCGACAGTGTTAGGGTTAGGGATCAGGTTAGGTTAGGGTTTAGGGTTAGGGTTAGGGTTAGGGTTAGGGATAGGGGAGGGTTAGTGTTTACATTTCAGGGTTAGGGTTTAGGGTTACGGTTAGGGTTAGAGTTAGGGTTTAGGCTTTAGGGTTAGGGTTAGTGTTAAGGTTTAGGGTTTAGGGTTAGGGTTAGGGTTAGGGTTAGGTTTAGGGTTTAGTGTTTAAGGTTAGGGTTAGCGTTAGGGTTAGGGTTTGTGTTTAGGGTTTAGGTTTAGGGTTAGGGTTAGTGTTAGGGTTTCGGGTTTAGTGTTAGGTTTAAGGTTATGGTTAGGGTTAGGTACACGATTCTGGTTTGAGACTTGGTTAGGTTTAGTGTTAGGGTTATAGTTAAGTTTAGGTTTTGGCTGATGGTTAAGGTTAGGTTTAGGGACAGGGTTAGTTACAGGGTGAGGGTTAGAGTTAAAGATAGAGAGACGGTAAGTGTCAGAGTTATGTTTAGCGACAGTGTTAGGGTTAGGGTTAGGGTTAGGTTAGGGTTAGGGTTAGGGTTAGGGTTAGGGTTAGGTTTTAGGGATAGGGTTAGGGTTAGGGTTACGGTTTAGGTTTAGGGTTAGGGTTAAGGTTAGGGTTTAGGGTTTAGGGTTAGGGTTAGGGTTAGGGTTAGCATTTGTTTTAGGGTTAGGGACAGGATTAGGGTTTGGGACATGGTTAGGTTTACTGTTAGGGTTATATTAAGTTTAGGTTTTGTCTGATGCTTAAGTTTAGGTTTAGGGACAGGGTTAGTGACAGGGTGAGGGTTAGAGTTAAGTTTGGAGAGACGGTAAGGGTCAGAGTTAGGTTTAGCGACAGTGTTAGGGTTAGGGATCAGGTTAGGTTAGGGTTTAGGGTTAGGGTTAGGGTTAGGAATAGGGGAGGGTTAGTGTTTACATTTTAGGTTTAGGGTTTAGGGATAGGGTTAGGATTAGGTTTAGGGTTATATTTAGGGTTAGTTTTAGGGTTAGGTTTTAGGGATAGGTTTAGGGTTAGGGTTACGGTTTAGGTTTAGGGTTAGGGTTAAGGTTAGGGTTTAGGGTTTAGGTTTAGGGTTAGGGTTAGAGTTAGGGTTTAGGCTTTAGTGTTAGGGTTAGTGTTAGGGTTTAGGGTTTAGGGTTAGGGTTAGGGTTAGGGTTAGGGTTAGGGTTTAGTGTTTATGGTTAGGGTTAGCGTTAGGGTTAGGTTTTGGGTTTAGGGTTTAGGTTTAGGGTTAGGGTTAGTGTTAGGGTTAGGTTTAGGGTTAGGGTTAGGGTTAGGGACAGGATTAGGGTTTGGGACATGGTTAGGTTTACTGTTAGGGTAATATTAAGTTTAGGTTTTGTCTGATGCTTAAGTTTAGGTTTAGGGACAGGGTTAGTGACAGGGTGAGGGTTAGGGTTAGGGTTAGGGTTAGGAATAGGGGAAGGTAAGTGTTTACATTTTAGGGTTAGGGTTTAGGGATAGGGTTAGGGTTAGGGTTAGGGTTAGAGTTAGGGTTAGGGTTAGGGTTAGGGTTAGGGTTAGGGTTAGGTTTTAGGGATAGGGTTAGGTTTAGGGTTACGGTTTAGGTTTAGGGTTAGGGTTAAGGTTAGGGTTTAGGGTTTAGGGTTAGGGTTACGGTTAGAGTTAGGGTTTAGGCTTTAGGGTTAGGGTTATTGTTAGGGTTTAGGGTTTAGGGTTAGGGTTAGGGTTAGGGTTAGGTTTAGGGTTTAGTGTTTATGGTTAGGGTTAGCGTTAGGGTTAGGGTTTGGGTTTAGGGTTTAAGTTTAGGGTTAGGGTTAGTGTTAGGGTTTCGGGTTTAGTGTTAGGTTTAGGGTTAGGGTTAGGGTTAGGTACACGATACGGGTTTGAGACATGGTTAGGTTTAGTTAGGGTTAGGGTTAAGGTTAGGGTTAGGGTTAGGGTTTCGAGTTTAGTGTTAGGGTTAAGGTTAGGGTTAGGGTTAGGTACACGTTTCGGGTTTGAGACAAGGTTAGGTTTAGTGTTAGGGTTATAGTTAAGTTTAGGTTTTGGCTGATGGTTAAGGTTAGGTTTAGGGACAGGGTTAGTGACAGGGTGAGTGTTAGAGTTAAAGATAGAGAGACGGTAAGGGTCAGAGTTAGGTTTAGCGACAGTGTTAGGGTTAGGGTTAGGGTTAGGTTAGGGTTAGG
>CM063094.1:72851792-72859292 GCA_031876335.1 Hipposideros larvatus
GGTTAGGGTTAGGGGCAGGATTAGGGTTTGGGAATTGGTTAGGTTTAGTGTAGGGTTATAGTTAAATTTTGGTTTTGGCTGATGGTTAAGGTTAGTTTTAGGGACAGGTTTAGTTACAGGGTGAGGGTTAGAGTTAAGTTTAGAGAGACGGTAAGGGTCAGAGTTAGGTTTAGCGACAGTGTTAGTGTTAGGGATCTGGTTAGGTTAGAGTTTAGGGTTAGGGTTAGGGTTAGAGTTAGGAATAGGGCAGGGTTAGTGTTTACATTTTAGGGTTAGGATTTAGGGATAGGGTTAGGGTTAGGGTTAGGGTTAGAGTTAGGATTTAGGCTTTAGGGTTAGGGTTAGGGTTAGGGTTAGGGTTAGGTTAGGGTTAGGTTTAGGGTTAAGGTTAGGGTTAGGTTTTAGGGATCGGGTTAGGGTTAGGGTTACGGTTTAAGTTTAGGGTTAGGGTTAACGTTAGGATTTAGGGTTTAGGGTTAGGGTTAGGGTTAGGGTTAGCATTAGTTTTAGGGTTAGGGACAGGATTAGGGTTTGGGATATGGTTAGGTTTACTGTTAGGGTTATATTAAGTTTAGGTTTTGTCTGATGCTTAAGTTTAGGTTTAGGGACAGGGTTAGTGACAGGGTGAGGGTTAGAGTTAAAGTTGGAGAGACGGTAAAAGTCAGAGTTAGGTTTAGCGACAGTGTTAGGGTTAGGGATCAGGTTAGGTTAGGGTTTAGGGTTAGGGTTAAGGTTAGGGTTAGGAATAGGGGAGGGTTAGTGTTTACATTTCAGGGTTAGGGTTTAGGGTTACGGTTAGGGTTAGAGTTAGGGTTTAGGCTTTAGGGTTAGGGTTAGTGTTAAGGTTTAGGGTTTAGGGTTAGGGTTAGGGTTAGGGTTAGGGTTTAGTGTTTAAGGTTAGGGTTAGCGTTAGGGTTAGGGTTTGGATTTAGGGTTTAGGTTTAGGGTTAGGCTTAGTGTTAGGGTTTCGGGTTTAGTGTTAGGTTTAAGGTTATGGTTAGGGTTAGGTACACGATTCGGGTTTGAGACATGGTTAGGTTTAGTGTTAGGGTTATAGTTAAGTTTAGGTTTTGGCTGATGGTTAAGGTTAGGTTTAGGGACAGGGTTAGTTACAGGGTGAGGGTTAGAGTTAAAGATAGAGAGACGGTAAGTGTCAGAGTTATGTTTAGCGACAGTGTTAGGGTTAGGGTTAGGGTTAGGTTAGGGTTAGGGTTAGGGTTAGGGTTAGGGTTAGGTTTTAGGGATAGGGTTAGGGTTAGGGTTACGGTTTAGGTTTAGGGTTAGGGTTAAGGTTAGGGTTTAGGGTTTAGGGTTAGGGTTAGGGTTAGGGTTAGCATTAGTTTTAGGGTTAGGGACAGGATTTGGGTTTGGGACATGGTTAGGTTTACTGTTAGGGTTATATTAAGTTTAGGTTTTGTCTGATGCTTAAGTTTAGGTTTAGGGACAGGGTTAGTGACAGGGTGAGGGTTAGAGTTAAGTTTGGAGAGACGGTAAGGGTCAGAGTTAGGTTTAGCGACAGTGTTAGGGTTAGGGATCAGTTTAGGTTAGGGTTTAGGGTTAGTGTTAGGGTTAGGAATAGGGGAGGGTTATTGTTTACATTTTAGGGTTAGGGTTTAGGGATAGGGTTAGGGTTAGGTTTAGGGTTAGAGTTAGGGTTAGTTTTAGGGTTAGGTTTTAGGGATAGGTTTAGGGTTAGGGTTACGGTTTAGGTTTAGGGTTAGGGTTAAGGTTAGGGTTTAGGGTTTAGGTTTAGGGTTAGGGTTAGAGTTAGGGTTTAGGCTTTAGGTTTAGGGTTAGTGTTAGGGTTTAGGGTTTAGGGATAGGGTTAGGGTTAGGGTTAGGGTTAGGGTTTAGTGTTTATGGTTAGGGTTAGCGTTAGGGTTAGGTTTTGGGTTTAGGGTTTAGGTTTAGTGTTAGGGTTAGTGTTAGGGTTAGGGTTAGGGTTAAGGTTAGGGTTAGGGACAGGATTAGGGTTTGGGACATGGTTAGGTTTACTGTTAGGGTAATATTAAGTTTAGGTTTTGTCTGATGCTTAAGTTTAGGTTTAGGGACAGAGTTAGTGACAGGGTGAGGGTTAGGGTTAGGGTTAGGGTTAGGAATAGGGGAGGGTAAGTGTTTACATTTTAGGGTTAGGGTTTAGGGATAGGGTTAGGGTTAGGGTTAGGGTTAGAGTTAGGGTTAGGGTTAGGGTTAGGGTTAGGGTTAGGGTTAGGTTTTAGGGATAGGGTTAGGTTTAGGGTTACGGTTTAGGTTTAGGGTTAGGGTTAAGGTTAGGGTTTAGGGTTTAGGGTTAGGGTTAGGGTTAGAGTTAGGGTTTAGGCTTTAGGGTTAGGGTTATTGTTAGGGTTTAGGGTTTAGGGTTAGGGTTAGGGTTAGGGTTAGGTTTAGGGTTTAGTGTTTATGGTTAGGGTTAGCGTTAGGGTTAGGGTTTGGGTTTAGGGTTTAAGTTTAGGGTTAGGGTTAGTGTTAGGGTTTCGGGTTTAGTGTTAGGGTTAAGGTTAGGGTTAGGGTTAGGTACACGTTTCGGGTTTGAGACAAGGTTAGGTTTAGTGTTAGGGTTATAGTTAAGTTTAGGTTTTGGCTGATGGTTAAGGTTAGGTTTAGGGACAGGGTTAGTGACAGGGTGAGGGTTAGAGTTAAAGATAGAGAGACGGTAATGGTCAGAGTTAGGTTTAGCGACAGTGTTAGGGTTAGGGTTAGGGTTAGGTTAGGGTTAGGTTTAGGGTTAAGGTTAGGGTTAGGTTTTAGGGATCGGGTTAGGTTTAGGGTTACGGTTTAAGTTTAGGGTTAGGGTTAAGGTTAGGGTTTAGGGTTTAGGGTTAGGGTTAGGGTTAGGGTTAGCATTAGTTTTAGGGTTAGGGACAGGATTAGGGTTTGGGACATGGTTAGGTTTACTGTTAGGGTTATATTAAGTTTAGGTTTTGTCTGATGCTTAAGTTTAGGTTTAGGGACAGGGTTAGTGACAGGGTGAGGGTTAGAGTTAAAGTTAGAGAGACGGTAAAAGTCAGAGTTAGGTTTAGTGACAGTGTTAAGGTTAGGGATCAGGTTAGGTTAGGGTTTAGGGTTAGGGTTAGGGTTAGGGTTAGGAATAGGGGAGGGTTAGTGTTTACATTTCAGGGTTAGGGTTTAGGGTTACGGGTAGGGTTAGAGTTAGGGTTTAGGCTTTAGGGTTAGGGTTAGTGTTAAGGTTTAGAGTTTAGGGTTAGGGTTAGGGTTAGGGTTAGGGTTAGGGTTTAGTGTTTAAGGTTAGGGTTAGCGTTAGGGTTAGGGTTTGTGTTTAGGGTTTAGGTTTAGGGTTAGGGTTAGTGTTAGGGTTTCGGGTTTAGTGTTAGGTTTAAGGTTATGGTTAGGGTTAGGTACACGATTCTGGTTTGAGACTTGGTTAGGTTTAGTGTTAGGGTTATAGTTAAGTTTAGGTTTAGGCTGATGGTTAAGGTTAGGTTTAGGGACAGGGTTAGTTACAGGGTGAGGGTTAGAGTTAAAGATAGAGAGACGGTAAGTGTCAGAGTTATGTTTAGCGACAGTGTTAGGGTTAGGGTTAGGGTTAGGTTAGGGTTAGGGTTAGGGTTAGGGTTAGGGTTAGGTTTTAGGGATAGGGTTAGGGTTAGGGTTACGGTTTAGGTTTAGGGTTAGGGTTAAGGTTAGGGTTTAGGGTTTAGGGTTAGGGTTAGGGTTAGGGTTAGCATTAGTTTTAGGGTTAGGGACAGGATTTGGGTTTGGGACATGGTTAGGTTTACTGTTAGGGTTATATTAAGTTTAGGTTTTGTCTGATGCTTAAGTTTAGGTTTAGGGACAGGGTTAGTGACAGGGTGAGGGTTAGAGTTAAGTTTGGAGAGACGGTAAGGGTCAGAGTTAGGTTTAGCGACAGTGTTAGGGTTAGGGATCAGTTTAGGTTAGGGTTTAGGGTTAGTGTTAGGGTTAGGAATAGGGGAGGGTTATTGTTTACATTTTAGGGTTAGGGTTTAGGGATAGGGTTAGGGTTAGGTTTAGGGTTAGAGTTAGGGTTAGTTTTAGGGTTAGGTTTTAGGGATAGGTTTAGGGTTAGGGTTACGGTTTAGGTTTAGGGTTAGGGTTAAGGTTAGGGTTTAGGGTTTAGGTTTAGGGTTAGGGTTAGAGTTAGGGTTTAGGCTTTAGGTTTAGGGTTAGTGTTAGGGTTTAGGGTTTAGGGATAGGGTTAGGGTTAGGGTTAGGGTTAGGGTTTAGTGTTTATGGTTAGGGTTAGCGTTAGGGTTAGGTTTTGGGTTTAGGGTTTAGGTTTAGTGTTAGGGTTAGTGTTAGGGTTAGGGTTAGGGTTAAGGTTAGGGTTAGGGACAGGATTAGGGTTTGGGACATGGTTAGGTTTACTGTTAGGGTAATATTAAGTTTAGGTTTTGTCTGATGCTTAAGTTTAGGTTTAGGGACAGAGTTAGTGACAGGGTGAGGGTTAGGGTTAGGGTTAGGGTTAGGAATAGGGGAGGGTAAGTGTTTACATTTTAGGGTTAGGGTTTAGGGATAGGGTTAGGGTTAGGGTTAGGGTTAGAGTTAGGGTTAGGGTTAGGGTTAGGGTTAGGGTTAGGGTTAGGTTTTAGGGATAGGGTTAGGTTTAGGGTTACGGTTTAGGTTTAGGGTTAGGGTTAAGGTTAGGGTTTAGGGTTTAGGGTTAGGGTTAGGGTTAGAGTTAGGGTTTAGGCTTTAGGGTTAGGGTTATTGTTAGGGTTTAGGGTTTAGGGTTAGGGTTAGGGTTAGGGTTAGGTTTAGGGTTTAGTGTTTATGGTTAGGGTTAGCGTTAGGGTTAGGGTTTGGGTTTAGGGTTTAAGTTTAGGGTTAGGGTTAGTGTTAGGGTTTCGGGTTTAGTGTTAGGGTTAAGGTTAGGGTTAGGGTTAGGTACACGTTTCGGGTTTGAGACAAGGTTAGGTTTAGTGTTAGGGTTATAGTTAAGTTTAGGTTTTGGCTGATGGTTAAGGTTAGGTTTAGGGACAGGGTTAGTGACAGGGTGAGGGTTAGAGTTAAAGATAGAGAGACGGTAATGGTCAGAGTTAGGTTTAGCGACAGTGTTAGGGTTAGGGTTAGGGTTAGGTTAGGGTTAGGTTTAGGGTTAAGGTTAGGGTTAGGTTTTAGGGATCGGGTTAGGTTTAGGGTTACGGTTTAAGTTTAGGGTTAGGGTTAAGGTTAGGGTTTAGGGTTTAGGGTTAGGGTTAGGGTTAGGGTTAGCATTAGTTTTAGGGTTAGGGACAGGATTAGGGTTTGGGACATGGTTAGGTTTACTGTTAGGGTTATATTAAGTTTAGGTTTTGTCTGATGCTTAAGTTTAGGTTTAGGGACAGGGTTAGTGACAGGGTGAGGGTTAGAGTTAAAGTTAGAGAGACGGTAAAAGTCAGAGTTAGGTTTAGTGACAGTGTTAAGGTTAGGGATCAGGTTAGGTTAGGGTTTAGGGTTAGGGTTAGGGTTAGGGTTAGGAATAGGGGAGGGTTAGTGTTTACATTTCAGGGTTAGGGTTTAGGGTTACGGGTAGGGTTAGAGTTAGGGTTTAGGCTTTAGGGTTAGGGTTAGTGTTAAGGTTTAGAGTTTAGGGTTAGGGTTAGGGTTAGGGTTAGGGTTAGGGTTTAGTGTTTAAGGTTAGGGTTAGCGTTAGGGTTAGGGTTTGTGTTTAGGGTTTAGGTTTAGGGTTAGGGTTAGTGTTAGGGTTTCGGGTTTAGTGTTAGGTTTAAGGTTATGGTTAGGGTTAGGTACACGATTCTGGTTTGAGACTTGGTTAGGTTTAGTGTTAGGGTTATAGTTAAGTTTAGGTTTAGGCTGATGGTTAAGGTTAGGTTTAGGGACAGGGTTAGTTACAGGGTGAGGGTTAGAGTTAAAGATAGAGAGACGGTAAGTGTCAGAGTTATGTTTAGCGACAGTGTTAGGGTTAGGGTTAGGGTTAGGTTAGGGTTAGGGTTAGGGTTAGGGTTAGGGTTAGGTTTTAGGGATAGGGTTAGGGTTAGGCTTACGGTTTAGGTTTAGGGTTAGGGTTAAGGTTAGGGTTTAGGGTTTAGGGTTAGGGTTAGGGTTAGGGTTAGCATTAGTTTTAGGGTTAGGGACAGGATTTGGGTTTGGGACATGGTTAGGTTTACTGTTAGGGTTATATTAAGTTTAGGTTTTGTCTGATGCTTAAGTTTAGGTTTAGGGACAGGGTTAGTGACAGGGTGAGGGTTAGAGTTAAGTTTGGAGAGACGGTAAGGGTCAGAGTTAGGTTTAGCGACAGTGTTAGGGTTAGGGATCAGGTTAGGTTAGGGTTTAGGGTTAGTGTTAGGGTTAGGAATAGGGGAGGGTTATTGTTTACATTTTAGGGTTAGGGTTTAGGGATAGGGTTAGGGTTAGGTTTAGGGTTAGAGTTAGGGTTAGTTTTAGGGTTAGGTTTTAGGGATAGGTTTAGGGTTAGGGTTACGGTTTAGGTTTAGGGTTAGGGTTAAGGTTAGGGTTTAGGGTTTAGGTTTAGGGTTAGGGTTAGAGTTAGGGTTTAGGCTTTAGGTTTAGGGTTAGTGTTAGGGTTTAGGGTTTAGGGTTAGGGTTAGGGTTAGGGTTAGGGTTAGGGTTTAGTGTTTATGGTTAGGGTTAGCGTTAGGGTTAGGTTTTGGGTTTAGGGTTTAGGTTTAGTGTTAGGGTTAGTGTTAGGGTTAGGGTTAGGGTTAAGGTTAGGGTTAGGGACAGGATTAGGGTTTGGGACATGGTTAGGTTTACTGTTAGGGTAATATTAAGTTTAGGTTTTGTCTGATGCTTAAGTTTAGGTTTAGGACAGGGTTAGTGACAGGGTGAGGGTTAGGGTTAGGGTTAGGGTTAGGAATAGGGGAGGGTAAGTGTTTACATTTTAGGGTTAGGGTTTAGGGATAGGGTTAGGGTTAGGGTTAGGGTTAGAGTTAGGGTTAGGGTTAGGGTTTATGATTTAGGGTTAGGGTTATGGTTATGGTTAGGGTTAGGGTTAGTGGCAGGATTAGGGTTTGGGACATGGTTAGGTTTACTGTTAGGGTTATATTAAGTTTAGGTTTTGTCTGATGCTTAAGTTTAGGTTTAGGGACAGGGTTAGTGACAGGGTGAGGGTTAGAGTTAAGGTTGGAGAGACGGTAAGGGTCAGAGTTAGGTTTAGCGACAGTGTTAGGGTTAGGGTCAGGTTAGGTTAGGGTTTAGGGTTATGTTTAGGGTTAGGGTTAGGAATAGGGGAGGGTTAGTGTTTACATTTAAGGGTTAGTGTTTAGGGATAGGGTTAAGGTTAGGGTTAGGGTTAGGGTTAGGGTTAGGGTTAGGTTTTAGGGATAGGGTTAGGTTTAGGGTTACGGTTTAGGTTTAGGGTTAGGGTTAAGGTTAGGGTTTAGGGTTTAGGGTTAGGGTTAGGGTTAGAGTTAGGGTTTAGGCTTTAGGGTTAGGGTTATTGTTAGGGTTTAGGGTTTAGGGTTAGGGTTAGGGTTAGGGTTAGGTTTAGGGTTTAGTGTTTATGTTTAGGGTTAGCGTTAGGGTTAGGGTTTGGGTTTAGGGTTTAAGTTTAGGGTTAGG
>CM063094.1:72869292-72874292 GCA_031876335.1 Hipposideros larvatus
TTAGGGTTAGGTTTTAGGGATAGGGTTAGGGTTAGGGTTACGGTTTAGGTTTAGGGTTAGGGTTAAGGTTAGGGTTTAGGGTTTAGGGTTAGGGTTAGGGTTAGGGTTAGCATTAGTTTTAGGGTTAGGGACAGGATTTGGGTTTGGGACATGGTTAGGTTTACTGTTAGGGTTATATTAAGTTTAGGTTTTGTCTGATGCTTAAGTTTAGGTTTAGGGACAGGGTTAGTGACAGGGTGAGGGTTAGAGTTAAGTTTGGAGAGACGGTAAGGGTCAGAGTTAGGTTTAGCGACAGTGTTAGGGTTAGGGATCAGTTTAGGTTAGGGTTTAGGGTTAGTGTTAGGGTTAGGAATAGGGGAGGGTTATTGTTTACATTTTAGGGTTAGGGTTTAGGGATAGGGTTAGGGTTAGGTTTAGGGTTAGAGTTAGGGTTAGTTTTAGGGTTAGGTTTTAGGGATAGGTTTAGGGTTAGGGTTACGGTTTAGGTTTAGGGTTAGGGTTAAGGTTAGGGTTTAGGGTTTAGGTTTAGGGTTAGGGTTAGAGTTAGGGTTTAGGCTTTAGGTTTAGGGTTAGTGTTAGGGTTTAGGGTTTAGGGTTAGGGTTAGGGTTAGGGTTAGGGTTAGGGTTTAGTGTTTATGGTTAGGGTTAGCGTTAGGGTTAGGTTTTGGGTTTAGGGTTTAGGTTTAGTGTTAGGGTTAGTGTTAGGGTTAGGGTTAGGGTTAAGGTTAGGGTTAGGGACAGGATTAGGGTTTGGGACATGGTTAGGTTTACTGTTAGGGTAATATTAAGTTTAGGTTTTGTCTGATGCTTAAGTTTAGGTTTAGGGACAGAGTTAGTGACAGGGTGAGGGTTAGGGTTAGGGTTAGGGTTAGGAATAGGGGAGGGTAAGTGTTTACATTTTAGGGTTAGGGTTTAGGGATAGGGTTAGTGTTAGGGTTAGGGTTAGAGTTAGGGTTAGGGTTAGGGTTAGGGTTAGGGTTAGGGTTAGGTTTTAGGGATAGGGTTAGGTTTAGGGTTACGGTTTAGGTTTAGGGTTAGGGTTAAGGTTAGGGTTTAGGGTTTAGGGTTAGGGTTAGGGTTAGAGTTAGGGTTTAGGCTTTAGGGTTAGGGTTATTGTTAGGGTTTAGGGTTTAGGGTTAGGGTTAGGGTTAGGGTTAGGTTTAGGGTTTAGTGTTTATGGTTAGGGTTAGCGTTAGGGTTAGGGTTTGGGTTTAGGGTTTAAGTTTAGGGTTAGGGTTAGTGTTAGGGTTTCGGGTTTAGTGTTAGGGTTAAGGTTAGGGTTAGGGTTAGGTACACGTTTCGGGTTTGAGACAAGGTTAGGTTTAGTGTTAGGGTTATAGTTAAGTTTAGGTTTTGGCTGATGGTTAAGGTTAGGTTTAGGGACAGGGTTAGTGACAGGGTGAGGGTTAGAGTTAAAGATAGAGAGACGGTAATGGTCAGAGTTAGGTTTAGCGACAGTGTTAGGGTTAGGGTTAGGGTTAGGTTAGGGTTAGGTTTAGGGTTAAGGTTAGGGTTAGGTTTTAGGGATCGGGTTAGGGTTAGGGTTACGGTTTAAGTTTAGGGTTAGGGTTAAGGTTAGGGTTTAGGGTTTAGGGTTAGGGTTAGGGTTAGGGTTAGCATTAGTTTTAGGGTTAGGGACAGGATTAGGTTTTGGGACATGGTTAGGTTTACTGTTAGGGTTATATTAAGTTTAGGTTTTGTCTGATGCTTTAGTTTAGGTTTAGGGACAGGGTTAGTGACAGGGTGAGGGTTAGAGTTAAAGTTAGAGAGACGGTAAAAGTCAGAGTTAGGTTTAGTGACAGTGTTAAGGTTAGGGATCAGGTTAGGTTAGGGTTTAGGGTTAGGGTTAGGGTTAGGGTTAGGAATAGGGGAGGGTTAGTGTTTACATTTCAGGGTTAGGGTTTAGGGTTACGGGTAGGGTTAGAGTTAGGGTTTAGGCTTTAGGGTTAGGGTTAGTGTTAAGGTTTAGAGTTTAGGGTTAGGGTTAGGGTTAGGGTTAGGGTTAGGGTTTAGTGTTTAAGGTTAGGGTTAGCGTTAGGGTTAGGGTTTGTGTTTAGGGTTTAGGTTTAGGGTTAGGGTTAGTGTTAGGGTTTCGGGTTTAGTGTTAGGTTTAAGGTTATGGTTAGGGTTAGGTACACGATTCTGGTTTGAGACTTGGTTAGGTTTAGTGTTAGGGTTATAGTTAAGTTTAGGTTTAGGCTGATGGTTAAGGTTAGGTTTAGGGACAGGTTTAGTTACAGGGTGAGGGTTAGAGTTAAAGATAGAGAGACGGTAAGTGTCAGAGTTATGTTTAGCGACAGTGTTAGGGTTAGGGTTAGGGTTAGGTTAGGGTTAGGGTTAGGGTTAGGGTTAGGGTTAGGTTTTAGGGATAGGGTTAGGGTTAGGCTTACGGTTTAGGTTTAGGGTTAGGGTTAAGGTTAGGGTTTAGGGTTTAGGGTTAGGGTTAGGGTTAGGGTTAGCATTAGTTTTAGGGTTAGGGACAGGATTTGGGTTTGGGACATGGTTAGGTTTACTGTTAGGGTTATATTAAGTTTAGGTTTTGTCTGATGCTTAAGTTTAGGTTTAGGGACAGGGTTAGTGACAGGGTGAGGGTTAGAGTTAAGTTTGGAGAGACGGTAAGGGTCAGAGTTAGGTTTAGCGACAGTGTTAGGGTTAGGGATCAGTTTAGGTTAGGGTTTAGGGTTAGTGTTAGGGTTAGGAATAGGGGAGGGTTATTGTTTACATTTTAGGGTTAGGGTTTAGGGATAGGGTTAGGGTTAGGTTTAGGGTTAGAGTTAGGGTTAGTTTTAGGGTTAGGTTTTAGGGATAGGTTTACGGTTAGGGTTACGGTTTAGGTTTAGGGTTAGGGTTAAGGTTAGGGTTTAGGGTTTAGGTTTAGGGTTAGGGTTAGAGTTAGGGTTTAGGCTTTAGGTTTAGGGTTAGTGTTAGGGTTTAGGGTTTAGGGTTAGGGTTAGGGTTAGGGTTAGGGTTAGGGTTTAGTGTTTATGGTTAGGGTTAGCGTTAGGGTTAGGTTTTGGGTTTAGGGTTTAGGTTTAGTGTTAGGGTTAGTGTTAGGGTTAGGGTTAGGGTTAAGGTTAGGGTTAGGGACAGGATTAGGGTTTGGGACATGGTTAGGTTTACTGTTAGGGTAATATTAAGTTTAGGTTTTGTCTGATGCTTAAGTTTAGGTTTAGGACAGGGTTAGTGACAGGGTGAGGGTTAGGGTTAGGGTTAGGGTTAGGAATAGGGGAGGGTAAGTGTTTACATTTTAGGGTTAGGGTTTAGGGATAGGGTTAGGGTTAGGGTTAGGGTTAGAGTTAGGGTTAGGGTTAGGGTTTATGATTTAGGGTTAGGGTTATGGTTATGGTTAGGGTTAGGGTTAGTGGCAGGATTAGGGTTTGGGACATGGTTAGGTTTACTGTTAGGGTTATATTAAGTTTAGGTTTTGTCTGATGCTTAAGTTTAGGTTTAGGGACAGGGTTAGTGACAGGGTGAGGGTTAGAGTTAAGGTTGGAGAGACGGTAAGGGTCAGAGTTAGGTTTAGCGACAGTGTTAGGGTTAGGGTCAGGTTAGGTTAGGGTTTAGGGTTATGTTTAGGGTTAGGGTTAGGAATAGGGGAGGGTTAGTGTTTACATTTAAGGGTTAGTGTTTAGGGATAGGGTTAAGGTTAGGGTTAGGGTTAGGGTTAGGGTTAGGGTTAGGTTTTAGGGATAGGGTTAGGTTTAGGGTTACGGTTTAGGTTTAGGGTTAGGGTTAAGGTTAGGGTTTAGGGTTTAGGGTTAGGGTTAGGGTTAGAGTTAGGGTTTAGGCTTTAGGGTTAGGGTTATTGTTAGGGTTTAGGGTTTAGGGTTAGGGTTAGGGTTAGGGTTAGGTTTAGGGTTTAGTGTTTATGTTTAGGGTTAGCGTTAGGGTTAGGGTTTGGGTTTAGGGTTTAAGTTTAGGGTTAGGGTTAGTGTTAGGGTTTCGGGTTTAGTGTTAGGGTTAGGGTTAGGGTTAGGGTTAGGTACACGATTCGGGTTTGAGACATGGTTAGGTTTAGTTAGGGTTAGGGTTAGGGTTAGGGTTAGGGTTAGGGTTTCGGGTTTAGTGTTAGGGTTAAGGTTAGGGTTAGGGTTAGGTACACGTTTCGGGTTTGAGACAAGTTTAGGTTTAGTGTTAGGGTTATAGTTAAGTTTAGGTTTTGGCTGATGGTTAAGGTTAGGTTTAGGGACAGGGTTAGTGACAGGGTGAGTGTTAGAGTTAAAGATAGAGAGACGGTAAGGGTCAGAGTTAGGTTTAGCGACAGTGTTAGGGTTAGGGTTAGGGTTAGGTTAGGGTTAGGGTTAGGGTTAGATTTAGGGTTAGGTTTTAGGGATAGGGTTAGGGTTAGGGTTACGGTTTAGGTTTAGGGTTAGTGTTAAGGTTAGGGTTTAGGGTTTAGGGTTAGGGTTAGGGTTAGGGTTAGGGTTAGGGTTAGGGTTAGGGACAGGATTAGGGTTTGGACATGGTTAGGTTTACTGTTAGGGTAATATTAAGTTTAGGTTTTGTCTGATGCTTAAGTTTAGGTTTAGGGACAGGGTTAGTGACAAGGTGAGGGTTAGAGTTAAGGTTGGAGAGACGGTAAGGGTCAGAGTTAGGTTTAGCGACAGTGTTAGGGTTAGGGATCAGATTAGGTTAGGGTTTAGGGTTAGGGTAGGGTTAGAGTTAGGAATAGGGGAGGGTTAGTGTTTACATTTTAGGGTTAGCGTTTAGGGATAGGGTTAGGGTTAGGGTTAGGGTTAGAGTTAGGGTTAGGGTTAGGGTTAGGGTTAGGTTTTAGGGATAGGGTTAGGGTTAGGGTTACAGTTTAGGTTTAGGGTTAGGGTTAAGGTTAGGGTTTAGGGTTTAGGGTTAGGGTTAATGTTAGAGTTAGGGTTTAGTCTTTAGGGTTAGGGTTAGTGTTAGGGATTAGGGTTTAGGGTTAGGGTTAGGGTTAGGGTTAGGTTTAGGGTTTAGTGTTTATGGTTAGGGTTAGCGTTAGGGTTAGGGTTTGGGTTTAGGGT
>CM063094.1:72879292-72881792 GCA_031876335.1 Hipposideros larvatus
AGGGTTATAGTTAAGTTTAGGTTTTGGCTGATGGTTAAGGTTAGGTTTAGGGACAGGGGTTAGTTACAGGGTGAGGGTTAGAGTTAAAGATAGAGAGACGGTAAGTGTCAGAGTTATGTTTAGCGACAGTGTTAGGGTTAGGGTTAGGGTTAGGTTAGGGTTAGGGTTAGGGTTAGGGTTAGGGTTAGGTTTTAGGGATAGGGTTAGGGTTAGGGTTACGGTTTAGGTTTAGGGTTAGGGTTAAGGTTAGGGTTTAGGGTTTAGGGTTAGGGTTAGGGTTAGGGTTAGCATTAGTTTTAGGGTTAGGGACAGGATTAGGGTTTGGGACATGGTTAGGTTTACTGTTAGGGTTATATTAAGTTTAGGTTTTGTCTGATGCTTAAGTTTAGGTTTAGGGACAGGGTTAGTGACAGGGTGAGGGTTAGAGTTAAGTTTGGAGAGACGGTAAGGGTCAGAGTTAGGTTTAGCGACAGTGTTAGGGTTAGGGATCAGGTTAGGTTAGGGTTTAGGGTTAGGGTTAGGGTTAGGAATAGGGGAGGGTTAGTGTTTACATTTTAGGGTTAAGGTTTAGGGATAGGGTTAGGATTAGGTTTAGGGTTAGATTTAGGGTTAGTTTTAGGGTTAGGTTTTAGGGATAGGTTTAGGGTTAGGGTTACGGTTTAGGTTTAGGGTTAGGGTTAAGGTTAGGGTTTAGGGTTTAGGTTTAGGGTTAGGGTTAGAGTTAGGGTTTAGGCTTTAGTGTTAGGGTTAGTGTTAGGGTTTAGGGTTTAGGGTTAGGGTTAGGGTTAGGGTTAGGGTTAGGGTTTAGTGTTTATGGTTAGGGTTAGCGTTAGGGTTAGGTTTTGGGTTTAGGGTTTAGGTTTAGGGTTAGGGTTAGTGTTAGGGTTAGGTTTAGGGTTAGGGTTAGGGTTAGGGACAGGATTAGGGTTTGGGACATGGTTAGGTTTACTGTTAGGGTAATATTAAGTTTAGGTTTTGTCTGATGCTTAAGTTTAGGTTTAGGGACAGGGTTAGTGACAGGGTGAGGGTTAGGGTTAGGGTTAGGGTTAGGAATAGGGGAGGGTAAGTGTTTACATTTTAGGGTTAGGGTTTAGGGATAGGGTTAGGGTTAGGGTTAGGGTTAGAGTTAGGGTTAGGGTTAGGGTTAGGGTTAGGGTTAGGGTTAGGGTTAGGTTTTAGGGATAGGGTTAAGTTTAGGGTTACGGTTTAGGTTTAGGGTTAGGGTTAAGGTTAGGGTTTAGGGTTTAGGGTTAGGGTTAGGGTTAGAGTTAGGGTTTAGGCTTTAGGGTTAGGGTTATTGTTAGGGTTTAGGGTTTAGGGTTAGGGTTAGGGTTAGGGTTAGGTTTAGGGTTTAGTGTTTATGTTTAGGGTTAGCGTTAGGGTTAGGGTTTGGGTTTAGGGTTTAAGTTTAGGGTTAGGGTTAGTGTTAGGGTTTCGGGTTTAGTGTTAGGGTTAGGGTTAGGGTTAGGGTTAGGTACACGATTCGGGTTTGAGACATGGTTAGGTTTAGTTAGGGTTAGGGTTAGGGTTAGGGTTAGGATTAGGGTTTCGGGTTTAGTGTTAGGGTTAAGGTTAGGTTAGGGTTAGGTACACGTTTCGGGTTTGAGACAAGGTTAGGTTTAGTGTTAGGGTTATAGTTAAGTTTAGGTTTTGGCTGATGGTTAAGGTTAGGTTTAGGGACAGGGTTAGTGACAGGGTGAGTGTTAGAGTTAAAGATAGAGAGACGGTAAGGGTCAGAGTTAGGTTTAGCGACAGTGTTAGGGTTAGGGTTAGGGTTAGGTTAGGGTTAGGGTTAGTGTTAAGGTTAGGGTTTAGGGTTTAGGGTTAGGGTTAGGGTTAGGGTTAGGGTTAGGGTTAGGGTTAGGGACAGGATTAGGGTTTGGACATGGTTAGGTTTACTGTTAGGGTAATATTAAGTTTAGGTTTTGTCTGATGCTTAAGTTTAGGTTTAGGGACAGGGTTAGTGACAAGGTGAGGGTTAGAGTTAAGGTTGGAGAGACGGTAAGGGTCAGAGTTAGGTTTAGCGACAGTGTTAGGGTTAGGGATCAGGTTAGGTTAGGGTTTAGGGTTAGGGTTAGGGTTAGAGTTAGGAATAGGGGAGGGTTAGTGTTTACATTTTAGGGTTAGCGTTTAGGGATAGGGTTAGGTTTAGGGTTAGGGTTAGAGTTAGGGTTAGGGTTAGGGTTAGGGTTAGGTTTTAGGGATAAGGTTAGGGTTAGGGTTACAGTTTAGGTTTAGGGTTAGGGTTAAGGTTAGGGTTTAGGGTTTAGGGTTAGGGTTAGTGTTAGAGTTAGGGTTTAGTCTTTAGGGTTAGGGTTAGTGTTAGGGATTAGGGTTTAGGGTTAGGGTTAGGGTTAGGGTTAGGTTTAGGGTTTAGTGTTTATGGTTAGGGTTAGCGTTAGGGTTAGGGTTTGGGTTTAGGGTTTAGGTTTAGGGTTAGGGTTAGTGTTAGGGTTTCGGGTTTAGTGTTAGGGTTAAAGTTAGGGTTAGGGTTAGGTAC
>CM063094.1:72894292-72924292 GCA_031876335.1 Hipposideros larvatus
GGTTAGGGTTACGGTTTAGGTTTAGGGTTAGGGTTAAGGTTAGGGTTTAGGGTTTAGGGTTAGGGTTAGGGTTAGGGTTAGCATTAGTTTTAGGGTTAGGGACAGGATTTGGGTTTGGGACATGGTTAGGTTTACTGTTAGGGTTATATTAAGTTTAGGTTTTGTCTGATGCTTAAGTTTAGGTTTAGGGACAGGGTTAGTGACAGGGTGAGGGTTAGAGTTAAGTTTGGAGAGACGGTAAGGGTCAGAGTTAGGTTTAGCGACAGTGTTAGGGTTAGGGATCAGTTTAGGTTAGGGTTTAGGGTTAGTGTTAGGGTTAGGAATAGGGGAGGGTTATTGTTTACATTTTAGGGTTAGGGTTTAGGGATAGGGTTAGGGTTAGGTTTAGGGTTAGAGTTAGGGTTACTTTTAGGGTTAGGTTTTAGGGATAGGTTTAGGGTTAGGGTTACGGTTTAGGTTTAGGGTTAGGGTTAAGGTTAGGGTTTAGGGTTTAGGTTTAGGGTTAGGGTTAGAGTTAGGGTTTAGGCTTTAGGTTTAGGGTTAGTGTTAGGGTTTAGGGTTTAGGGTTAGCGTTAGGGTTAGGGTTAGGGTTAGGGTTTAGTGTTTATGGTTAGGGTTAGCGTTAGGGTTAGGTTTTGGGTTTAGGGTTTAGGTTTAGTGTTAGGGTTAGTGTTAGGGTTAGGGTTAGGGTTAAGGTTAGGGTTAGGGACAGGATTAGGGTTTGGGACATGGTTAGGTTTACTGTTAGGGTAATATTAAGTTTAGGTTTTGTCTGATGCTTAAGTTTAGGTTTAGGGACAGGGTTAGTGACAGGGTGAGGGTTAGGGTTAGGGTTAGGGTTAGGAATAGGGGAGGGTAAGTGTTTACATTTTAGGGTTAGGGTTTAGGGATAGGGTTAGGGTTAGGGTTAGGGTTAGAGTTAGGGTTAGGGTTAGGGTTAGGGTTAGGGTTAGGGTTAAGTTTTAGGGATAGGGTTAGGTTTAGGGTTACGGTTTAGGTTTAGGGTTAGGGTTAACGTTAGGGTTTAGGGTTTAGGGTTAGGGTTAGGGTTAGAGTTAGGGTTTAGGCTTTAGGGTTAGGGTTATTGTTAGGGTTTAGGGTTTAGGGTTAGGGTTAGGGTTAGGGTTAGGTTTAGGGTTTAGTGTTTATGGTTAGGGTTAGCGTTAGGGTTAGGGTTTGGGTTTAGGGTTTAAGTTTAGGGTTAGGGTTAGTGTTAGGGTTTCGGGTTTAGTGTTAGGGTTAAGGTTAGGGTTAGGGTTAGGTACACGTTTCGGGTTTGAGACAAGGTTAGGTTTAGTGTTAGAGTTATAGTTAAGTTTAGGTTTTGGCTGATGGTTAAGGTTAGGTTTAGGGACAGGGTTAGTGACAGGGTGAGGGTTAGAGTTAAAGATAGAGAGACGGTAAGGGTCAGAGTTAGGTTTAGCGACAGTGTTAGGGTTAGGGTTAGAGTTAGGTTAGGTTTAGGGTTAGGGATAGATTTAGGGTTAGGTTTTAGGGATAGGGTTAGGGTTAGGGTTACGGTTTAGGTTTAGGGTTAGTGTTAAGGTTAGGGTTTAGGGTTTAGGGTTAGGGTTAGGGTTAGGGTTAGGGTTAGGGTTAGGGACAGGATTAGGGTTTGGGACATGGTTAGGTTTACTGTTAGGGTAATATTAAGTTTAGGTTTTGTCTGATGCTTAAGTTTAGGTTTAGGGACAGGGTTAGTAACAGGGTGAGGGTTAGAGTTAAAGATAGAGGGACGGTAAGGGTCAGAGTTAGGTTTAGCGACAGTGTTAGGGTTAGGGTTAGGGTTAGAGTTAGGGTTTAGGGTTAGGGTTACGGTTAGGGTTTAGGATTTAGGGTTAGGGTTATGGTTAGGGTTAGGGTTAGGTTTAGGGGCAGGATTAGGGTTTGGGAAATGGTTAGGTTTAGTGTAGGGTTATAGTTATATTTTGGTTTTGGCTGATGATTAAGGTTAGTTTTAAGGACAGGTTTAGTGACAGGGTGAGGGTTAGAGTTAAGTTTAGAGAGACGGTAAGGGTCAGAGTTAGGTTTAGCGACTGTGTTAGTGTTAGGGATCAGGTTAGGTTAGGGTTTAGGGTTAGGGTTAGTGTTAGAGTTAGGAATAGGGGAGGGTTAGTGTTTACATTTTAGGGTTAGGGTTTAGGGATAGGGTTAGGGTTAGGGTTAGAGTTAGGGTTAGGGTTAGGGTTAGGTTTTAGGGATAGGGTTAGGGTTAGGGTTAGGTTTTAGTGTTTATGGTTAGGGCTAGCGTTAGTGTTATGTTTTGGGTTTAGTGTTTAGGTTTAGGGTTAGGGTTAGTGTTAGGGTTAGGGTTAGGGTTAGGGTTAGGGTTAGGGACAGGATTAGGGTTTGGGACATGGTTAGGGTTAGGGTTAGGGTTAGGGTTAGGGTTAGGGTTAGGGTTATAGTTAGGGTTTAGGGTTAGGGTTAGGGTTAGGGTTTAGGATTTATGGTTAGGGATATGGTTATGGTTAGGGTTAGAGTTAGGGGCAGGATTAGGGTTTGGGACATGGTTAGGTTTACTGTTAGGGTTACATTAAGTTTAGGTTTTGTCTGATGCTTAAGTTTAGGTTTAGGGACAGGGTTAGTGACAGGGTGAGGGTTAGAGTTAAGGTTGGAGAGACGGTAAGGGTCAGAGTTAGGTTTAGCGACAGTGTTAGGGTTAGGGATCAGGTTAGGTTAGGGTTTAGGGTTAGGGTTAGGAATAGGGGAGGGTTAGTGTTTACATTTTAGGGTTAGGGTTTAGGGATAGGGTTAGGGTTAGGGTTAGAGTTAGAGTTAGGGTTAGGGTTAGGGTTAGGGTTAGGGTTAGGGTTACGGTTTAGGTTTAGGGTTAGGGTTAGGGTTAGGGTGAGAGTTAGAGTTTAGGCTTTAGGGTTAGGGTTAGTGTTAGGGTTTAGGGTTTAGGGTTAGGGTTAGGGTTAGGGTTAGGGTTAGGGTTAGGGTTTAGTGTTTATGGTTAGGGTTAGCGTTAGGGTTAGGGTTTGGGTTTAGTGTTTAGGTTTAGGGTTAGGGTTAGTGTTAGGGTTTCGAGTTTAGTGTTAGGGTTAAGGTTTGGGTTAGGGTTAGGTACACGTTTCGGGTTTGAGACATGGTTAGGTTTAGTGTTAGGGTTATAGTTAAGTTTAGATTTTGGCTGATGGTTAAGGTTAGGTTTAGGGACAGGGTTAGTTACAGGGTGAGGGTTAGAGTTAAAGATAGAGAGACGGTAAGGGTCAGAGTTAGGTTTAGCGACAGTGTTAGGGTTAGGGTTAGGGTTAGAGTTAGGGTTTAGGGTTAGGGTTACGGTTAGGGTTTAGGATTTAGGGTTAGGGTTATGGTTAGGGTTAGGGTTAGGGTTAGGGGCAGGATTAGGGTTTGGGAAATGGTTAGGTTTAGTGTAGGGTTATAGTTATATTTTGGTTTTGGCTGATGATTAAGGTTAGTTTTAGGGACAGGTTTAGTGACAGGGTGAGGGTTAGAGTTAAGTTTAGAGAGACGGTAAGGGTCAGAGTTAGGTTTAGCGACTGTGTTAGTGTTAGGGATCAGGTTAGGTTAGGGTTTAGGGTTAGGGTTAGTGTTAGAGTTAGGAATAGGAGAGGGTTAGTGTTTACATTTTAGGGTTAGGGTTTAGGGATAGGGTTAGGGTTAGGGTTAGGGTTAGGGTTATTGTTAGGATTTAGGCTTTAGGGTTAGGGTTAGGGTTCGAGTTAGGGCTTACGGTTTAGGGTTAGGGTTAGGGGTAGTGTTAGGTGTTCGGTTTTCGGGTTAAGGTTAAGTTTAGGGTTAGGGTTAGGTACACGATTAGGGTTTGAGACATGTTTAGGTTTAGTGTTAGGGTTATGGTTAAGTTTAGGTTTTGGCTGACGGTTAAGGTTAGGTTTAGGGACAGGGTTAGTTACAGGGTGAGGGTTAGATTTAAAGTTAGAGAGACGGTAAGGTACAGAGTTAGGTTTAGCGACAGTGTTAGGGTTAGGGTTAGGGTTAGGTTAGGGTTAGGGTTAGGGTTAGGGTTAGGGTTAGGTTTTAGGGATAGGATTAGGGTTAGGGTTACGGTTTAGGTTTAGGGTTAGGGTTAAGGTTAGGGTTTAGGGTTTAGTGTTAGGGTTAGGTTTAGGGTTAGCATTAGGTTTAGGGTTAGGGACAGGATTAGGGTTTGGGACATGGTTAGGTTTACTGTTAGGGTTATATTAAGTTTAGGTTTTGTCTGATGCTTAAGTTTAGGTTTAGGGACAGGGTTAGTGACAAGGTGAGGGTTAGAGTTAAGGTTGGAGAGACGGTAAGGGTCAGAGTTAGGTTTAGCGACAGTGTTAGGGTTAGGGATCAGGTTAGGTTAGGGTTTAGGGTTAGGGTTAGGGTTAGGTTTAGGAATAGGGGAGGGTTAGTGTTTACATTTCAGGGTTAGGGTTTAGGGTTAGGGTTAGTGTTAGGGTTTCGGGTTTAGGGTTATCGTTAAGTTTAGGGTTAGGGGTAGGTACACAATTCGGGTTTGAGACATGTTTAGGTTTAGTGTTAGGGTTATAGTTAAGTTTAGGTTTTGGCTGATGGTTAAGGTTAGGTTTAGGGACAGGGTTAGTTACAGGGTGAGGGTTAGAGTTAAAATTATAGAGACGGTAAGGGTCAGAGTTAGGTTTAGCGACAGTGTTAGGGTTAGGGATAGGTTTAGGTTAGTGTTAGGGTTAGGGTTAGGTTTATAGTTAGGATTTAGGGTAAGGGTTAGGGTTTTGGGATAGAGTTAGGATTAGGGTTTAGGGTTAGGGTTGGTTCTGGTTAGGGTTTAGGGTTTCGGGTTAGGGTTAGGGTTAGGGTTAGCATTAGGGTTAAGTTTAGGTACAGGATTAAGGTTAGGGTTAGGGTTAGGGTTAGGGTTAGGGTTAGGGTTAGGGTTAGTGTTAGGTTAGGGTTAGGGTTAGGGTTAGGGTTAGGGTTAAGGTTAGGGTTAGGGTTAGCGTTAGGTTTTAGGGATAGGGTTAGGGTTAGGGTTTAGGGTTTAGTGTTAGGGTTAGTGTTAGAGTTAGGGTTTAGGCTTTAGGGTTAGGGTTAGTGTTAGGGTTTAGGATTTAGGGTTAGGGTTAGGGTTAGGGTTAGGGTTAGGGTTTAGTGTTTATGGTTAGGGTTAGCGTTAGGGTTAGGGTTTGGGTTTAGTGTTTAGGTTTAGGGTTAGGGTTAGTTAGGGTTAGGGTTAGGGTTAGGGTTAGGGTTAGGGTTAGGGTTAGGGTTAGGGTTAGGGTTAGGGTTAGAGATAGGGATAGGCTTTAGGGTTAGGGTTAGTGTTAGGGTTTAGGGTTTAGGGTTAGGGTTAGGGTTAGGGTTAGGGTTAGGGTTTAGTGTTTAAGTTTAGGGTTAGCGTTAGGGTTAGGGTTTGGGTTTAGGCTTTAGGTTTAGGTTTAGGGTTATAGTTAAGTTTAGGTTTTGTCTGATGCTTAAGTTTAGGTTTAGGGACAGGGTTAGTGACAGGGTGAGGGTTAGAGTTAAGTTTGGAGAGACGGTAAGGGTCAGAGTTAGGTTTAGCGACAGTGTTAGGGTTAGGGATCAGGTTAGGTTAGGGTTTAGGGTTAGGGTTAGGGTTAGGGTTAGGAATAGGGGAGGGTTAGTGTTTACATTTCAGGGTTAGGGTTTAGGGATAGGGTTTAGGCTTTAGGGTTAGAGTTAGGGTTAGGGTTAGGGTTAGGTTTTAGGGATAGGGTTAGGGTTAGGGTTAGGGTTAGGGTTTAGTGTTTATGGTTAGGGCTAGCGTTAGGGTTAGGTTTTGGGTTTAGTGTTTAGGTTTAGGGTTAGGGTTAGTGTTAGGGTTAGGGTTAGGGTTAGGGTTAGGGTTAAGGACAGGATTAGGGTTTGGGACATGGTTAGGTTTACTGTTAGGGTTATATTAAGTTTAGGTTTTGTCTGATGCTTAAGTTTAGGTTTAGGGACAGGGTTAGTGACAGGGTGAGGGTTAGAATTAAGGTTGGAGAGACGGTAAGGGTCAGAGTTAGGTTTTGCGACAGTGTTAGGGTTAGGGATCAGGTTAGGTTAGGGTTTAGGGTTAGGGTTAGTGTTAGGGTTAAGAATAGGGGAGGGTTAGTGTTTACATTTTAGGGTTAGTGTTTAGGGATAGGGTTAGAGTTAGGGTTAGGGTTAGAGTTAGGGTTAGGGTTAGGGTTAGGGTTAGGGTTAGGTTTTAAAGATAGGGTTAGGGTTAGGGTTACGGTTTAGGTTTAGGGTTAGGGTTAAGGTTAGGGTTTAGGGTTTAGGGTTAGGGTTAGGGTTAGAGTTAGGGTTTAGGCTTTAGGGTTAGGGTTAGTGTTAGGGTTTAGGGTTTAGGGTTAGGGTTAGGGTTAGCGTTAGGTTTAGGGTTTAGTGTTTATGGTTAGGGTTAGCGTTAGGGTTAGGGTTTGGGTTTAGGGATTAGGTTTAGGGTTAGGTTTAGGGTTAGGGTTTCGGTTTAGTGTTAGGGTTAAGGGTAGGGTTAGGGTTAGGTACACGTTTCGGGTTTGAGACATGGTTAGGTTTAGTGTTAGGGTTACAGTTAAGTTTAGGTTTTGGCTGATGGTTAAGGTTAGGTTTAGGGACAGGGTTAGTGACAGGGTGAGGGTTAGAGTTAAGTTTGGAGAGACGGTAAGGGTCAGAGTTAGGTTTAGCGACAGTGTTAGCGTTAGGGTTAGGGTTAGGTTAGGGTTAGGGTTAAGGTTAGGGTTTAGGGTTCAGGGTTAGGGTTAGGGTTAGAGTTACGGTTTAGGCTTTAGGGTTAGGGTTAGTGTTAGGGTTTAGGGTTTAGTGTTAGGGTTAGGATTAGGGTTAGGGTTAGGGTTTAGTGTTTATGGTTAGGGTTAGCGTTAGGGTTAGGGTTTGGGTTTAGTGTTTAGGTTTAGGTTTAGGGTTAGTGTTAGGGTTAGGGTTAGGGTTAGGGACAGGATTAGGGTTTGGGACATGGTTAGGATTAGGGTTAGGGTTAGGGTAAGGGTTAGGGTTAGGGGTAGGTTTAGGGTTAGATTTAGGGTTTAGGGTTAGGGTTAGGGTTAGGGTTTAGGATTTAGGGTTAGGGTTATGGTTATGGTTATGGTTAGGGTTAGGGGCAGGATTAGGGTTTGGGACATGGTTAGGTTTACTGTTAGGGTCACATTAAGTTTAGGTTTTGTCTGATGCTTAAGTTTAGGTTTAGGGACAGGGTTAGTGACAGGGTGAGGGTTAGAGTTAAGGTTGGAGAGACGGTAAGGGTCAGAGTTAGGTTTAGCGACAGTGTTAGGGTTAGGGATCAGGTTAGGTTAGGGTTTAGGGTTAGGGTTAGGGTTAGGGTTAGGAATAGGGGAGGGTTAGTGTTTACATTTTAGGGTTAGGGTTTAGGGATAGGGTTAGTGTTAGAGTTAGGGTTAGGGTTAGGGTTAGGTTTTAGGGATAGGGTTAGGGTTAGGGTTAGGGTTAAGGTTAGGGTTTAGGGTTTAGGGTTAGGGTTAGTGTTAGGGTTTAGGGATAGGGTTAGGGTTAGGGTTAGTGTTAGAGTTAAGGTTAGGGATAGGTTTAGGGTTAGGTTTTAGGGATAGGGTTAGGGTTAGGGTTACGGTTTAAGTTTAGGGTTAGGGTTAAGGTTAGGGTTTACGGTTTAGGGTTAGGGTTAGTGTTAGGGTTAGGTTTAGGGTTTAGTGTTTATGGTTAGAGGTTAGCGTTAGGGTTAGGGTTTGGGTTTAGGGTTTAGGTTTAGGGTTAGGGTTAGTGATAGGGTTTCGGGTTTTAGTGTTAGGGTTATAAGGTTAGGGTTAGGGTTAGGAACACGTTTCGGGTTTGAGACATGGTTAGGTTTAGTGTTAGGGTTATAGTTAAGTTTAGGTTTTGGGTGATTGGTTAATGTTAGGTTTAGGGACAGGGTAGTTACAGGGTGAGGGTTAGAGTTAAAGATAGGAGAGACGGTAAGGGTCAGAGATAGGTTTAGCGGACAGTGTTAGGATAAGGGTTAGGGTAGGTTAGGGTTAGGGTTAGAGTTAGGGTTTAGGGTTAGGGTTAGGGTTAGGGTTTAGGATTTAGGCTTAGGGTTATGGTTATGGTTAGGGTTAGGGTTGGGGCAGGATTAGGGTTTGGGGACATGGTTAGGTTTACTGTTAGGGTTATATTAAGTTTAGGTTGTCTGATGCTTAAGTTTATGTTTAGGGACAGGGTTAGTGACAGGGTGAGGGTTAGAGTTAAGGTTGGAGAGACGGTAAGGGTCAGAGTTAGGTTTAAGCGACAGTGTTAGGGTTAGGGATCAGGTTAGGTTAGGGTTTAGGGTTAGGGATGGGTTAGGGTTAGGAATAGGGGAGGGTTAGTCGTTTTACTTTAGGGTTAGGGTTCAGGGATAGGGTTAGGGTTAGGGTTAGGGTTAGAGTTAGCGGTTAGGGTTAGGGTTAGGGTTAAGGGTAGGGTTAGGTTTACGGTTTAGGTTTAGGGTTAGGGTTAAGGTTAGGAATAAGGGTTTAGGGTTAGGGTTAGGGTTAGAGTTAGGGTTTAGGCTTTACGGTTAGGGTTAGTGTTAGGGTTTAGGGTTTAGGGTTAGGGTTAGGGTTAGGGTTAGGGTTTAGTGTTTAAGGTTAGGGTTAGCGTTAGGGTTAGGCTTTGGGTTTAGGGTTTAGGTTTTAGGGTTAGGGTTAGGGTTAGGGTTCTCGGTTTAGTGTTAGGGTTAAGGTTAGGGTTAGGGTTTAGGTACACGTTTCGGGTTTGAGACATGGTTAGGTTTAGTGTTAGGGTTATAGTTAAGTTTAGGTTTTGGCTGATGGTTAAGGTTAGGTTTAGGTACAGGGTTAGTTACAGTGTGAGGGTTAGAGTTAAAGATAGAGAGACGGTAAGGGTCAGAGTTAGGTTTAGAGACAGTGTTAGGGTTAGGGTTAGGGTTAGGTTAGGGTTAGGGTTAAGGTTAGGGTTTAGGGTTTAGGGTTAGGGTTAGGGTTAGAGTTGGGTTTAGGCTTTAGGGTTAGGGTTAGTGTTAGGGTTTAGGGTTTAGTGTTAGGGTTAGGATTAGGGTTAGGGTTAGGGTTTAGTGTTTATGGTTAGGTTAGCGTTAGGGTTAGGGTTTGGGTTTAGTGTTTAGGTTTAGGTTTAGGGTTAGTGTTAGGTTTAGGGTTAGGGTTAGGGTTAGTGTAGGGACAGGATTAGGGTTTGGGACATGGTTAGGGTTAGGGGTTAGGGTTAGGGTTAGGGTTAGGGTTAGGGTTTAGGATTTAGGGTTAGGGTTATGGTTATGGTTAGGGTTAGGGTTAGGGGCAGGATTAGGATTTGGGACATGGTTAGGTTTACTGTTAGGGTTACATTAAGTTTAGGTTTTGTCTGATGCTTAAGTTTAGGTTTAGGGACAGGGTTAGTGACAGGGTGAGGGTTAGAGTTAAGGTTGGAGAGACGGTAAGGGTCAGAGTTAGGTTTTAGCGACAGTGTTAGGGTTAGGGATCAGGTTAGGTTAGGGTTTAGGGTTAGGGTTAGGGTTAGGGTTAGGAATAGGGGGAGGGTTAGTGTTTACATTTTAGGGTTAGGGTTTAGGGATAGGGTTTAGGCTTTAGGGTTAGAGTTAGGGTTAGGGTTAGGGTTAGGTTTTAGGGATAGGGTTAGGGTTAGGGTTAGGGTTAGGGTTAGGGTTTAGTGTTTATGGTTAGGGCTAGCGTTAGGGTTAGGTTTTGGGTTTATTTAGGGTTAGGGTTAGTGTTAGGGTTAGGGTTAGGGTTAGGGTTAGGGTTAAGGACAGGATTAGGGTTTGGGACATGGTTAGGTTTACTGTTAGGGTTATATTAAGTTTAGGTTTTGTCTGATGCTTAAGTTTAGGTTTAGGGACAGGGTTAGTGACAGGGTGAGGGTTAGAATTAAGGTTGGAGAGACGGTAAGGGTCAGAGTTAGGTTTTGCGACAGTGTTAGGGTTAGGGATCAGGTTAGGTTAGGGTTTAGGGTTAGGGTTAGTGTTAGGGTTAGGAATAGGGGAGGGTTAGTGTTTACATTTTAGGGTTAGTTTTAGGGATAGGGTTAGAGTTAGGGTTAGGGTTAGAGTTAGGGTTAGGGATAGGGTTAGGGTTAGGGTTAGGTTTTAAAGATAGGGTTAGGGTTAGGGTTACGGTTTAGGTTTAGGGTTAGGGTTAAGGTTAGGGTTTAGGGTTTAGGGTTAGGGTTAGGGTTAGAGTTAGGGTTTAGGCTTTAGGGTTAGGGTTAGTGTTAGGGTTTAGGGTTTAGGGTTAGGGTTAGGGTTAGGGTTAGGGTTAGGTTTACGGTTTAGGTTTAGGGTTAGGGTTAAGGTTAGGATTTAGGGTTTAGGGTTAGGGTTAGGGTTAGAGTTAGGGTTTAGGCTTTAGGGTTAGGGTTAGTGTTAGGGTTTAGGGTTTAGGGTTAGGGTTAGGGTTAGGGTTAGGGTTTAGTGTTTAAGGTTAGGGTTAGCGTTAGGGTTAGGCTTTGGGTTTAGGGTTTAGGTTTAGGGTTAGGGTTAGGGTTAGGGTTTCGGTTTAGTGTTAGGGTTAAGGTTAGGGTTAGGGTTAGGTACACGTTTCGGGTTTGAGACATGGTTAGGTTTAGTGTTAGGGTTATAGTTAAGTTTAGGTTTTGGCTGATGGTTAAGGTTAGGTTTAGGTACAGGGTTAGTTACAGTGTGAGGGTTAGAGTTAAAGATAGAGAGACGGTAAGGGTCAGAGTTAGGTTTAGCGACAGTGTTAGGGTTAGGGTTAGGGTTAGGTTAGGGTTAGGGTTAAGGTTAGGGTTTAGGGTTTAGGGTTAGGGTTAGGGTTAGAGTTGGGTTTAGGCTTTAGGATTAGGGTTAGTGTTAGGGTTTAGGGTTTAGTGTTAGGGTTAGGATTAGGGTTAGGGTTAGGGTTTAGTGTTTATGGTTAGGGTTAGCGTTAGGGTTAGGGTTTGGGTTTAGTGTTTAGGTTTAGGTTTAGGGTTAGTGTTAGGGTTAGGGTTAGGGTTAGGGTTAGTGTTAGGGACAGGATTAGGGTTTGGGACATGGTTAGGGTTAGGGTTAGGGTTAGGGTTAGGGTTAGGGTTAGGGTTAGGGTTAGGGTTAGTGTTAGGGTTAGAGTTAGGGTTTAGGGTTAGGGTTAGGGTTAGGGTTTAGGATTTAGGGTTAGGGTTATGGTTATGGTTAGGGTTAGGGTTAGGGGCAGGATTAGGATTTGGGACATGGTTAGGTTTACTGTTAGGGTTACATTAAGTTTAGGCTTTGTCTGATGCTTAAGTTTAGGTTTAGGGACAGGGTTAGTGACAGGGTGAGGGTTAGAGTTAAGGTTGGAGAGACGGTAAGGGTCAGAGTTAGGTTTAGCGACAGTGTTAGGGTTAGGGATCAGGTTAGGTTAGGGTTTAGGGTTAGGGTTAGGGTTAGGGTTAGGAATAGGGGAGGGTTAGTGTTTACATTTTAGGGTTAGGGTTTAGGGATAGGGTTTAGGCTTTAGGGTTAGAGTTAGGGTTAGGGTTAGGGTTAGGTTTTAGGGATAGGGTTAGGGTTAGGGTTAGGGTTAGGGTTAGGGTTTAGTGTTTATGGTTAGGGCTAGCGTTAGGGTTAGGTTTTGGGTTTAGTGTTTAGGTTTAGGGTTAGGGTTAGTGTTAGGGTTAGGGTTAGGGTTAGGGTTAGGGTTAGGAATAGGGGAGGGTTAGTGTTTACATTTTAGGGTTAGTGTTTAGGGATAGGGTTAGAGTTAGGGTTAGGGTTAGAGTTAGGGTTAGGGTTAGGGTTAGGGTTAGGTTTTAAAGATAGGGTTAGGGTTAGGGTTACGGTTTAGGTTTAGGGTTAGGGTTAAGGTTAGGGTTTAGGGTTTAGGGTTAGGGTTAGGGTTAGAGTTAGGGTTTAGGCTTTAGGGTTAGGGTTAGTGTTAGGGTTTAGGGTTTAGGGTTAGGGTTAGGGTTAGGGTTAGGTTTAGGGTTTAGTGTTTATGGTTAGGGTTAGCGTTAGGGTTAGGGTTTGGGTTTAGGGATTAGGTTTAGGGTTAGGTTTAGGGTTAGGGTTTCGGTTTAGTGTTAGGGTTAAGGGTAGGGTTAGGGTTAGGTACACGTTTCGGGTTTGAGACATGGTTAGGTTTAGTGTTAGGGTTACAGTTAAGTTTAGGTTTTGGCTGATGGTTAAGGTTAGGTTTAGGGACAGGGTTAGTGACAGGGTGAGGGTTAGAGTTAAGTTTGGAGAGACGGTAAGGGTCAGAGTTAGGTTTAGCGACAGTGTTAGGGTTAGGGTTAGGGTTAGGTTAGGGTTAGGGTTAAGGTTAGGGTTTAGGGTTCAGGGTTAGGGTTAGGGTTAGAGTTAGGGTTTAGGCTTTAGGGTTAGCGTTAGTGTTAGGGTTTAGGGTTTAGTGTTAGGGTTAGGATTAGGGTTAGGGTTAGGGTTTAGTGTTTATGGTTAGGGTTAGCGTTAGGGTTAGGGTTTGGGTTTAGTGTTTAGGTTTAGGTTTAGGGTTAGTGTTAAGGTTAGGGTTAGGGTTAGGGTTAGGGACAGGATTAGGGTTTGGGACATGGTTAGGATTAGGGTTAGGGTTAGGGTAAGGGTTAGGGTTAGGGGTAGGTTTAGGGTTAGATTTAGGGTTTAGGGTTAGGGTTAGGGTTAGGGTTTAGGATTTAGGGTTAGGGTTATGGTTATGGTTATGGTTAGGGTTAGGGGCAGGATTAGGGTTTGGGACATGGTTAGGTTTACTGTTAGGGTCACATTAAATTTAGGTTTTGTCTGATGCTTAAGTTTAGGTTTAGGGACAGGGTTAGTGACAGGGTGAGGGTTAGAGTTAAGGTTGGAGAGACGGTAAGGGTCAGAGTTAGGTTTAGCGACAGTGTTAGGGTTAGGGATCAGGTTAGGTTAGGGTTTAGGGTTAGGGTTAGGGTTAGGGTTAGGAATAGGGGAGGGTTAGTGTTTACATTTTAGGGTTAGGGTTTAGGGATAGGGTTAGTGTTAGAGTTAGGGTTAGGGTTAGGGTTAGGGTTAGGTTTTAGGGATAGGGTTAGGGTTAGGGTTAGGGTTAAGGTTAGGGTTTAGGGTTTAGGGTTAGGGTTAGTGTTAGGGTTTAGGGATAGGGTTAGGTTTAGGGTTAGTGTTAGAGTTAAGGTTAGGGATAGGTTTAGGGTTAGGTTTTAGGGATAGGGTTAGGGTTAGGGTTACGGTTTAAGTTTAGGGTTAGGGTTAAGGTTAGGGTTTACGGTTTAGGGTTAGGGTTAGTGTTAGGGTTAGGTTTAGGGTTTAGTGTTTATGGTTGGGGTTAGCGTTAGGGTTAGGGTTTGGGTTTAGGGTTTAGGTTTAGGGTTAGGGTTAGTGATAGGGTTTCGGGTTTAGTGTTAGGGTTAAGGTTAGGGTTAGGGTTAGGAACACGTTTCGGGTTTGAGACATGGTTAGGTTTAGTGTTAGGGTTATAGTTAAGTTTAGGTTTTGGGTGAAGGTTAATGTTAGGTTTAGGGACAGGGTTAGTTACAGGGTGAGGGTTAGAGTTAAAGATAGAGAGACGGTAAGGGTCAGAGATAGGTTTAGCGACAGTGTTAGGATTAGGGTTAGGGTAGGTTAGGGTTAGGGTTAGAGTTAGGGTTTAGGGTTAGGTTTAGGGTTAGGGTTTAGGATTTAGGCTTAGGGTTATGGTTATGGTTAGGGTTAGGGTTGGGGCAGGATTAGGGTTTGGGACATGGTTAGGTTTACTGTTAGGGTTATATTAAGTTTAGGTTTTGTCTGATGCTTAAGTTTATGTTTAGGGACAGGGTTAGTGACAGGGTGAGGGTTAGAGTTAAGGTTGGAGAGACGGTAAGTCAGAGTTAGGTTTAGCGACAGTGTTAGGGTTAGGGATCAGGTTAGGTTAGGGTTTAGGGTTAGGGATTGGGTTAGGGTTAGGAATAGGGGAGGGTTAGTGTTTACATTTTAGGGTTAGGGTTCAGGGATAGGGTTAGGGTTAGGGTTAGGGTTAGAGTTAGGGTTAGGGTTAGGGTTAGGGTTAGGGTTAGGGTTAGGTTTACGGTTTAGGTTTAGGGTTAGGGTTAAGGTTAGGATTTAGGGTTTAGGGTTAGGGTTAGGGTTAGAGTTAGGGTTTAGGCTTTAGGGTTAGGGTTAGTGTTAGGGTTTAGGGTTTAGGGTTAGGGTTAGGGTTAGGGTTAGGGTTTAGTGTTTAAGGTTAGGGTTAGCGTTAGGGTTAGGCTTTGGGTTTAGGGTTTAGGTTTAGGGTTAGGGTTAGGGTTAGGGTTTCGGTTTAGTGTTAGGGTTAAGGTTAGGGTTAGGGTTAGGTACACGTTTCGGGTTTGAGACATGGTTAGGTTTAGTGTTAGGGTTATAGTTAAGTTTAGGTTTTGGCTGATGGTTAAGGTTAGGTTTAGGTACAGGGTTAGTTATAGTGTGAGGGTTAGAGTTAAAGATAGAGAGACGGTAAGGGTCAGAGTTAGGTTTAGAGACAGTGTTAGGGTTAGGGTTAGGGTTAGGTTAGGGTTAGGGTTAAGGTTAGGGTTTAGGGTTTAGGGTTAGGGTTAGGGTTAGAGTTGGGTTTAGGCTTTAGGGTTAGGGTTAGTGTTAGGGTTTAGGGTTTAGTGTTAGGGTTAGGATTAGGGTTAGGGTTAGGGTTTAGTGTTTATGGTTAGGGTTAGCGTTAGGGTTAGGGTTTGGGTTTAGTGTTTAGGTTTAGGTTTAGGGTTAGTGTTAGGGTTAGGGTTAGGGTTAGGGTTAGTGTTTGGGACAGGATTAGGGTTTGGGACATGGTTAGGGTTAGGGTTAGGGTTAGGGTTAGGGTTAGGGTTAGGGTTAGGGTTAGGGTTAGTGTTAGGGTTAGAGTTAGGGTTTAGGGTTAGGGTTAGGGTTAGGGTTTAGGATTTAGGGTTAGGGTTATGGTTATGGTTAGGGTTAGGGTTAGGGGCAGGATTAGGATTTGGGACATGGTTAGGTTTACTGTTAGGGTTACATTAAGTTTAGGTTTTGTCTGATGCTTAAGTTTAGGTTTAGGGACAGGGTTAGTGACAGGGTGAGGGTTAGAGTTAAGGTTGGAGAGACGGTAAGGGTCAGAGTTAGGTTTAGCGACAGTGTTAGGGTTAGGGATCAGGTTAGGTTAGGGTTTAGGGTTAGGGTTAGGGTTAGGGTTAGGAATAGGGGAGGGTTAGTTTTTACATTTTAGGGTTAGGTTTTAGGGATAGGGTTTAGGCTTTAGGGTTAGAGTTAGGGTTAGGGTTAGGGTTAGGTTTTAGGGATAGGGTTAGGGTTAGGGTTAGGGTTAGGGTTAGGGTTTAGTGTTTATGGTTAGGGCTAGCGTTAGGGTTAGGTTTTGGGTTTAGTGTTTAGGTTTAGGGTTAGGGTTAGTGTTAGGGTTAGGGTTAGGGTTAGGGTTAGGGTTAAGGAGAGGATTAGGGTTTGGGACATGGTTAGGTTTACTGTTAGGGATATATTAAGTTTAGGTTTTGTCTGATGCTTAAGTTTAGGTTTAGGGACAGGGTTAGTGACAGGGTGAGGGTTAGAATTAAGGTTGGAGAGACGGTAAGGGTCAGAGTTAGGTTTTGCGACAGTGTTAGGGTTAGGGATCAGGTTAGGTTAGGGTTTAGGGTTAGGGTTAGTGTTAGGGTTAGGAATAGGGGAGGGTTAGTGTTTACATTTTAGGGTTAGTGTTTAGGGATAGGGTTAGAGTTAGGGTTAGGGTTAGAGTTAGGGTTAGGGTTAGGGTTAGGGTTAGGGTTAGGTTTTAAAGATAGGGTTAGGGTTAGGGTTACGGTTTAGGTTTAGGGTTAGGGTTAAGGTTAGGGTTTAGGGTTTAGGGTTAGGGTTAGGGTTAGAGTTAGGGTTTAGGCTTTAGGGTTAGGGTTAGTGTTAGGGTTTAGGGTTTAGGGTTAGGGTTAGGGTTAGGGTTAGGTTTAGGGTTTAGTGTTTATGGTTAGGGTTAGCGTTAGGGTTAGGGTTTGGGTTTAGGGATTAGGATTAGGGTTAGGTTTAGGGTTAGGGTTTCGGTTTAGTGTTAGGGTTAAGGGTAGGATTAGGGTTAGGTACACGTTTCGGGTTTGAGACATGGTTAGGTTTAGTGTTAGGGTTACAGTTAAGTTTAGGTTTTGGCTGATGGTTAAGGTTAGGTTTAGGGACAGGGTTAGTGACAGGGTGAGGGTTAGAGTTAAGTTTGGAGAGACGGTAAGGGTCAGAGTTAGGTTTAGCGACAGTGTTAGGGTTAGGGTTAGGGTTAGGGTTAGGTTAGGGTTAGGGTTAAGGTTAGGGTTTAGGGTTCAGGGTTAGGGTTAGGGTTAGAGTTAGGGTTTAGGCTTTAGGGTTAGGGTTAGTGTTAGGGTTTAGGGTTTAGTGTTAGGGTTAGGATTAGGGTTAGGGTTAGGGTTTAGTGTTTATGGTTAGGGTTAGCGTTAGGGTTAGGGTTTGGGTTTAGTGTTTAGGTTTAGGTTTAGGGTTAGTGTTAGGGTTAGGGTTAGGGTTAGGGTTAGGGACAGGATTAGGGTTTGGGACATGGTTAGGATTAGGGTTAGGGTTAGGGTAAGGGTTAGGGTTAGGGGTAGGTTTAGGGTTAGATTTAGGGTTTAGGGTTAGGGTTAGGGTTAGGGTTTAGGATTTAGGGTTAGGGTTATGGTTATGGTTATGGTTAGGGTTAGGGGCAGGATTAGGGTTTGGGACATGGTTAGGTTTACTGTTAGGGTCACATTAAGTTTAGGTTTTGTCTGATGCTTAAGTTTAGGTTTAGGGACAGGGTTAGTGACAGGGTGAGGGTTAGAGTTAAGGTTGGAGAGACGGTAAGGGTCAGAGTTAGGTTTAGCGACAGTGTTAGGGTTAGGGATCAGGTTAGGTTAGGGTTTAGGGTTAGGGTTAGGGTTAGGGTTAGGAATAGGGGAGGGTTAGTGTTTACATTTTAGGGTTAGGGTTTAGGGATAGGGTTAGTGTTAGAGTTAGGGTTAGGGTTAGGGTTAGGGTTAGGTTTTAGGGATAGGGTTAGGGTTAGGGTTAGGGTTAAGGTTAGGGTTTAGGGTTTAGGGCTGGGTTAGTGTTAGGGTTTAGGGATAGGGTTAGGGTTAGGGTTAGTGTTAGAGTTAAGGTTAGGGATAGGTTTAGGGTTAGGTTTTAGGGATAGGGTTAGGGTTAGGGTTACGGTTTAAGTTTAGGGTTAGGGTTAAGGTTAGGGTTAGGTTTAGGGTTTAGTGTTTATGGTTCGGGTTAGCGTTAGGGTTAGGGTTTGGGTTTAGGGTTTAGGTTTAGGGTTAGGGTTATTGATAGGGTTTCGGGTTTAGTGTTAGGGTTAAGGTTAGTGTTAGGGTTAGGAACACGTTTCGGGTTTGAGACATGGTTAGGTTTAGTGTTAGGGTTATAGTTAAGTTTAGGTTTTGGGTGATGGTTAATGTTAGGTTTAGGGACAGGGTTAGTTACAGGGTGAGGGTTAGAGTTAAAGATAGAGAGACGGTAAGGGTCAGAGATAGGTTTAGCGACAGTGTTAGGATTAGGGTTAGGGTAGGTTAGGGTTAGGGTTAGAGTTAGGGTTTAGGGTTAGGGTTAGGGTTAGGGTTTAGGATTTAGGCTTAGGGTTATGGTTATGGTTAGGGTTAGGGTTGGGGCAGGATTAGGGTTTGGGACATGGTTAGGTTTACTGTTAGGGTTATATTAAGTTTAGGTTTTGTCTGATGCTTAAGTTTATGTTTAGGGACAGGGTTAGTGACAGGGTGAGGGTTAGAGTTAAGGTTGGAGAGACGGTAAGGGTCAGAGTTAGGTTTAGCGACAGTGTTAGGGTTAGGGATCAGGTTAGGTTAGGGTTTAGGGTTAGGGATTGGGTTAGGGTTAGGAATAGGGGAGGGTTAGTGTTTACATTTTAGGGTTAGGGTTCAGGGATAGGGTTAGGGTTAGGGTTAGGGTTAGAGTTAGGGTTAGGGTTAGGGTTAGGGTTAGTGTTAGGGTTAGGTTTACGGTTTAGGTTTAGGGTTAGGGTTAAGGTTAGGATTTAGGGTTTAGGGTTAGGGTTAGGGTTAGAGTTAGGGTTTAGGCTTTAGGGTTAGGGTTAGTGTTAGGGTTTAGGGTTTAGGGTTAGGGTTAGGGTTAGGGTTAGGGTTTAGTGTTTAAGGTTAGGGTTAGCGTTAGGGTTAGGCTTTGGGTTTAGGGTTTAGGTTTAGGGTTAGGGTTAGGGTTTCGGTTTAGTGTTAGGGTTAAGGTTAGGGTTAGGGTTAGGTACACGTTTCGGGTTTGAGACATGGTTAGGTTTAGTGTTAGGGTTATAGTTAAGTTTAGGTTTTGGCTGATGGTTAAGGTTAGGTTTAGGTACAGGGTTAGTTACAGTGTGAGGGTTAGAGTTAAAGATAGAGAGACGGTAAGGGTCAGAGTTAGGTTTAGAGACAGTGTTAGGGTTAGGGTTAGGGTTAGGTTAGGGTTAGGGTTAAGGTTAGGGTTTAGGGTTTAGGGTTAGGGTTAGGGTTAGAGTTGGGTTTAGGCTTTAGGGTTAGGGTTAGTGTTAGGGTTTAGGGTTTAGTGTTAGGGTTAGGATTAGGGTTAGGGTTAGGGTTTAGTGTTTATGGTTAGCGTTAGCGTTAGGGTTAGGGTTTGGGTTTAGTGTTTAGGTTTAGGTTTAGGGTTAGTGTTAGGGTTAGGGTTAGGGTTAGGGTTAGTGTTAGGGACAGGATTAGGGTTTGGGACATGGTTAGGGTTAGGGTTAGGGTTAGGGTTAGGGTTAGGGTTAGGGTTAGGGTTAGGGTTAGTGTTAGGGTTAGAGTTAGGGTTTAGGGTTAGGGTTAGGGTTAGTGTTTAGGATTTAGGGTTAGGGTTATGGTTATGGTTAGGGTTAGGGTTAGGGGCAGGATTAGGATTTGGGACATGGTTAGGTTTACTGTTAGGGTTACATTAAGTTTAGGTTTTGTCTGATGCTTAAGTTTAGGTTTAGGGACAGGGTTAGTGACAGGGTGAGGGTTAGAGTTAAGGTTGGAGAGACGGTAAGGGTCAGAGTTAGGTTTAGCGACAGTGTTAGGGTTAGGGATCAGGTTAGGTTAGGGTTTAGGGTTAGGGTTAGGGTTAGGGTTAGGAATAGGGGAGGGTAAGTGTTTACATTTTAGGGTTAGGGTTTAGGGATAGGGTTAGGGTTAGGGTTAGGGTTAGAGTTAGGGTTAGGGTTAGGGTTAGGGTTAGGGTTAGGTTTACGGTTTAGGTTTAGGGTTAGGGTTAAGGTTATGGTTAGTGTTAGGTACACGATTCGGGTTTGAGACATGGTTAGGTTTAGTTTTAGGGTTATAGTTAAGTTTAGGTTTTCGCTGATGGTTAAGGTTAGGTTTAGGGACAGGGTTAGTTACAGGGTGAGGGTTAGAGTTAAAGACATAGAGACGCTAAGTGACAGAGTTATGTTTAGCGACAGTGTTACGTTAGGGTTAGGGTTAGGTTAGGGTTAGGGTTAGGGTTAGGGTTAGGGTTAGGTTTTAGGGATAGGGTTAGGGTTAGGGTTACGGTTTAGGTTTAGGGTTAGGGTTAATGTTAGGGTTTAGGGTTTAGGGTTAGGGTTAGGGTTATGGTTAGCATTAGTTTTAGGGTTAGGGACAGGATTAGGGTTTGGGACATGGTTAGGTTTACTGTTAGGGTTATATTAAGTTTAGGTTTTGTCTGATGCTTAAGTTTAGGTTTAGGGACAGGGTTAGTGACAGGGAGAGGGTTAGAGTTAAGTTTGGAGAGACGGTAAGGGTCAGAGTTAGGTTTAGCGACAGTGTTAGGGTTAGGGATCAGGTTAGGTTAGGGTTTAGGGTTAGGGTTAGGGTTAGGGTTAGGAATAGGGGAGGGTTAGTGTTTACATTTTAGGGTTAGGGTTTAGGGATAGGGTTTAGGCTTTAGGGTTAGAGTTAGGGTTAGGGTTAGGGTTAGGTTTTAGGGATAGGGTTAGGGTTAGGGTTAGGGTTAGGGTTAGGGTTTAGTGTTTATGGTTAGGGCTAGCGTTAGGGTTAGGTTTTGGGTTTAGTGTTTAGGTTTAGGGTTAGGGTTAGTGTTAGGGTTAGGGTTAGGGTTAGGGTTAGGGTTAAGGACAGGATTAGGGTTTGGGACATGGTTAGGTTTACTGTTAGGGTTATATTAAGTTTAGGTTTTGTCTGATGCTTAAGTTTAGGTTTAGGGACAGGGTTAGTGACAGGGTGAGGGTTAGAATTAAGGTTGGAGAGACGGTAAGGGTCAGAGTTAGGTTTTGCGACAGTGTTAGGGTTAGGGATCAGGTTAGGTTAGGGTTTAGGGTTAGGGTTAGTGTTAGGGTTAGGAATAGGGGAGGGTTAGTGTTTACATTTTAGGGTTAGTGTTTAGGGATAGGGTTAGAGTTAGGGTTAGGGTTAGAGTTAGGGTTAGGGTTAGGGTTAGGGTTAGGGTTAGGTTTTAAAGATAGGGTTAGGGTTAGGGTTACGGTTTAGGTTTAGGGTTAGGGTTAAGGTTAGGGTTTAGGGTTTAGGGTTAGGGTTAGGGTTAGAGATAGGGTTTAGGCTTTAGGGTTAGGGTTAGTGTTAGAGTTTAGGGTTTAGGGTTAGGGTTAGGGTTAGGGTTAGGTTTAGGGTTTAGTGTTTATGGTTAGGGTTAGCGTTAGGGTTAGGGTTTGGGTTTAGGGATTAGGTTTAGGGTTAGGTTTAGGGTTAGGGTTTCGGTTTAGTGTTAGGGTTAAGGGTAGGGTTAGGGTTAGGTACACGTTTCGGGTTTGAGACATGGTTAGGTTTAGTGTTAGGGTTACAGTTAAGTTTAGGTTTTGGCTGATGGTTAAGGTTAGGTTTAGGGACAGGGTTAGTGACAGGGTGAGGGTTAGAGTTAAGTTTGGAGAGACGGTAAGGGTCAGAGTTAGGTTTAGCGACAGTGTTAGGGTTAGGGTTAGGGTTAGGTTAGGGTTAGGGTTAAGGTTAGGGTTTAGGGTTCAGGGTTAGGGTTAGGGTTAGAGTTAGGGTTTAGGCTTTAGGGTTAGGGTTAGTGTTAGGGTTTAGGGTTTAGTGTTAGGGTTAGGATTAGGGTTAGGGTTAGGGTTTAGTGTTTATGGTTAGGGTTAGCGTTAGGGTTAGGGTTTGGGTTTAGTGTTTAGGTTTAGGTTTAGGGTTAGTGTTAGGGTTAGGGTTAGGGTTAGGGTTAGGGACAGGATTAGGGTTTGGGACATGGTTAGGATTAGGGTTAGGGTTAGGGTAAGGGTTAGGGTTAGGGGTAGGTTTAGGGTTAGATTTAGGGTTTAGGGTTAGGGTTAAGGTTAGGGTTTAGGATTTAGGGTTAGGGTTATGGTTATGGTTATGGTTAGGGTTAGGGGCAGGATTAGGGTTTGGGACATGGTTAGGTTTACTGTTAGGGTCACATTAAGTTTAGGTTTTGTCTGATGCTTAAGTTTAGGTTTAGGGACAGGGTTAGTGACAGGGTGAGGGTTAGAGTTAAGGTTGGAGAGACGGTAAGGGTCAGAGTTAGGTTTAGCGACAGTGTTAGGGTTAGGGATCAGGTTAGGTTAGGGTTTAGGGTTAGGGTTAGGGTTAGGGTTAGGAATAGGGGAGGGTTAGTGTTTACATTTTAGGGTTAGGGTTTAGGGATAGGGTTAGTGTTAGAGTTAGGGTTAGGGTTAGGTTTTAGGGATAGGGTTAGGGTTAGGGTTAGGGTTAAGGTTAGGGTTTAGGGTTTAGGGTTAGGGTTAGTGTTAGGGTTTAGGGATAGGGTTAGGGTTAGGGTTAGTGTTAGAGTTAAGGTTAGGGATAGGTTTAGGGTTAGGTTTTAGGGATAGGGTTAGGGTTAGGGTTACGGTTTAAGTTTAGGGTTAGGGTTAAGGTTAGGGTTTACGGTTTAGGGTTAGGGTTAGTGTTAGGGTTAGGTTTAGGGTTTAGTGTTTATGGTTAGGGTTAGCGTTAGGGTTAGGGTTTGGGTTTAGGGTTTAGGTTTAGGGTTAGGGTTAGTGATAGGGTTTCGGGTTTAGTGTTAGGGTTAAGGTTAGGGTTAGTGTTAGGAACACGTTTCGGGTTTGAGACATGGTTAGGTTTAGTGTTAGGGTTATAGTTAAGTTTAGGTTTTGGGTGATGGTTAATGTTAGGTTTAGGGACAGGGTTAGTTACAGGGTGAGGGTTAGAGTTAAAGATAGAGAGACGGTAAGGGTCAGAGATAGGTTTAGCGACAGTGTTAGGATTAGGGTTAGGGTAGGTTAGGGTTAGGGTTAGAGTTAGGGTTTAGGGTTAGGGTTAGGGTTAGGGTTTAGGATTTAGGCTTAGGGTTATGGTTATGGTTAGGGTTAGGGTTGGGGCAGGATTAGGGTTTGGGACATGGTTAGGTTTACTGTTAGGGTTATATTAAGTTTAGGTTTTGTCTGATGCTTAAGTTTATGTTTAGGGACAGGGTTAGTGACAGGGTGAGGGTTAGAGTTAAGGTTGGAGAGACGGTAAGGGTCAGAGTTAGGTTTAGCGACAGTGTTAGGGTTAGGGATCAGGTTAGGTTAGGGTTTAGGGTTAGGGATTGGGTTAGGGTTAGGAATAGGGGAGGGTTAGTGTTTACATTTTAGGGTTAGGGTTCAGGGATAGGGTTAGGGTTAGGGTTAGGGTTAGAGTTAGGGTTAGGGTTAGGGTTAGGGTTAGGGTTAGGGTTAGGTTTACGGTTTAGGTTTAGGGTTAGGGTTAAGGTTAGGATTTAGGGTTTAGGGTTAGGGTTAGGGTTAGAGTTAGGGTTTAGGCTTTAGGGTTAGGGTTAGTGTTAGGGTTTAGGGTTTAGGGTTAGGGTTAGGGTTAGGGTTAGGGTTTAGTGTTTAAGGTTAGGGTTAGCGTTAGGGTTAGGGTTTGGGTTTAGTGTTTAGGTTTAGGGTTAGGGTTAGGGTTAGGGTTTCGGTTTAGTGTTAGGGTTAAGGTTAGGGTTAGGGTTAGGTACACGTTTCGGGTTTGAGACATGGTTAGGTTTAGTGTTAGGGTTATAGTTAAGTTTAGGTTTTGGCTGATGGTTAAGGTTAGGTTTAGGTACAGGGTTAGTTACAGTGTGAGGGTTAGAGTTAAAGATAGAGAGACGGTAAGGGTCAGAGTTAGGTTTAGAGACAGTGTTAGGGTTAGGGTTAGGGTTAGGTTAGGGTTAGGGTTAAGGTTAGGGTTTAGGGTTTAGGGTTAGGGTTAGGGTTAGAGTTGGGTTTAGGCTTTAGGGTTAGGGTTAGTGTTAGGGTTTAGGGTTTAGTGTTAGGGTTAGGATTAGGGTTAGGGTTAGGGTTTAGTGTTTATGGTTAGGGTTAGCGTTAGGGTTAGGGTTTGGGTTTAGTGTTTAGGTTTAGGTTTAGGGTTAGTGTTAGGGTTAGGGTTAGGGTTAGGGTTAGTGTTAGGGACAGGATTAGGGTTTGGGACATGGTTAGGGTTAGGGTTAGGGTTACGGTTAGCGTTAGGTTTAGGGTTTGGGTTTAGGGTTTAGGTTTAGGGTTAGGGTTAGTGTTAGGGTTTCGGGTTTAGTGTTAGGGTTAAGGTTAGGGTTAGGGTTAGTGTTAGGGTTAGGGTTAGGTTTTAGGGATAGGGTTAGTGTTAGGGTTACGGTTTAGGTTTAGGGTTAGGGTTAAGGTTAGGGTTTAGGGTTTAGGGTTAGGGTTAGGGTTACGGTTAGCATTAGGTTTAGGGTTAGGGACAGGATTAGGATTTGGGACATGGTTAGGTTTACTGTTAGGGATATATTAAGTTTAGGTTTTGTCTGATGCTTATGTTTAGGTTTAGGGACAGGGTTAGTGACAGGGTGAGGGTTAGAGTTAAGGTTGGAGAGACGGTAAGCATCAGAGTTAGGTTTAGCGACAGTGTTAGTGTTAGGTACTAGGTTAGGTTAGGGTTTAGGGTTAGGGTTAGGGTTAGGGTTAGGAATAGGGGAGGGTTAGTGTTTACAGTTTAGGGTTAGGGTTTAGGGAAAAGGTTAGGGTTAGGGTTAGGGTTAGAGTTAGCGTTAGGGTTAGGGTTAGGGTTAGGGTTAGGTTTTAGGGATAGGGTTAGGGTTAGGGTTTAGGGTTTAGGGTTAGGGTTAGTGTTAGAGTTAGGGTTTAGGCTTTAGGGTTAGGGTTAGTGTTAGGGTTTAGGGTTTAGGGTTAGGGTTAGGGTTAGGGTTAGGGTTAGGGTTTAGTGTTTATGGTTAGGGTTAGCGTTAGGGTTAGGGTTTGGGTTTAGTGTTTAGGTTTAGGGTTAGGGTTAGTGTTAGGGTTTCGAGTTTAGTGTTAGGGTTAAGGTTAGGGTTAGGGTTAGGTACACGTTTCGGGTTTGAGACATGGTTAGGTTTAGTGTTAGGGTTATAGTTAAGTTTAGGTTTTGCCTGATGGTTAAGGTTAGGTTTATGGACAGGGTTAGTTACAGGGTGAGGGTTAGAGTTAGGGTTAGAGAGACGGTAAGGGTCAGAGTTTGGTTTAGCGACAGTGTTAGTGTTAGGGATCAGGTTAGGTTAGAGTTTAGGGTTAGGGTTAGGGTTAGAGTTAGGAATAGGGCAGGGTTAGTGTTTACATTTTAGGGTTAGGATTTAGGGATAGGGTTAGGGTTAGGGTTAGGGTTAGGGTTAGGGTTAGAGTTAGGATTTAGGCTTTAGGGTTAGGGTTGGGGTTCGATTTAGGGCTTACGGTTTAGGGTTAGGGTTAGGGTTATTGTTAGGGTTTCGGGTTTCGGGTTAGGGTTAAGTTTAGGGTTAGGGTTAGGTACACGATTCGGGTTTGAGACATGTTTAGGTTTAGTGTTAGGGTTATGGTTAAATTTAGGTTTTGGCTGATGGTTAAGGTTAGGTTTAGGACAGGGTTAGTTACAGGGTGAGGGTTAGAGTTAAATTTAGAGAGACGGTAAGGTACAGAGTTAGGTTTAGCGACAGTGTTAGGGTTAGGGTTAGGGTTAGGTTAGGGTTAGGTTTAGGGTTAAGGTTAGGGTTAGGTTTTAGGGATCGGGTTAGGGTTAGGGTTACGGTTTAAGTTTAGGGTTAGGGTTAAGGTTAGGGTTTAGGGTTTAGGGTTAGGGTTAGGGTTAGGGTTAGCATTAGTTTTAGGGTTAGGGACAGGATTAGGGTTTGGGACATGGTTAGGTTTACTGTTAGGGTTATATTAAGTTTAGGTTTTGTCTGATGCTTAAGTTTAGGTTTAGGGACAGGGTTAGTGACAGGGTGAGGGTTAGAGTTAAAGTTAGAGAGACGGTAAAAGTCAGAGTTAGGTTTAGCGACAGTGTTAAGGTTAGGGATCAGGTTAGGTTAGGGTTTAGGGTTAGGGTTAGGGTTAGGGTTAGGAATAGGGGAGGGTTAGTGTTTACATTTCAGGGTTAGGGTTTAGGGTTACGGTTAGGGTTAGAGTTAGGGTTTAGGCTTTAGGGTTAGGGTTAGTGTTAAGGTTTAGGGTTTAGGGTTAGGGTTAGGGTTAGGGTTAGGGTTAGGGTTTAGTGTTTAAGGTTAGGGTTAGCGTTAGGGTTAGGGTTTGTGTTTAGGGTTTAGGTTTAGGGTTAGGGTTAGTGTTAGGGTTTCGGGTTTAGTGTTAGGTTTAAGGTTATGGTTAGGGTTAGGTACACGATTCTGGTTTGAGACTTGGTTAGGTTTAGTGTTAGGGTTATAGTTAAGTTTAGGTTTAGGCTGATGGTTAAGGTTAGGTTTAGGGACAGGGTTAGTTACAGGGTGAGGGTTAGAGTTAAAGATAGAGAGACGGTAAGTGTCAGAGTTATGTTTAGCGACAGTGTTAGGGTTAGGTTTAGGGTTAGGTTAGGGTTAGGGTTAGGGTTAGGGTTAGGGTTAGGTTTTAGGGATAGGGTTAGGGTTAGGCTTACGGTTTAGGTTTAGGGTTAGGGTTAAGGTTAGGGTTTAGGGTTTAGGGTTAGGGTTAGGGTTAGGGTTAGCATTAGTTTTAGGGTTAGGGACAGGATTAGGGTTTGGGACATGGTTAGGTTTACTGTTAGGGTTATATTAAGTTTAGGTTTTGTCTCATGCTTAAGTTTAGGTTTAGGGACAGGGTTAGTGACAGGGTGAGGGTTAGAGTTAAGTTTGGAGAGACGGTAAGGGTCAGAGTTAGGTTTAGCGACAGTGTTAGGGTTAGGGATCAGGTTAGGTAGGGTTTAGGGTTAGGGTTGGGGTTAGGAATAGGGGAGGGTTAGTGTTTACATTTTAGGGTTAGGGTTTAGGGATAGGGTTAGGATTAGGTTTAGGGTTAGATTTAGGGTTAGTTTTAGGGTTAGGTTTTAGGGATAGGTTTAGGGTTAGGGTCACGGTTTAGGTTTAGGGTTAGGGTTAAGGTTAGGGTTAGGGTTTAGGTTTAGGGTTAGGGTTAGAGTTAGGGTTTAGGCTTTAGTGTTAGGGTTAGTGTTAGGGTTTAGGGTTTAGGGTTAGGGTTAGGGTTAGGGTTAGGGTTAGGGTTTAGTGTTTATGGATAGGGTTAGCGTTAGGGTTAGGTTTTGGGTTTAGGGTTTAGGTTTAGGGTTAGGGTTAGTGTTAGGGTTAGGGTTAGGGTTAGGGTTAGGGACAGGATTAGGGTTTGGGACATGGTTAGGTTTACTGTTAGGGTAATATTAAGTTTAGGTTTTGTTTGATGCTTAAGTTTAGGTTTAGGGACAGGGTTAGTGACAGGGTGAGGGTTAGGGTTAGGGTTAGGGTTAGGAATAGGGGAGGGTAAGTGTTTACATTTTAGGGTTAGGGTTTAGGGATAGGGTTAGGGTTAGGGTTAGGGTTAGGTTTAGGGTTAGGGTTAGGGTTAGGGTTAGGTTTTAGGGTTAGGGTTAGGTTTAGGGTTTAGTGTTTATGGTTAGGGTTAGCGTTAGGGTTAGGGTTTGGGTTTAGGGTTTAAGTTTAGGGTTAGGGTTAGTGTTAGGGTTTCGGGTTTAGTGTTAGGGTTAAGGTTAGGGTTAGGGTTAGGTACACGTTTCGGGTTTGAGACAAGGTTAGGTTTAGTGTTAGGGTTATAGTTAAGTTTAGGTTTTGGCTGATGGTTAAGGTTAGGTTTAGGGACAGGGTTAGTGACAGGGTGAGGGTTAGAGTTAAAGATAGAGAGACGGTAAGGGTCAGAATTAGGTTTAGCGACAGTGTTAGGGTTAGGGTTAGGGTTAGGGTTAGATTTAGGGTTAGGTTTTAGGGATAGGGTTAGGGTTAGGGTTACGGTTTAGGTTTAGGGTTAGTGTTAAGGTTAGGGTTTAGGGTTTAGGGTTAGGGTTAGGGTTAGGGTTAGGGTTAGGGTTAGGGTTAGGGTTAGGGACAGGATTAGGGTTTGGGACATGGTTAGGTTTACTGTTAGGGTAATATTAAGTTTAGGTTTTGTCTGATGCTTAAGTTTAGGTTTAGGGACAGGGTTAGTGACAAGGTGAGGGTTAGAGTTAAGGTTGGAGAGACGGTAAGGGTCAGAGTTAGGTTTAGCGACAGTGTTAGGGTTAGGGATCAGGTTAGGTTAGGGTTTAGGGTTAGGGTTAGGGTTAGGGTTAGGGTTAGGAATAGGGGAGGGTTAGTGTTTACATTTTATGGTTAGCGTTTAGGGATAGGGTTAGGGTTAGGGTTAGGGTTAGAGTTAGGGTTAGGGTTAGGGTTAGGGTTAGGTTTTAGGGATAGGGTTAGGGTTAGGGTTACAGTTTAGGTTTAGGGTTAGGGTTAAGGTTAGGGTTTAGGGTTTAGGGTAAGGGTTAGTGTTAGAGTTAGGGTTTAGGCTTTAGGGTTAGGGTTAGTGTTAGGGATTAGGGTTTAGGGTTAGGGTTAGGGTTAGGGTTAGGTTTAGGGTTTAGTGTTTATGGTTAGGGTTAGCGTTAGGGTTAGGCTTTGGGTTTAGGGTTTAGGTTTAGGGTTAGGGTTAGTGTTAGGGTTTCGGGTTTAGTGTTAGGGTTAAGGTTAGGGTTAGGCTTAGGTACACGATTCGGGTTTGAGACATGGTTAGGTTTAGTGTTAGGGTTATAGTTAAGTTTAGGTTTTGGCTGATGGTTAATGTTAGGTTTAGGGACAGGGTTAGTTACAGGGTGAGGGTTAGAGTTAGGGTTAGAGAGACGGTAAGGGTCAGAGTTTGGTTTAGCGACAGTGTTAGTGTTAGGGATCAGGTTAGGTTAGAGTTTAGGGTTAGGGTTAGGGTTAGAGTTAGGAATAGGGCAGGGTTAGTGTTTACATTTTAGGGTTAGGATTTAGGGATAGGGTTAGGGTTAGGTTTGGGTTAGGGTTAGAGTTAGGATTTAGGCTTTAGGGTTAGGGTTGGGGTTCGATTTAGGGCTTACGGTTTAGGGTTAGGGTTAGGGTTAGTGTTAGGGTTTCGCGTTTCGGGTTAGGGTTAAGTTTAGGGTTAGGGTTAGGTACACGATTCGGGTTTGAGACATGTTTAGGTTTAGTGTTAGGGTTATGGTTAAGTTTAGGTTTTGGCTGATGGTTAAGGTTAGGTTTAGGGACAGGGTTAGTTACAGGGTGAGGGTTAGAGTTAAAGTTAGAGAGATGGTAAGGTACAGAGTTAGGTTTAGCGACAGTGTTAGGGTTAGGGTTAGGGTTAGGTTAGGGTTAGGTTTAGGGTTAAGGTTAGGGTTAGGTTTTAGGGATCGGGTTAGGGTTAGGGTTACGGTTTAAGTTTAGGGTTAGGGTTAAGGTTAGGGTTTAGGGTTTATGGTTAGGGTTAGGGTTAGGGTTAGCATTAGTTTTAGGGTTAGGGACAGGATTAGGGTTTGGGACATGGTTAGGTTTACTGTTAGGGTTATATTAAGTTTAGGTTTTGTCTGATGCATAAGTTTAGGTTTAGGGACAGGGTTAGTGACAGGGTGAGGGTTAGAGTTAAAGTTGGAGAGACGGTAAAAGTCAGAGTTAGGTATAGCGACAGTGTTAGGGTTAGGGATCAGGTTAGGTTAGGGTTTAGGGTTAGGGTTAGGGTTAGGGTTAGGAATAGGGGAGGGTTAGTGTTTACATTTCAGGGTTAGGGTTTAGGGTTACGGTTAGGGTTAGAGTTAGGGTTTAGGCTTTAGGGTTAGGGTTAGTGTTAAGGTTTAGGGTTTAGGGTTAGGGTTAGGGTTAGGGTTAGGTTTAGGGTTTAGTGTTTAAGGTTAGGGTTAGCGTTAGGGTTAGGGTTTGTGTTTAGGGTTTAGGTTTAGGGTTAGGGTTAGTGTTAGGGTTTCGGGTTTAGTGTTAGGTTTAAGGTTATGGTTAGGGTTAGGTACACGATTCTGGTTTGAGACTTGGTTAGGTTTAGTGTTAGGGTTATAGTTAAGTTTAGGTTTTGGCTGATGGTTAAGGTTAGGTTTAGGGACAGGGTTAGTTACAGGGTGAGGGTTAGAGTTAAAGATAGAGAGACGGTAAGTGTCAGAGTTATGTTTAGCGACAGTGTTAGGGTTAGGGTTAGGGTTAGGTTAGGGTTAGGGTTAGGGTTAGGGTTAGGGTTAGGTTTTAGGGATAGGGTTAGGGTTAGGGTTACGGTTTAGGTTTAGGGTTAGGGTTAAGGTTAGGGTTTAGGGTTTAGGGTTAGGGTTAGGGTTAGGGTTAGCATTAGTTTTAGGGTTAGGGACAGGATTAGGGTTTGGGACATGGTTAGGTTTACTGTTAGGGTTATATTAAGTTTAGGTTTTGTCTGATGCTTAAGTTTAGGTTTAGGGACAGGGTTAGTGACAGGGTGAGGGTTAGAGTTAAGTTTGGAGAGACGGTAAGGGTCAGAGTTAGGTTTAGCGACAGTGTTAGGGTTAGGGATCAGGTTAGGTTAGGGTTTAGGGTTAGGGTTAGGGTTAGGAATAGGGGAGGGTTAGTGTTTACATTTTAGGGTTAGGGTTTAGGGATAGGGTTAGGATTAGGTTTAGGGTTAGATTTAGGGTTAGTTTTAGGGTTAGGTTTTAGGGATAGGTTTAGGGTTAGGGTTACGGTTTAGGTTTAGGGTTAGGGTTAAGGTTAGGGTTTAGGGTTTAGGTTTAGGGTTAGGGTTAGAGTTAGGGTTTAGGCTTTAGTGTTAGGGTTAGTGTTAGGGTTTAGGGTTTAGGGTTAGGGTTAGGGTTAGGGTTAGGGTTAGGGTTTAGTGTTTATGGTTAGGGTTAGCGTTAGGGTTAGGTTTTGGGTTTATGGTTTAGGTTTAGGGTTAGGGTTAGTGTTAGGGTTAGGTTTAGGGTTAGGGTTAGGGTTAGGGACAGGATTAGGGTTTGGGACATGGTTAGGTTTACTGTTAGGGTAATATTAAGTTTAGGTTTTGTCTGATGCTTAAGTTTAGGTTTAGGGACAGGGTTAGTGACAGGGTGAGGGTTAGGGTTAGGGTTAGGGTTAGGAATAGGGGAGGGTAAGTGTTTACATTTTAGGGTTAGGGTTTAGGGATAGGGTTA
>CM063094.1:72931792-72941792 GCA_031876335.1 Hipposideros larvatus
GGGTTAGGTTAGGGTTAGGTTTAGGGTTAAGGTTAGGGTTAGGTTTTAGGGATCGGGTTAGGGTTAGGGTTACGGTTTAAGTTTAGGGTTAGGGTTAACGTTAGGATTTAGGGTTTAGGGTTAGGGTTAGGGTTAGGGTTAGCATTAGTTTTAGGGTTAGGGACAGGATTAGGGTTTGGGATATGGTTAGGTTTACTGTTAGGGTTATATTAAGTTTAGGTTTTGTCTGATGCTTAAGTTTAGGTTTAGGGACAGGGTTAGTGACAGGGTGAGGGTTAGAGTTAAAGTTGGAGAGACGGTAAAAGTCAGAGTTAGGTTTAGCGACAGTGTTAGGGTTAGGGATCAGGTTAGGTTAGGGTTTAGGGTTAGGGTTAAGGTTAGGGTTAGGAATAGGGGAGGGTTAGTGTTTACATTTCAGGGTTAGGGTTTAGGGTTACGGTTAGGGTTAGAGTTAGGGTTTAGGCTTTAGGGTTAGGGTTAGTGTTAAGGTTTAGGGTTTAGGGTTAGGGTTAGGGTTAGGGTTAGGGTTTAGTGTTTAAGGTTAGGGTTAGCGTTAGGGTTAGGGTTTGGATTTAGGGTTTAGGTTTAGGGTTAGGCTTAGTGTTAGGGTTTCGGGTTTAGTGTTAGGTTTAAGGTTATGGTTAGGGTTAGGTACACGATTCGGGTTTGAGACATGGTTAGGTTTAGTGTTAGGGTTATAGTTAAGTTTAGGTTTTGGCTGATGGTTAAGGTTAGGTTTAGGGACAGGGTTAGTTACAGGGTGAGGGTTAGAGTTAAAGATAGAGAGACGGTAAGTGTCAGAGTTATGTTTAGCGACAGTGTTAGGGTTAGGGTTAGGGTTAGGTTAGGGTTAGGGTTAGGGTTAGGGTTAGGGTTAGGTTTTAGGGATAGGGTTAGGGTTAGGGTTACGGTTTAGGTTTAGGGTTAGGGTTAAGGTTAGGGTTTAGGGTTTAGGGTTAGGGTTAGGGTTAGGGTTAGCATTAGTTTTAGGGTTAGGGACAGGATTTGGGTTTGGGACATGGTTAGGTTTACTGTTAGGGTTATATTAAGTTTAGGTTTTGTCTGATGCTTAAGTTTAGGTTTAGGGACAGGGTTAGTGACAGGGTGAGGGTTAGAGTTAAGTTTGGAGAGACGGTAAGGGTCAGAGTTAGGTTTAGCGACAGTGTTAGGGTTAGGGATCAGTTTAGGTTAGGGTTTAGGGTTAGTGTTAGGGTTAGGAATAGGGGAGGGTTATTGTTTACATTTTAGGGTTAGGGTTTAGGGATAGGGTTAGGGTTAGGTTTAGGGTTAGAGTTAGGGTTAGTTTTAGGGTTAGGTTTTAGGGATAGGTTTAGGGTTAGGGTTACGGTTTAGGTTTAGGGTTAGGGTTAAGGTTAGGGTTTAGGGTTTAGGTTTAGGGTTAGGGTTAGAGTTAGGGTTTAGGCTTTAGGTTTAGGGTTAGTGTTAGGGTTTAGGGTTTAGGGTTAGGGTTAGGGTTAGGGTTAGGGTTAGGGTTTAGTGTTTATGGTTAGGGTTAGCGTTAGGGTTAGGTTTTGGGTTTAGGGTTTAGGTTTAGTGTTAGGGTTAGTGTTAGGGTTAGGGTTAGGGTTAAGGTTAGGGTTAGGGACAGGATTAGGGTTTGGGACATGGTTAGGTTTACTGTTAGGGTAATATTAAGTTTAGGTTTTGTCTGATGCTTAAGTTTAGGTTTAGGGACAGAGTTAGTGACAGGGTGAGGATTAGGGTTAGGGTTAGGGTTAGGAATAGGGGAGGGTAAGTGTTTACATTTTAGGGTTAGGGTTTAGGGATAGGGTTAGGGTTAGGGTTAGGGTTAGAGTTAGGGTTAGGGTTAGGGTTAGGGTTAGGGTTAGGGTTAGGTTTTATGGATAGGGTTAGGTTTAGGGTTACGGTTTAGGTTTAGGGTTAGGGTTAAGGTTAGGGTTTAGGGTTTAGGGTTAGGGTTAGGGTTAGAGTTAGGGTTTAGGCTTTAGGGTTAGGGTTATTGTTAGGGTTTAGGGTTTAGGGTTAGGGTTAGGGTTAGGGTTAGGTTTAGGGTTTAGTGTTTATGGTTAGGGTTAGCGTTAGGGTTAGGGTTTGGGTTTAGGGTTTAAGTTTAGGGTTAGGGTTAGTGTTAGGGTTTCGGGTTTAGTGTTAGGGTTAAGGTTAGGGTTAGGGTTAGGTACACGTTTCGGGTTTGAGACAAGGTTAGGTTTAGTGTTAGGGTTATAGTTAAGTTTAGGTTTTGGCTGATGGTTAAGGTTAGGTTTAGGGACAGGGTTAGTGACAGGGTGAGGGTTAGAGTTAAAGATAGAGAGACGGTAAGAGTCAGAGTTAGGTTTAGCGACAGTGTTAGGGTTAGGGTTAGGGTTAGGTTAGGGTTAGGTTTAGGGTTAAGGTTAGGGTTAGGTTTTAGGGATCGGGTTAGGGTTAGGGTTACGGTTTAAGTTTAGGGTTAAGGTTAAGGTTAGGGTTTAGGGTTTAGGGTTAGGGTTAGGGTTAGGGTTAGCATTAGTTTTAGGGTTAGGGACAGGATTAGGGTTTGGGACATGGTTAGGTTTACTGTTAGGGTTATATTAAGTTTAGGTTTTGTCTGATGCTTAAGTTTAGGTTTAGGGACAGGGTTAGTGACAGGGTGAGGGTTAGAGTTAAAGTTAGAGAGACGGTAAAAGTCAGAGTTAGGTTTAGTGACAGTGTTAAGGTTAGGGATCAGGTTAGGTTAGGGTTTAGGGTTAGGGTTAGGGTTAGGGTTAGGAATAGGGGAGGGTTAGTGTTTACATTTCAGGGTTAGGGTTTATGGTTACGGGTAGGGTTAGAGTTAGGGTTTAGGCTTTAGGGTTAGGGTTAGTGTTAAGGTTTAGGGTTTAGGGTTAGGGTTAGGGTTAGGGTTAGGGTTAGGGTTTAGTGTTTAAGGTTAGGGTTAGCGTTAGGGTTAGGGTTTGTGTTTAGGGTTTAGGTTTAGGGTTAGGGTTAGTGTTAGAGTTTCGGGTTTAGTGTTAGGTTTAAGGTTATGGTTAGGGTTAGGTACACGATTCTGGTTTGAGACTTGTTTAGGTTTAGTGTTAGGGTTATAGTTAAGTTTAGGTTTAGGCTGATGGTTAAGGTTAGGTTTAGGGACAGGGTTAGTTACAGGGTGAGGGTTAGAGTTAAAGATAGAGAGACGGTAAGTGTCAGAGTTATGTTTAGCGACAGTGTTAGGGTTAGGGTTAGGGTTAGGTTAGGGTTAGGGTTAGGGTTAGGGTTAGGGTTAGGTTTTAGGAATAGGGTTAGGGTTAGGCTTACGGTTTAGGTTTAGGGTTAGGGTTAAGGTTAGGGTTTAGGGTTTAGGGTTAGGGTTAGGGTTAGGGTTAGCATTAGTTTTAGGGTTAGGGACAGGATTTGGGTTTGGGACATGGTTAGGTTTACTGTTAGGGTTATATTAAGTTTAGGTTTTGTCTGATGCTTAAGTTTAGGTTTAGGGACAGGGTTAGTGACAGGGTGAGGGTTAGAGTTAAGTTTGGAGAGACGGTAAGGGTCAGAGTTAGGTTTAGCGACAGTGTTAGGGTTAGGGATCAGTTTAGGTTAGGGTTTAGGGTTAGTGTTAGGGTTAGGAATAGGGGAGGGTTATTGTTTACATTTTAGGGTTAGGGTTTAGGGATAGGGTTAGGGTTAGGTTTAGGGTTAGAGTTAGGGTTAGTTTTAGGGTTAGGTTTTAGGGATAGGTTTACGGTTAGGGTTACGGTTTAGGTTTAGGGTTAGGGTTAAGGTTAGGGTTTAGGGTTTAGGTTTAGGGTTAGGGTTAGAGTTAGGGTTTAGGCTTTAGGTTTAGGGTTAGTGTTAGGGTTTAGGGTTTAGGGTTAGGGTTAGGGTTAGGGTTAGGGTTAGGGTTTAGTGTTTATGGTTAGGGTTAGCGTTAGGGTTAGGTTTTGGGTTTAGGGTTTAGGTTTAGTGTTAGGGTTAGTGTTAGGGTTAGGGTTAGGGTTAAGGTTAGGGTTAGGGACAGGATTAGGGTTTGGGACATGGTTAGGTTTACTGTTAGGGTAATATTAAGTTTAGGTTTTGTCTGATGCTTAAGTTTAGGTTTAGGGACAGGGTTAGTGACAGGGTGAGGGTTAGGGTTAGGGTTAGGGTTAGGAATAGGGGAGGGTAAGTGTTTACATTTTAGGGTTAGGGTTTAGGGATAGGGTTAGGGTTAGGGTTAGGGTTAGAGTTAGGGTTAGGGTTAGGGTTTATGATTTAGGGTTAGGGTTATGGTTATGGTTAGGGTTAGGGTTAGTGGCAGGATTAGGGTTTGGGACATGGTTAGGTTTACTGTTAGGGTTATATTAAGTTTAGGTTTTGTCTGATGCTTAAGTTTAGGTTTAGGGACAGGGTTAGTGACAGGGTGAGGGTTAGAGTTAAGGTTGGAGAGACGGTAAGGGTCAGAGTTAGGTTTAGCGACAGTGTTAGGGTTAGGGTCAGTTTAGGTTAGGGTTTAGGGTTATGTTTAGGGTTAGGGTTAGGAATAGGGGAGGGTTAGTGTTTACATTTAAGGGTTAGTGTTTAGGGATAGGGTTAAGGTTAGGGTTAGGGTTAGGGTTAGGGTTAGGGTTAGGTTTTAGGGATAGGGTTAGGTTTAGGGTTACGGTTTAGGTTTAGGGTTAGGGTTAAGGTTAGGGTTTAGGGTTTAGGGTTAGGGTTAGGGTTAGAGTTAGGGTTTAGGCTTTAGGGTTAGGGTTATTGTTAGGGTTTAGGGTTTAGGGTTAGGGTTAGGGTTAAGGTTAGGTTTAGGGTTTAGTGTTTATGTTTAGGGTTAGCGTTAGGGTTAGGGTTTGGGTTTAGGGTTTAAGTTTAGGGTTAGGGTTAGTGTTAGGGTTTCGGGTTTAGTGTTAGGGTTAGGGTTAGGGTTAGGGTTAGGTACACGATTCGGGTTTGAGACATGGTTAGGTTTAGTTAGGGTTAGGGTTAGGGTTAGGGTTAGGGTTAGGGTTTCGGGTTTAGTGTTAGGGTTAAGGTTAGGGTTAGGGTTAGGTACACGTTTCGGGTTTGAGACAAGGTTAGGTTTAGTGTTAGGGTTATAGTTAAGTTTAGGTTTTGGCTGATGGTTAAGGTTAGGTTTAGGGACAGGGTTAGTTACAGGGTGAGGGTTAGAGTTAAAGATAGAGAGACGGTAAGTGTCAGAGTTATGTTTAGCGACAGTGTTAGGGTTAGGGTTAGGGTTAGGTTAGGGTTAGGGTTAGGGTTAGGGTTAGGGTTAGGTTTTAGGGATAGGGTTAGGGTTAGGGTTACGGTTTAGGTTTAGGGTTAGGGTTAAGGTTAGGGTTTAGGGTTTAGGGTTAGGGTTAGGGTTAGGGTTAGCATTAGTTTTAGGGTTAGGGACAGGATTTGGGTTTGGGACATGGTTAGGTTTACTGTTAGGGTTATATTAAGTTTAGGTTTTGTCTGATGCTTAAGTTTAGGTTTAGGGACAGGGTTAGTGACAGGGTGAGGGTTAGAGTTAAGTTTGGAGAGACGGTAAGGGTCAGAGTTAGGTTTAGCGACAGTGTTAGGGTTAGGGATCAGTTTAGGTTAGGGTTTAGGGTTAGTGTTAGGGTTAGGAATAGGGGAGGGTTATTGTTTACATTTTAGGGTTAGGGTTTAGGGATAGGGTTAGGGTTAGGTTTAGGGTTAGAGTTAGGGTTAGTTTTAGGGTTAGGTTTTAGGGATAGGTTTAGGGTTAGGGTTACGGTTTAGGTTTAGGGTTAGGGTTAAGGTTAGGGTTTAGGGTTTAGGTTTAGGGTTAGGGTTAGAGTTAGGGTTTAGGCTTTAGGTTTAGGGTTAGTGTTAGGGTTTAGGGTTTAGGGTTAGGGTTAGGGTTAGGGTTAGGGTTAGGGTTTAGTGTTTATGGTTAGGGTTAGCGTTAGGGTTAGGTTTTGGGTTTAGGGTTTAGGTTTAGTGTTAGGGTTAGTGTTAGGGTTAGGGTTAGGGTTAAGGTTAGGGTTAGGGACAGGATTAGGGTTTGGGACATGGTTAGGTTTACTGTTAGGGTAATATTAAGTTTAGGTTTTGTCTGATGCTTAAGTTTAGGTTTAGGGACAGAGTTAGTGACAGGGTGAGGATTAGGGTTAGGGTTAGGGTTAGGAATAGGGGAGGGTAAGTGTTTACATTTTAGGGTTAGGGTTTAGGGATAGGGTTAGGGTTAGGGTTAGGGTTAGAGTTAGGGTTAGGGTTAGGGTTAGGGTTAGGGTTAGGGTTAGGTTTTATGGATAGGGTTAGGTTTAGGGTTACGGTTTAGGTTTAGGGTTAGGGTTAAGGTTAGGGTTTAGGGTTTAGGGTTAGGGTTAGGGTTAGAGTTAGGGTTTAGGCTTTAGGGTTAGGGTTATTGTTAGGGTTTAGGGTTTAGGGTTAGGGTTAGGGTTAGGGTTAGGTTTAGGGTTTAGTGTTTATGGTTAGGGTTAGCGTTAGGGTTAGGGTTTGGGTTTAGGGTTTAAGTTTAGGGTTAGGGTTAGTGTTAGGGTTTCGGGTTTAGTGTTAGGGTTAAGGTTAGGGTTAGGGTTAGGTACACGTTTCGGGTTTGAGACAAGGTTAGGTTTAGTGTTAGGGTTATAGTTAAGTTTAGGTTTTGGCTGATGGTTAAGGTTAGGTTTAGGGACAGGGTTAGTGACAGGGTGAGGGTTAGAGTTAAAGATAGAGAGACGGTAAGAGTCAGAGTTAGGTTTAGCGACAGTGTTAGGGTTAGGGTTAGGGTTAGGTTAGGGTTAGGTTTAGGGTTAAGGTTAGGGTTAGGTTTTAGGGATCGGGTTAGGGTTAGGGTTACGGTTTAAGTTTAGGGTTAAGGTTAAGGTTAGGGTTTAGGGTTTAGGGTTAGGGTTAGGGTTAGGGTTAGCATTAGTTTTAGGGTTAGGGACAGGATTAGGGTTTGGGACATGGTTAGGTTTACTGTTAGGGTTATATTAAGTTTAGGTTTTGTCTGATGCTTAAGTTTAGGTTTAGGGACAGGGTTAGTGACAGGGTGAGGGTTAGAGTTAAAGTTAGAGAGACGGTAAAAGTCAGAGTTAGGTTTAGTGACAGTGTTAAGGTTAGGGATCAGGTTAGGTTAGGGTTTAGGGTTAGGGTTAGGGTTAGGGTTAGGAATAGGGGAGGGTTAGTGTTTACATTTCAGGGTTAGGGTTTATGGTTACGGGTAGGGTTAGAGTTAGGGTTTAGGCTTTAGGGTTAGGGTTAGTGTTAAGGTTTAGGGTTTAGGGTTAGGGTTAGGGTTAGGGTTAGGGTTAGGGTTTAGTGTTTAAGGTTAGGGTTAGCGTTAGGGTTAGGGTTTGTGTTTAGGGTTTAGGTTTAGGGTTAGGGTTAGTGTTAGAGTTTCGGGTTTAGTGTTAGGTTTAAGGTTATGGTTAGGGTTAGGTACACGATTCTGGTTTGAGACTTGTTTAGGTTTAGTGTTAGGGTTATAGTTAAGTTTAGGTTTAGGCTGATGGTTAAGGTTAGGTTTAGGGACAGGGTTAGTTACAGGGTGAGGGTTAGAGTTAAAGATAGAGAGACGGTAAGTGTCAGAGTTATGTTTAGCGACAGTGTTAGGGTTAGGGTTAGGGTTAGGTTAGGGTTAGGGTTAGGGTTAGGGTTAGGGTTAGGTTTTAGGAATAGGGTTAGGGTTAGGCTTACGGTTTAGGTTTAGGGTTAGGGTTAAGGTTAGGGTTTAGGGTTTAGGGTTAGGGTTAGGGTTAGGGTTAGCATTAGTTTTAGGGTTAGGGACAGGATTTGGGTTTGGGACATGGTTAGGTTTACTGTTAGGGTTATATTAAGTTTAGGTTTTGTCTGATGCTTAAGTTTAGGTTTAGGGACAGGGTTAGTGACAGGGTGAGGGTTAGAGTTAAGTTTGGAGAGACGGTAAGGGTCAGAGTTAGGTTTAGCGACAGTGTTAGGGTTAGGGATCAGTTTAGGTTAGGGTTTAGGGTTAGTGTTAGGGTTAGGAATAGGGGAGGGTTATTGTTTACATTTTAGGGTTAGGGTTTAGGGATAGGGTTAGGGTTAGGTTTAGGGTTAGAGTTAGGGTTAGTTTTAGGGTTAGGTTTTAGGGATAGGTTTACGGTTAGGGTTACGGTTTAGGTTTAGGGTTAGGGTTAAGGTTAGGGTTTAGGGTTTAGGTTTAGGGTTAGGGTTAGAGTTAGGGTTTAGGCTTTAGGTTTAGGGTTAGTGTTAGGGTTTAGGGTTTAGGGTTAGGGTTAGGGTTAGGGTTAGGGTTAGGGTTTAGTGTTTATGGTTAGGGTTAGCGTTAGGGTTAGGTTTTGGGTTTAGGGTTTAGGTTTAGTGTTAGGGTTAGTGTTAGGGTTAGGGTTAGGGTTAAGGTTAGGGTTAGGGACAGGATTAGGGTTTGGGACATGGTTAGGTTTACTGTTAGGGTAATATTAAGTTTAGGTTTTGTCTGATGCTTAAGTTTAGGTTTAGGGACAGGGTTAGTGACAGGGTGAGGGTTAGGGTTAGGGTTAGGGTTAGGAATAGGGGAGGGTAAGTGTTTACATTTTAGGGTTAGGGTTTAGGGATAGGGTTAGGGTTAGGGTTAGGGTTAGAGTTAGGGTTAGGGTTAGGGTTTATGATTTAGGGTTAGGGTTATGGTTATGGTTAGGGTTAGGGTTAGTGGCAGGATTAGGGTTTGGGACATGGTTAGGTTTACTGTTAGGGTTATATTAAGTTTAGGTTTTGTCTGATGCTTAAGTTTAGGTTTAGGGACAGGGTTAGTGACAGGGTGAGGGTTAGAGTTAAGGTTGGAGAGACGGTAAGGGTCAGAGTTAGGTTTAGCGACAGTGTTAGGGTTAGGGTCAGTTTAGGTTAGGGTTTAGGGTTATGTTTAGGGTTAGGGTTAGGAATAGGGGAGGGTTAGTGTTTACATTTAAGGGTTAGTGTTTAGGGATAGGGTTAAGGTTAGGGTTAGGGTTAGGGTTAGGGTTAGGGTTAGGTTTTAGGGATAGGGTTAGGTTTAGGGTTACGGTTTAGGTTTAGGGTTAGGGTTAAGGTTAGGGTTTAGGGTTTAGGGTTAGGGTTAGGGTTAGAGTTAGGGTTTAGGCTTTAGGGTTAGGGTTATTGTTAGGGTTTAGGGTTTAGGGTTAGGGTTAGGGTTAAGGTTAGGTTTAGGGTTTAGTGTTTATGTTTAGGGTTAGCGTTAGGGTTAGGGTTTGGGTTTAGGGTTTAAGTTTAGGGTTAGGGTTAGTGTTAGGGTTTCGGGTTTAGTGTTAGGGTTAGGGTTAGGGTTAGGGTTAGGTACACGATTCGGGTTTGAGACATGGTTAGGTTTAGTTAGGGTTAGGGTTAGGGTTAGGGTTAGGGTTAGGGTTTCGGGTTTAGTGTTAGGGTTAAGGTTAGGGTTAGGGTTAGGTACACGTTTCGGGTTTGAGACAAGGTTAGGTTTAGTGTTAGGGTTATAGTTAAGTTTAGGTTTTGGCTGATGGTTAAGGTTAGGTTTAGGGACAGGGTTAGTGACAGGGTGAGTGTTAGAGTTAAAGATAGAGAGACGGTAAGGGTCAGAGTTAGGTTTAGCGACAGTGTTAGGGTTAGGGTTAGGGTTAGGTTAGGGTTAGGGTTAGGGTTAGATTTAGGGTTAGGTTTTAGGGATAGGGTTAGGGTTAGGGTTACGGTTTAGGTTTAGGGTTAGTGTTAAGGTTAGGGTTTAGGGTTTAGGGTTAGGGTTAGGGTTAGGGTTAGGGTTAGGGTTAGGGACAGGATTAGGGTTTGGACATGGTTAGGTTTACTGTTAGGGTAATATTAAGTTTAGGTTTTGTCTGATGCTTAAGTTTAGGTTTAGGGACAGGGTTAGTGACAAGGTGAGGGTTAGAGTTAAGGTTGGAGAGACGGTAAGGGTCAGAGTTAGGTTTAGCGACAGTGTTAGGGTTAGGGATCAGGTTAGGTTAGGGTTTAGGGTTAGGGTTAGGGTTAGAGTTAGGAATAGGGGAGGGTTAGTGTTTACATTTTAGGGTTAGCGTTTAGGGATAGGGTTAGGGTTAGGGTTAGGGTTAGAGTTAGGGTTAGGGTTAGGGTTAGGGTTAGGTTTTAGGGATAGGGTTAGGGTTAGGGTTACAGTTTAGGTTTAGGGTTAGGG
>CM063094.1:72954292-72959292 GCA_031876335.1 Hipposideros larvatus
GGGTTAGGGTTTGGGATTAGCGTTTAGGTTTAGGGTTAGGGTTAGTGTTAGGGTTTCGAGTTTAGTGTTAGGGTTAAGGTTAGGGTTAGGGTTAAGTACACGTTTCGGGTTTGAGACATGGTTAGTTTTAGTGTTAGGGTTATAGTTAAGTTTAGGTTTTGCCTGATGGTTAAGGTTAGGTTTATGGACAGGGTTAGTTACAGGGTGAGGGTTAGAGTTAAAGATAGAGAGACGGTAAGGGTCAGAGTTAGGTTTAGCGGCAGTGTTAGGGTTAGGGTTAGGGTTAGAGTTAGGGTTTAGGGTTAGGGTTAGGGTTAGGGTTTATGATTTAGGGTTAGGGTTATGGTTATGGTTAGGGTTAGGGTTAGTGGCAGGATTAGGGTTTGGGACATGGTTAGGTTTACTGTTAGGGTTATATTAAGTTTAGGTTTTGTCTGATGCTTAAGTTTAGGTTTAGAGACAGGGTTAGTGACAGGGTGAGGGTTAGAGTTAAGGTTGGAGAGACGGTAAGGGTCAGAGTTAGGTTTAGCGACAGTGTTAGGGTTAGGGTCAGGTTAGGTTAGGGTTTAGGGTTATGTTTAGGGTTAGGGTTAGGAATAGGGGAGGGTTAGTGTTTACATTTCAGGGTTAGGGTTTAGGGATAGGGTTAAGGTTAGGGTTAGGGTTAGAGTTAGGGTTAGGGTTAGGGTTAGGGTTAGGGTTACGGTTTAGGTTTAGGGTTAGGGTTAAGGTTAGGGTTTAGGCTTTAGGTTAGGGTTAGTGTTAGGGTTTAGGGTTTAGGGTTAGGGTTAGGGTTAGGGTTAGGGTTTAGTGTTTATGGTTACGGTTAGCGTTAGGTTTAGGGTTTGGGTTTAGGGTTTAGGTTTAGGGTTAGGGTTAGTGTTAGGGTTTCGGGTTTAGTGTTAGGGTTAAGGTTAGGGTTAGGGTTAGGGTTAGGGTTAGGTTTTAGGGATAGGGTTAGTGTTAGGGTTACGGTTTAGGTTTAGGGTTAGGGTTAAGGTTAGGGTTTAGGGTTTAGGGTTAGGGTTAGGGTTACGGTTAACATTAGGTTTAGGGTTAGGGACAGGATTAGGATTTGGGACATGGTTAGGTTTACTGTTAGGGATATATTAAGTTTAGGTTTTGTGTGATGCTTAAGTTTAGGTTTAGGGACAGGGTTATTGACAGGGTGAGGGTTAGAGTTAAGGTTGGAGAGACGGTAAGCGTCAGAGTTAGGTTTAGCGACAGTGTTAGGGTTAGGGACTAGGTTAGGTTAGGGTTTAGGGTTAGGGTTAGGGTTAGGGTTAGGAATAGGGGAGGGTTAGTGTTTACAGTTTAGGGTTAGGGTTTAGGGATAAGGTTAGTGTTAGGTTTAGGGTTAGAGTTAGGGTTAGGGTTAGGGTTAGGGTTAGGGTTAGGTTTTAGGGATAGGGTTAGGGTTAGGGTTTAGGGTTTAGGGTTAGGGTTAGGGTTAGAGTTAGGGTTTAGGCTTTAGGGTTAGGGTTAGTGTTAGGGTTTAGGGTTTAGGGTTAGGGTTAGGGTTAGGGTTAGGGTTAGGGTTTAGTGTTTATGGTTAGGGTTAGCGTTAGGGTTAGGGTTTGGGTTTAGCGTTTAGGTTTAGGGTTAGGGTTAGTGTTAGGGTTTCGAGTTTAGTGTTAGGGTTAAGGTTAGGGTTAGGGTTAGGTACACGTTTCGGGTTTGAGACATGGTTAGTTTTAGTGTTAGGGTTATAGTTAAGTTTAGGTTTTGCCTGATGGTTAAGGTTAGGTTTATGGACAGGGTTAGTTACAGGGTGAGGGTTAGAGTTAAAGATAGAGAGACGGTAAGGGTCAGAGTTAGGTTTAGCGGCAGTGTTAGGGTTAGGGTTAGGGTTAGAGTTAGGGTTTAGGGTTAGGGTTAGGGTTAGGGTTTAGGATTTAGGGTTAGGGTTATGGTTAGGGTTAGGGTTAGGGTTAGGGGCAGGATTAGGGTTTGGGAAATGGTTAGGTTTAGTGTAGGGTTATAGTTAAATTTTGGTTTTGGCTGATGGTTAAGGTTAGTTTTAGGGACAGGTTTAGTGACAGGGTGAGGGTTAGAGTTAAGTTTAGAGAGACGATAAGGGTCAGAGTTAGGTTTAGCGACAGTGTTAGTGTTAGGGATCAGGTTAGGTTAGAGTTTAGGGTTAGGGTTAGGGTTAGAGTTAGGAATAGGGCAGGGTTAGTGTTTACATTTTAGGGTTAGGATTTAGGGATAGGGTTAGGGTTAGGGTTAGGGTTAGAGTTAGGATTTAGGCTTTAGGGTTAGGGTTAGGGTTAGGGTTAGGGTTAGGGTTAGGTTAGGGTTAGGTTTAGGGTTAAGGTTAGGGTTAGGTTTTAGGGATCGGGTTAGGGTTAGGGTTACGTTTTAAGTTGAGGGTTAGGGTTAAGGTTAGGGTTTAGGGTTTATGGTTAGGGTTAGGGTTAGGGTTAGCATTAGTTTTAGGGTTAGGGACAGGATTAGGGTTTGGGACATGGTTAGGTTTACTGTTAGGGTTATATTAAGTTTAGGTTTTGTCTGATGCATAAGTTTAGGTTTAGGGACAGGGTTAGTGACAGGGTGAGGGTTAGAGTTAAAGTTGGAGAGACGGTAAAAGTCAGAGTTAGGTTTAGCGACAGTGTTAGGGTTAGGGATCAGGTTAGGTTAGGGTTTAGGGTTAGGGTTAGGGTTAGGGTTAGGAATAGGGGAGGGTTAGTGTTTACATTTCAGGGTTAGGGTTTAGGGTTACGGTTAGGGTTAGAGTTAGGGTTTAGGCTTTAGGGTTAGGGTTAGTGTTAAGGTTTAGGGTTTAAGGTTAGGGTTAGGGTTAGGGTTAGGTTTAGGGTTTAGTGTTTAAGGTTAGGGTTAGCGTTAGGGTTAGGGTTTGTGTTTAGGGTTTAGGTTTAGGGTTAGGGTTAGTGTTAGGGTTCGGGTTCAGTGTTAGGTTTAAGGTTATGGTTAGGGTTAGGTACACGATTCTGGTTTGAGACTTGGTTAGGTTTAGTGTTAGGTTTATAGTTAAGTTTAGGTTTTGGCTGATGGTTAAGGTTAGGTTTAGGGACAGGGTTAGTTACAGGGTGAGGGTTAGAGTTAAAGATAGAGAGACGGTAAGTGTCAGAGTTATGTTTAGCGACAGTGTTAGGGTTAGGGTTAGGGTTAGGTTAGGGTTAGGGTTAGGGTTAGGGTTAGGGTTAGGTTTTAGGGATAGGGTTAGGGTTAGGGTTACGGTTTAGGTTTAGGGTTAGGGTTAAGGTTAGGGTTTAGGGTTTAGGGTTAGGGTTAGGGTTAGGGTTAGCATTAGTTTTAGGGTTAGGGACAGGATTAGGGTTTGGGACATGGTTAGGTTTACTGTTAGGGTTATATTAAGTTTAGGTTTTGTCTGATGCTTAAGTTTAGGTTTAGGGACAGGGTTAGTGACAGGGTGAGGGTTAGAGTTAAGTTTGGAGAGACGGTAAGGGTCAGAGTTAGGTTTAGCGACAGTGTTAGGGTTAGGGATCAGGTTAGGTTAGGGTTTAGGGTTAGGGTTAGGGTTAGGAATAGGGGAGGGTTAGTGTTTACATTTTAGGGTTAAGGTTTAGGGATAGGGTTAGGATTAGGTTTAGGGTTAGATTTAGGGTTAGTTTTAGGGTTAGGTTTTAGGGATAGGTTTAGGGTTAGGGTTACGGTTTAGGTTTAGGGTTAGGGTTAAGGTTAGGGTTTAGGGTTTAGGTTTAGGGTTAGGGTTAGAGTTAGGGTTTAGGCTTTAGTGTTAGGGTTAGTGTTAGGGTTTAGGGTTTAGGGTTAGGGTTAGGGTTAGGGTTAGGGTTTAGTGTTTATGGTTAGGGTTAGCGTTAGGGTTAGGTTTTGGGTTTAGGGTTTAGGTTTAGGGTTAGGGTTAGTGTTAGGGTTAGGTTTAGGGTTAGGGTTAGGGTTAGGGACAGGATTAGGGTTTGGGACATGGTTAGGTTTACTGTTAGGGTAATATTAAGTTTAGGTTTTGTCTGATGCTTAAGTTTAGGTTTAGGGACAGGGTTAGTGACAGGGTGAGGGTTAGGGTTAGGGTTAGGGTTAGGAATAGGGGAGGGTAAGTGTTTACATTTTAGGGTTAGGGTTTAGGGATAGGGTTAGGGTTAGGGTTAGGGTTAGAGTTAGGGTTAGGGTTAGGGTTAGGGTTAGGGTTAGGGTTAGGTTTTAGGGATAGGGTTAAGTTTAGGGTTACGGTTTAGGTTTAGGGTTAGGGTTAAGGTTAGGGTTTAGGGTTTAGGGTTAGGGTTAGGGTTAGAGTTAGGGTTTAGGCTTTAGGGTTAGGGTTATTGTTAGGGTTTAGGGTTTAGGGTTAGGGTTAGGGTTAGGGTTAGGTTTAGGGTTTAGTGTTTATGGTTAGGGTTAGCGTTAGGGTTAGGGTTTGGGTTTAGGGTTTAAGTTTAGGGTTAGGGTTAGTGTTAGGGTTTCGGGTTTAGTGTTAGGGTTAGGGTTAGGGTTAGGGTTAGGTACACGATTCGGGTTTGAGACATGGTTAGGTTTAGTTAGGGTTAGGGTTAGGGTTAGGGTTTCGGGTTTAGTGTTAGGGTTAAGGTTAGGGTTAGGGTTAGGTACACGTTTCGGGTTTGAGACAAGGTTAGGTTTAGTGTTAGGGTTATAGTTAAGTTTAGGTTTTGGCTGATGGTTAAGGTTAGGTTTAGGGACAGGGTTAGTGACAGGGTGAGTGTTAGAGTTAAAGATAGAGAGACGGTAAGGGTCAGAGTTAGGTTTAGCGACAGTGTTAGGGTTAGGGTTAGGGTTAGGTTAGGGTTAGGGTTAGTGTTAAGGTTAGGGTTTAGGGTTTAGGGTTAGGGTTAGGGTTAGGGTTAGGGTTAGGGTTAGGGTTAGGGACAGGATTAGGGTTTGGACATGGTTAGGTTTACTGTTAGGGTAATATTAAGTTTAGGTTTTGTCTGATGCTTAAGTTTAGGTTTAGGGACAGGGTTAGTGACAAGGTGAGGGTTAGAGTTAAGGTTGGAGAGACGGTAAGGGTCAGAGTTAGGTTTAGCGACAGTGTTAGGGTTAGG
>CM063094.1:72964292-72966792 GCA_031876335.1 Hipposideros larvatus
CTGTTAGGGATATATTAAGTTTAGGTTTTGTGTGATGCTTAAGTTTAGGTTTAGGGACAGGGTTATTGACAGGGTGAGGGTTAGAGTTAAGGTTGGAGAGACGGTAAGCGTCAGAGTTAGGTTTAGCGACAGTGTTAGGGTTAGGGACTAGGTTAGGTTAGGGTTTAGGGTTAGGGTTAGGGTTAGGTTTAGGAATAGGGGAGGGTTAGTGTTTACAGTTTAGGGTTAGGGTTTAGGGATAAGGTTAGTGTTAGGTTTAGGGTTAGAGTTAGGGTTAGGGTTAGGGTTAGGGTTAGGGTTAGGTTTTAGGGATAGGGTTAGGGTTAGGGTTTAGGGTTTAGGGTTAGGGTTAGGGTTAGAGTTAGGGTTTAGGCTTTAGGGTTAGGGTTAGTGTTAGGGTTTAGGGTTTAGGGTTAGGGTTAGGGTTAGGGTTAGGGTTAGGGTTTAGTGTTTATGGTTAGGGTTAGCGTTAGGGTTAGGGTTTGGGTTTAGCGTTTAGGTTTAGGGTTAGGGTTAGTGTTAGGGTTTCGAGTTTAGTGTTAGGGTTAAGGTTAGGGTTAGGGTTAGGTACACGTTTCGGGTTTGAGACATGGTTAGTTTTAGTGTTAGGGTTATAGTTAAGTTTAGGTTTTGCCTGATGGTTAAGGTTAGGTTTATGGACAGGGTTAGTTACAGGGTGAGGGTTAGAGTTAAAGATAGAGAGACGGTAAGGGTCAGAGTTAGGTTTAGCGGCAGTGTTAGGGTTAGGGTTAGGGTTAGAGTTAGGGTTTAGGGTTAGGGTTAGGGTTAGGGTTTAGGATTTAGGGTTAGGGTTATGGTTAGGGTTAGGGTTAGGGTTAGGGGCAGGATTAGGGTTTGGGAAATGGTTAGGTTTAGTGTAGGGTTATAGTTAAATTTTGGTTTTGGCTGATGGTTAAGGTTAGTTTTAGGGACAGGTTTAGTGACAGGGTGAGGGTTAGAGTTAAGTTTAGAGAGACGGTAAGGGTCAGAGTTAGGTTTAGCGACAGTGTTAGTGTTAGGGATCAGGTTAGGTTAGAGTTTAGGGTTAGGGTTAGGGTTAGAGTTAGGAATAGGGCAGGGTTAGTGTTTACATTTTAGGGTTAGGATTTAGGGATAGGGTTAGGGTTAGGGTTAGGGTTAGAGTTAGGATTTAGGCTTTAGGGTTAGGGTTAGGGTTAGGGTTAGGGTTAGGTTAGGGTTAGGTTTAGGGTTAAGGTTAGGGTTAGGTTTTAGGGATCGGGTTAGGGTTAGGGTTACGTTTTAAGTTTAGGGTTAGGGTTAAGGTTAGGGTTTAGGGTTTATGGTTAGGGTTAGGGTTAGGGTTAGCATTAGTTTTAGGGTTAGGGACAGGATTAGGGTTTGGGACATGGTTAGGTTTACTGTTAGGGTTATATTAAGTTTAGGTTTTGTCTGATGCATAAGTTTAGGTTTAGGGACAGGGTTAGTGACAGGGTGAGGGTTAGAGTTAAAGTTGGAGAGACGGTAAAAGTCAGAGTTAGGTTTAGCGACAGTGTTAGGGTTAGGGATCAGGTTAGGTTAGGGTTTAGGGTTAGGGTTAGGGTTAGGGTTAGGAATAGGGGAGGGTTAGTGTTTACATTTCAGGGTTAGGGTTTAGGGTTACGGTTAGGGTTAGAGTTAGGGTTTAGGCTTTAGGGTTAGGGTTAGTGTTAAGGTTTAGGGTTTAAGGTTAGGGTTAGGGTTAGGGTTAGGTTTAGGGTTTAGTGTTTAAGGTTAGGGTTAGCGTTAGGGTTAGGGTTTGTGTTTAGGGTTTAGGTTTAGGGTTAGGGTTAGTGTTAGGGTTCGGGTTCAGTGTTAGGTTTAAGGTTATGGTTAGGGTTAGGTACACGATTCTGGTTTGAGACTTGGTTAGGTTTAGTGTTAGGTTTATAGTTAAGTTTAGGTTTTGGCTGATGGTTAAGGTTAGGTTTAGGGACAGGGTTAGTTACAGGGTGAGGGTTAGAGTTAAAGATAGAGAGACGGTAAGTGTCAGAGTTATGTTTAGCGACAGTGTTAGGGTTAGGGTTAGGGTTAGGTTAGGGTTAGGGTTAGGGTTAGGGTTAGGGTTAGGTTTTAGGGATAGGGTTAGGGTTAGGGTTACGGTTTAGGTTTAGGGTTAGGGTTAAGGTTAGGGTTTAGGGTTTAGGGTTAGGGTTAGGGTTAGGGTTAGCATTAGTTTTAGGGTTAGGGACAGGATTAGGGTTTGGGACATGGTTAGGTTTACTGTTAGGGTTATATTAAGTTTAGGTTTTGTCTGATGCTTAAGTTTAGGTTTAGGGACAGGGTTAGTGACAGGGTGAGGGTTAGAGTTAAGTTTGGAGAGACGGTAAGGGTCAGAGTTAGGTTTAGCGACAGTGATAGGGTTAGGGATCAGGTTAGGTTAGGGTTTAGGGTTAGGGTTAGGGTTAGGAATAGGGGAGGGTTAGTGTTTACATTTTAGGGTTAAGGTTTAGGGATAGGGTTAGGATTAGGTTTAGGGTTAGATTTAGGGTTAGTTTTAGGG
>CM063094.1:72974292-72986792 GCA_031876335.1 Hipposideros larvatus
AGACATGGTTAGTTTTAGTGTTAGGGTTATAGTTAAGTTTAGGTTTTGCCTGATGGTTAAGGTTAGGTTTATGGACAGGGTTAGTTACAGGGTGAGGGTTAGAGTTAAAGATAGAGAGACGGTAAGGGTCAGAGTTAGGTTTAGCGGCAGTGTTAGGGTTAGCGTTAGGGTTAGAGTTAGGGTTTAGGGTTAGGGTTAGGGTTAGGGTTTAGGATTTAGGGTTAGGGTTATGGTTAGGGTTAGGGTTAGGGTTAGGGGCAGGATTAGGGTTTGGGAAATGGTTAGGTTTAGTGTAGGGTTATAGTTAAATTTTGGTTTTGGCTGATGGTTAAGGTTAGTTTTAGGGACAGGTTTAGTGACAGGGTGAGGGTTAGAGTTAAGTTTAGAGAGACGGTAAGGGTCAGAGTTAGGTTTAGCGACAGTGTTAGTGTTAGGGATCAGGTTAGGTTAGAGTTTAGGGTTAGGGTTAGGGTTAGAGTTAGGAATAGGGCAGGGTTAGTGTTTACATTTTAGGGTTAGGATTTAGGGATAGGGTTAGGGTTAGGGTTAGGGTTAGAGTTAGGATTTAGGCTTTAGGGTTAGGGTTAGGGTTAGGGTTAGGGTTAGGTTAGGGTTAGGTTTAGGGTTAAGGTTAGGGTTAGGTTTTAGGGATCGGGTTAGGGTTAGGGTTACGGTTTAAGTTTAGGGTTAGGGTTAACGTTAGGATTTAGGGTTTAGGGTTAGGGTTAGGGTTAGGGTTAGCATTAGTTTTAGGGTTAGGGACAGGATTAGGGTTTGGGATATGGTTAGGTTTACTGTTAGGGTTATATTAAGTTTAGGTTTTGTCTGATGCTTAAGTTTAGGTTTAGGGACAGGGTTAGTGACAGGGTGAGGATTAGAGTTAAAGTTGGAGAGACGGTAAAAGTCAGAGTTAGGTTTAGCGACAGTGTTAGGGTTAGGGATCAGGTTAGGTTAGGGTTTAGGGTTAGGGTTAAGGTTAGGGTTAGGAATAGGGGAGGGTTAGTGTTTACATTTCAGGGTTAGGGTTTAGGGTTACGGTTAGGGTTAGAGTTAGGGTTTAGGATTTAGGGTTAGGGTTAGTGTTAAGGTTTAGGGTTTAGGGTTAGGGTTAGGGTTAGGGTTTAGTGTTTATGGTTAGGGTTAGCGTTAGGGTTAGGTTTTGGGTTTAGGGTTTAGGTTTAGTGTTAGGGTTAGTGTTAGGGTTAGGGTTAGGGTTAAGGTTAGGGTTAGGGACAGGATTAGGGTTTGGGACATGGTTAGGTTTACTGTTAGGGTAATATTAAGTTTAGGTTTTGTCTGATGCTTAAGTTTAGGTTTAGGGACAGGGTTAGTGACAGGGTGAGGGTTAGGGTTAGGGTTAGGGTTAGGAATAGGGGAGGGTAAGTGTTTACATTTTAGGGTTAGGGTTTAGGGATAGGGTTAGGGTTAGGGTTAGGGTTAGTGTTAGGGTTAGGGTTAGGGTTAGGGTTAGGGTTAGGGTTAAGTTTTAGGGATAGGGTTAGGTTTAGGGTTACGGTTTAGGTTTAGGGTTAGGGTTAAGGTTAGGTTTTAGGGTTTAGGGTTAGGGTTAGGGTTAGAGTTAGGGTTTAGGCTTTAGGGTTAGGGTTATTGTTAGGGTTTAGGGTTTAGGGTTAGGGTTAGGGTTAGGGTTAGGTTTAGGGTTTAGTGTTTATGGTTAGGGTTAGCGTTAGGGTTAGGGTTTGGGTTTAGGGTTTAAGTTTAGGGTTAGGGTTAGTGTTAGGGTTTCGGGTTTAGTGTTAGGGTTAAGGTTAGGGTTAGGGTTAGGTACACGTTTCGGGTTTGAGACAAGGTTAGGTTTAGTGTTAGAGTTATAGTTAAGTTTAGGTTTTGGCTGATGGTTAAGGTTAGGTTTAGGGACAGGGTTAGTGACAGGGTGAGGGTTAGAGTTAAAGATAGAGAGACGGTAAGGGTCAGAGTTAGGTTTAGCGACAGTGTTAGGGTTAGGGTTAGAGTTAGGTTAGGTTTAGGGTTAGGGATAGATTTAGGGTTAGGTTTTAGGGATAGGGTTAGGGTTAGGGTTACGGTTTAGGTTTAGGGTTAGCGTTAAGGTTAGGGTTTAGGGTTTAGGGTTAGGGTTAGGGTTAGGGTTAGGGTTAGGGTTAGGGACAGGATTAGGGTTTGGGACATGGTTAGGTTTACTGTTAGGGTAATATTAAGTTTAGGTTTTGTCTGATGCTTAAGTTTAGGTTTAGGGACAGGGTTAGTAACAAGGTGAGGGTTAGAGTTAAGGTTGGAGAGACGGTAAGGGTCAGAGTTAGGTTTAGCGACAGTGTTAGGGTTAGGGATCAGGTTAGGTTAGGGTTTAGGGTTAGGGTTAGGGTTAGGGTTAGGAATAGGGGAGGGTTAGTGTTTACATTTTAGGGTTAGGGTTTAGGGATAGGGTTAGGTTTAGGGTTAGGGTTAGAGTTAGGGTTAGGGTTAGGGTTAGGTTTAGGTTTTAGGGATAGGGTTAGGGTTAGGGTTACGGTTTAGGTTTAGGGTTAGGGTTAAGGTTAGGGTTTAGGGTTTAGGGTTAGGGTTAGGGTTAGTGTTAGGGTTAGGGTTTGGGTTTAGGGTTTAGGTTTAGGGTTAGGGTTAGTGTTAGGGTTTCGGGTTTAGTGTTAGGGTTAAGATTAGGGTTAGGGTTAGGTACACGTTTCGGGTTTGAGACATGGTTAGGTTTAGTGTTAGGGTTATAGTTAAGTTTAGGTTTTGGCTGATGGTTAATGTTAGGTTTAGGGACAGGGTTAGTTACAGGGTGAGGGTTAGAGTTAAAGATAGAGAGACGGTAAGGGTCAGAGTTAGGTTTAGCGACAGTGTTAGGATTAGGGTTAGGGTAGGTTAGGGTTAGGGTTAGAGTTAGGGTTTAGGGTTAGGGTTAGGGTTAGGGTTAGGGTTTAGTGTTTAAGGTTAGGGTTAGCGTTAGGGTTAGGGTTTGGGTTTAGGGTTTAGGTTTAGGGTTAGGTTTAGTGTTAGGGTTTCGGGTTTAGTGTTAGGGTTAAGGTTATGGTTTGGGTTAGGTACACGATTCGGGTTTGAGACATGGTTAGGTTTAGTGTTAGGGTTATAGTTAAGTTTAGGTTTTGGCTGATGGTTAAGGTTAGGTTTAGGGACAGGGTTAGTTACAGGGTGAGGGTTAGAGTTAAAGATAGAGAGACGGTAAGTGACAGAGTTATGTTTAGCGACAGTGTTAGGGTTAGGGTTAGGGTTAGGTTAGGGTTAGGGTTAGGGTTAGGGTTAGGGTTAGGTTTTAGGGATAGGGTTAGGGTTAGGGTTACGGTTTAGGTTTAGGGTTAGGGTTAATGTTAGGGTTTAGGGTTTAGGGTTAGGGTTAGAGTTAGGGTTAGCATTAGTTTTAGGGTTAGGGACAGGATTAGGGTTTGGGACATGGTTAGGTTTACTGTTAGGGTTATATTAAGTTTAGGTTTTGTCTGATGCATAAGTTTAGGTTTAGGGACAGGGTTAGTGACAGGGTGAGGGCTAGAGTTAAGTTTGGAGAGACGGTAAGGGTCAGAGTTAGGTTTAGCGACAGTGTTAGGGTTAGGGATCAGGTTAGGTTAGGGTTTAGGGTTAGGGTTAGGGTTAGGGTTAGGAATAGGGGAGGGTTAGTGTTTACATTTTAGGGTTAGGGTTTAGGGATAGGGTTAGGGTTAGGGTTAGAGTTAGGGTTAGGGTTAGGGTTAGGTTTTAGGGATAGGGTTAGGGTTAGGGTTAGGGTTTAGTGTTTATGGTTAGGGCTAGCGTTAGGGTTAGGTTTTGGGTTTAGTGTTTAGGTTTAGGGTTAGGGTTAGTGTTAGGGTTAGGGTTAGGGTTAGGGTTAGGGTTAGGTACAGAATTAGGTTTTGGGAAATGGTTAGGGTTAGGGTTAGGGTTAGGGTTAGGGTTAGGGTTAGGGTTAGTGTTATAGTTAGGGTTAGTGTTAGGGTTAGGGTTAGGGACAGGATTAGGGTTTGGGACATGGTTAGGTTTACTTTTAGGGTAATATTAAGTTTAGGTTTTGTCTGATGCTTAAGTTTAGGTTTAGGGACAGGGTTAGTAACAGGGTGAGGGTTAGAGTTAAAGATAGAGGGACGGTAAGGGTCAGAGTTAGGTTTAGCGACAGTGTTAGGGTTAGGGTTAGGGTTAGAGTTAGGGTTTAGGGTTAGGGTTACGGTTAGGGTTTAGGATTTAGGGTTAGGGTTATGGTTAGGGTTAGGGTTAGGTTTAGGGGCAGGATTAGGGTTTGGGAAATGGTTAGGTTTAGTGTAGGGTTATAGTTATATTTTGGTTTTGGCTGATGATTAAGGTTAGTTTTAGGGACAGGTTTAGTGACAGGGTGAGGGTTAGAGTTAAGTTTAGAGAGACGGTAAGGGTCAGAGTTAGGTTTAGCGACTGTGTTAGTGTTAGGGATCAGGTTAGGTTAGGGTTTAGGGTTAGGGTTAGCGTTAGAGTTAGGAATAGGGGAGGGTTAGTGTTTACATTTTAGGGTTAGGGTTTAGGGATAGGGTTAGGGTTAGGGTTAGAGTTAGGGTTAGGGTTAGGGTTAGGTTTTAGGGATAGGGTTAGGGTTAGGGTTAGGTTTTAGTGTTTATGGTTAGGGCTAGCGTTAGTGTTATGTTTTGGGTTTAGTGTTTAGGTTTAGGGTTAGGGTTAGTGTTAGGGTTAGGGTTAGGGTTAGGGACAGGATTAGGGTTTGGGACATGGTTAGGGTTAGGGTTAGGGTTAGGGTTAGGGTTAGGGTTTAGGATTTATGGTTAGGGATATGGTTATGGTTAGGGTTAGTGTTAGGGGCAGGATTAGGGTTTGGGACATGGTTAGGTTTACTGTTAGGGTTACATTAAGTTTAGGTTTTGTCTGATGCTTAAGTTTAGGTTTAGGGACAGGGTTAGTGACAGGGTGAGGGTTAGAGTTAAGGTTGGAGAGACGGTAAGGGTCAGAGTTAGGTTTAGCGACAGTGTTAGGGTTAGGGATCAGGTTAGGTTAGGGTTTAGGGTTAGGGTTAGGAATAGGGGAGGGTTAGTGTTTACATTTTAGGGTTAGGGTTTAGGGATAGGGTTAGGGTTAGGGTTAGAGTTAGAGTTAGGGTTAGGGTTAGGGTTAGGGTTAGGGTTAGGGTTACGGTTTAGGTTTAGGGTTAGGGTTAGGGTTAGGGTGAGAGTTAGAGTTTAGGCTTTAGGGTTAGGGTTAGTGTTAGGGTTTAGGGTTTAGGGTTAGGGTTAGGGTTAGGTTTTAGTGTTTATGGTTAGGGTTAGCGTTAGGGTTAGGGTTTGGGTTTAGTGTTTAGGTTTAGGGTTAGGGTTAGTGTTAGGGTTTCGAGTTTAGTGTTAGGGTTAAGGTTTGGGTTAGGGTTAGGTACACGTTTCGGGTTTGAGACATGGTTAGGTTTAGTGTTAGGGTTATAGTTAAGTTTAGATTTTGGCTGATGGTTAAGGTTAGGTTTAGGGACAGGGTTAGTTACAGGGTGAGGGTTAGAGTTAAAGATAGAGAGACGGTAAGGGTCAGAGTTAGGTTTAGCGACAGTGTTAGGGTTAGGGTTAGGGTTAGAGTTAGGGTTTAGGGTTAGGGTTACGGTTAGGGTTTAGGATTTAGGGTTAGGGTTATGGTTAGGGTTAGGGTTAGGGTTAGGGGCAGGATTAGGGTTTGGGAAATGGTTAGGTTTAGTGTAGGGTTATAGTTATATTTTGGTTTTGGCTGATGATTAAGGTTAGTTTTAGGGACAGGTTTAGTGACAGGGTGAGGGTTAGAGTTAAGTTTAGAGAGACGGTAAGGGTCAGAGTTAGGTTTAGCGACTGTGTTAGTGTTAGGGATCAGGTTAGGTTAGGGTTTAGGGTTAGGGTTAGTGTTAGAGTTAGGAATAGGAGAGGGTTAGTGTTTACATTTTAGGGTTAGGGTTTAGGGATAGGGTTAGGGTTAGGGTTAGGGTTAGGGTTATTGTTAGGATTTAGGCTTTAGGGTTAGGGTTAGGGTTCGAGTTAGGGCTTACGGTTTAGGGTTAGGGTTAGGGGTAGTGTTAGGTGTTCGGTTTTCGGGTTAAGGTTAAGTTTAGGGTTAGGGTTAGGTACACGATTCGGGTTTGAGACATGTTTAGGTTTAGTGTTAGGGTTATGGTTAAGTTTAGGTTTTGGCTGACGGTTAAGGTTAGGTTTAGGGACAGGGTTAGTTACAGGGTGAGAGTTAGATTTAAAGTTAGAGAGACGGTAAGGTACAGAGTTAGGTTTAGCGACAGTGTTAGGGTTAGGGTTAGGGTTAGGTTAGGGTTAGGGTTAGGGTTAGGGTTAGGGTTAGGTTTTAGGGATAGGATTAGGGTTAGGGTTACGGTTTAGGTTTAGGGTTAGGGTTAAGGTTAGGGTTTAGGGTTTAGTGTTAGGGTTAGGTTTAGGGTTAGCATTAGGTTTAGGGTTAGGGACAGGATTAGGGTTTGGGACATGGTTAGGTTTACTGTTAGGGTTATATTAAGTTTAGGTTTTGTCTGATGCTTAAGTTTTGGTTTAGGGACAGGGTTAGTGACAGGGTGAGGGTTAGAGTTAAGGTTGGAGAGACGGTAAGGGTCAGAGTTAGGTTTAGCGACAGTGTTAGGGTTAGGGATCAGGTTAGGTTAGGGTTTAGGGTTAGGGTTAGGGTTAGGTTTAGGAATAGGGGAGGGTTAGTGTTTACATTTCAGGGTTAGGGTTTAGGGTTAGGGTTAGTGTTAGGGTTTCGGGTTTAGGGTTATCGTTAAGTTTAGGGTTAGGGGTAGGTACACAATTCGGGTTTGAGACATGTTTAGGTTTAGTGTTAGGGTTATAGTTAAGTTTAGGTTTTGGCTGATGGTTAAGGTTAGGTTTAGGGACAGGGTTAGTTACAGGGTGAGGGTTAGAGTTAAAATTATAGAGACGGTAAGGGTCAGAGTTAGGTTTAGCGACAGTGTTAGGGTTAGGGATAGGTTTAGGTTAGTGTTAGGGTTAGGGTTAGGTTTAGAGTTAGGATTTAGGGTTAGGGTTAGGGTTTTGGGATAGAGTTAGGATTAGGGTTTAGGGTTAGGGTTGGTTCTGGTTAGGGTTTAGGGTTTCGGGTTAGGGTTAGGGTTAGGGTTAGCATTAGGGTTAAGTTTAGGTACAGGATTAAGGTTAGGGTTAGGGTTAGGGTTAGGGTTTGGGTTAGGGTTAGGGTTAGTGTTAGGTTAGGGTTAGGGTTAGGGTTAGGGTTAGGGTTAGGGTTAAGGTTAGGGTTAGGGTTAGCGTTAGGTTTTAGGGATAGGGTTAGGGTTAGGGTTTAGGGTTTAGGGTTAGGGTTAGTGTTAGAGTTAGGGTTTAGGCTTTAGGGTTAGGGTTAGTGTTAGGGTTTAGGATTTAGGGTTAGGGTTAGGGTTAGGGTTAGGGTTAGGGTTTAGTGTTTATGGTTAGGGTTAGCGTTAGGGTTAGGGTTTGGGTTTAGTGTTTAGGTTTAGGGTTAGGGTTAGTGTTAGGGTTTCGAGTTTAGTGTTAGGGTTAAGGATAGGGTTAGGGTTAGGTACACGTTTCGGGTTTGAGACATGGTTAGGTTTAGTGTTAGGGTTATAGTTAAGGTTAGGTTTTGCCTGATGGTTAAGGTTAGGTTTATGGACAGGGTTAGTTACAGGGTGAGGGTTAGAGTTAGGGTTAGAGAGACGGTAAGGGTCAGAGTTTGGTTTAGCGATAGTGTTAGTGTTAGGGATCAGGTTAGGTTAGAGTTTAGGGTTAGGGTTAGGGTTAGAGTTAGGAATAGGGCAGGGTTAGTGTTTACATTTTAGGGTTAGGATTTAGGGATAGGGTTAGGGTTAGGGTTAGGGTTAGGGTTAGGGTTAGAGTTAGGATTTAGGCTTTAGGGTTAGGGTTGGGGTTCGATTTAGGGCTTACGGTTTAGGGTTAGGGTTAGGGTTAGTGTTAGGGTTTCGGGTTTCGGGTTAGGGTTAAGTTTAGGGTTAGGGTTAGGTACACGATTCGGGTTTGAGACATGTTTAGGTTTAGTGTTAGGGTTATGGTTAAGTTTAGGTTTTGGCTGATGGTTAAGGTTAGGTTTAGGGACAGGGTTAGTTACAGGGTGAGGGTTAGAGTTAAAGTTAGAGAGACGGTAAGGTACAGAGTTAGGTTTAGCGACAGTGTTAGGGTTAGGGTTAGGCTTAGGTTAGGGTTAGGTTTAGGGTTAAGGTTAGGGTTAGGTTTTAGGGATCGGATTAGGGTTAGGGTTAGGGTTTAAGTTTAGGGTTAGGGTTAAGGTTAGGGTTTAGGGTTTAGGGTTAGGGTTAGGGTTAGGGTTAGCATTAGTTTTAGGGTTAGGGACAGGATTAGGGTTTGGGACATGGTTAGGTTTACTGTTAGGGTTATATTAAGTTTAGGTTTTGTCTGATGCTTAAGTTTAGGTTTAGGGACAGGGTTAGTGACAGGGTGAGGGTTAGAGTTAAAGTTGGAGAGACGGTAAAAGTCAGAGTTAGGTTTAGCGACAGTGTTAGGGTTAGGGATCAGGTTAGGTTAGGGTTTAATGTTAGGGTTAGGGTTAAAAATAGGGGAGGGTTAGTGTATACATTTCAGGGTTAGGGTTTAGGGTTACGGTTAGGGTTAGAGTTAGGGTTTAGGCTTTAGGGTTAGGGTGAGTGTTAAGGTTTAGGGTTTAGGGTTAGGGTTAGGGTTAGGGTTAGGGTTAGGGTTTAGTGTTTAAGGTTAGGGTTAGCGTTAGGGTTAGGGTTTGTGTTTAGGGTTTAGGTTTAGGGTTAGGGTTAGTGTTAGGGTTTCGGGTTTAGTGTTAGGTTTAAGGTTATGGTTAGGGTTAGGTACACGATTCTGGTTTGAGACTTGGTTAGGTTTAGTGTCAGGGTTATAGTTAAGTTTAGGCTTTGGCTGATGGTTAAGGTTAGGTTTAGGGACAGGGTTAGTTACAGGGTGAGGGTTAGAGTTAAAGATAGAGAGACGGTAATTTTCATAGTTATGTTTAGCGACAGTGTTAGGGTTAGGGTTAGGGTTAGGTTAGGGTTAGGGTTAGGGTTAGGGTTAGGGTTAGGTTTTAGGGATAGGGGTAGGGTTAGGCTTACGGTTTAGGTTTAGGGTTAGGGTTAAGGTTAGGGTTTAGGGTTTAGGGTTAGGGTTAGGGTTAGGGTTAGCATTAGTTTTAGGGTTAGGGACAGGATTAGGGTTTGGGACATGGTTAGGTTTACTGTTAGGGTTATATTAAGTTTAGGTTTTGTCTGATGCTTAAGTTTAGGTTTAGGGACAGGGTTAGTGACAGGGTGAGGGTTAGAGTTAAGTTTGGAGAGACGGTAAGGGTCAGAGTTAGGTTTAGCGACAGTGTTAGGGTTAGGGATCAGGTTAGGTTAGGGTTTAGGGTTAGGGTTAGGGTTAGGAATAGGGGAGGGTTAGTGTTTACATTTTAGGGTTAGGGTTTAGGGATAGGGTTAGGATTAGGTTTAGGGTTAGATTTAGGGTTAGTTTTAGGGTTAGGTTTTAGGGATAGGTTTAGGGTTAGGGTTACGGTTTAGGTTTAGGGTTAGGGTTAAGGTTAGGGTTAGGGTTTAGGTTTAGGGTTAGGGTTAGAGTTAGGGTTTAGGCTTTAGTGTTAGGGTTAGTGTTAGGGTTTAGGGTTTAGGGTTAGGGTTAGGGTTAGGGTTAGGGTTTAGTGTTTATGGTTAGGGTTAGCGTTAGGGTTAGGTTTTGGGTTTAGGGTTTAGGTTTAGGGTTAGGGTTAGTGTTAGGGTTAGGGTTAGGGTTAGGGTTAGGGACAGGATTAGGGTTTGGGACATGGTTAGGTTTACTGTTAGGGTAATATTAAGTTTAGGTTTTGTCTGATGCTTAAGTTTAGGTTTAGGGACAGGGTTAGTGACAGGGTGAGGGTTAGGGTTAGGGTTAGGGTTAGGAATAGGGGAGGGTAAGTGTTTACATTTTAGGATTAGGGTTTAGGGATAGGGTTAGGGTTAGGTTTAGGGTTAGGGTTAGGGTTAGGGTTAGGGTTAGTGTTAGGGTTTATGGATAGGGTTAGGTTTAGGGTTACGGTTTAAGTTTAGGGTTAGGGTTAAGGTTAGGGTTTAGGGTTTAGGGTTAGGGTTAGGGTTAGAGTTAGGGTTTAGGCTTTAGGGTTAGGGTTATTGTTAGGGTTTAGGGTTTAGGGTTAGGGTTAGGGTTAGGGTTAGGTTTAGGGTTTAGTGTTTATGGTTAGGGTTAGCGTTAGGGTTAGGGTTTGGGTTTAGGGTTTAAGTTTAGGGTTAGGGTTAGTGTTAGGGTTTCGGGTTTAGTGTTAGGGTTAAGGGTAGGGTTAGGGTTAGGTACACGTTTCGGGTTTGAGACAAGTTTAGGTTTAGTGTTAGGGTTATAGTTAAGTTTAGGTTTTGGCTGATGGTTAAGGTTAGGTTTAGGGACAGGTTTAGTGACAGGGTGAGGGTTAGAGTTAAAGATAGAGAGATGGTAAGGGTCAGAGTTAGGTTTAGCGACAGTGTTAGGGTTAGGGTTAGGGTTAGGTTAGGGTTAGGGTTAGATTTAGGGTTAGGTTTTAGGGATAGGGTTAGGGTTAGGGTTAGGGTTACGGTTTAGGTTTAGGGTTAGTGTTAAGGTTAGGGTTTAGGGTTTAGGGTTAGGGTTAGGGTTAGGGTTAGGGTTAGGGACAGGATTAGGGTTTGTGACATGGTTAGGTTTACTGTTAGGGTAATATTAAGTTTAGGTTTTGTCTGATGCTTAAGTTTAGGTTTAGGGACATGGTTAGTGACAACGTGAGGGTTAGAGTTAAGGTTGGGGAGACGGTAAGGGTCAGAGTTAGGTTTAGCGACAGTGTTAGGGTTAGGGATCAGGTTAGGTTAGGGTTTAGGGTTAGGGTTAGGGTTAGGGTTAGGAATAGGGGAGGGTTAGTGTTTACATTTTAGGGTTAGCGTTTAGGGATAGGGTTAGGGTTAGGGTTAGGGTTAGAGTTAGGGTTAGGGTTAGGGTTAGGGTTAGGTTTTAGGGATAGGGTTAGGGTTAGGGTTACAGTTTAGGTTTAGGGTTAGGGTTAAGGTTAGGGTTTAGGGTTTAGGGTAAGGGTTAGTGTTAGAGTTAGGGTTTAGGCTTTAGGGTTAGGGTTAGTGTTAGGGATTAGGGTTTAGGGTTAGGGTTAGGGTTAGGGTTAGGTTTAGGGTTTAGTGTTTATGGTTAGGGTTAGCGTTAGGGTTAGGGTTTGGGTTTAGGGTTTAGGTTTAGGGTTAGGGTTAGTGTTAGGGTTTCGGGTTTAGTGTTAGGGTTAAGGTTAGGGTTAGGGTTAGGTACACGTTTCGGGTTTGAGACATGGTTAGGTTTAGTGTTAGGGTTATAGTTAAGTTTAGGTTTTGGCTGATGGTTAATGTTAGGTTTAGGGACAGGGTTAGTTACAGGGTGAGGGTTAGAGTTAGGTTTAGAGAGACGGTAAGGGTCAGAGTTTGGTTTAGCGACAGTGTTAGTGTTAGGGATCAGGTTAGGTTAGAGTTTAGGGTTAGGGTTAGGGTTAGAGTTAGGAATAGGGCAGGGTTAGTGTTTACATTTTAGGGTTAGGATTTAGGGATAGGGTTAGGGTTAGGGTTAGGGTTAGGGTTAGAGTTAGGATTTAGGCTTTAGGGTTAGGGTTGGGGTTCGATTTAGGGCTTACGGTTTAGGGTTATGGTTAGGGTTAGTGTTAGGGTTTCGGGTTTCGGGTTAGGGTTAAGTTTAGGGTTAGGGTTAGGTACACGATTCGGGTTAGAGACATGTTTAGGTTTAGTGTTAGGGTTATGGTTAAGTTTAGGTTTTGGCTGATGGTTAAGGTTAGGTTTAGGGACAGGGTTAGTTACAGGGTGAGGGTTAGAGTTAAAGTTAGAGAGACGGTAAGGTACAGAGTTAGGTTTAGCGACAGTGTTAGGGTTAGGGTTAGGCTTAGGTTAGGGTTAGGTTTAGGGTTAAGGTTAGGGTTAGGTTTTAGGGATCGGGTTAGGGTTAGGGTTACGGTTTAAGTTTAGGGTTAGGGTTAAGGTTAGGGTTTAGGGTTTATGGTTAGGGTTAGGGTTAGGGTTAGCATTAGTTTTAGGGTTAGGGACAGGATTAGGGTTTGGGACATGGTTAGGTTTACTGTTAGGGTTATATTAAGTTTAGGTTTTGTCTGATGCATAAGTTTAGGTTTAGGGACAGGGTTAGTGACAGGGTGAGGGCTAGAGTTAAGTTTGGAGAGACGGTAAGGGTCAGAGTTAGGTTTAGCGACAGTGTTAGGGTTAGGGATCAGGTTAGGTTAGGGTTTAGGGTTAGGGTTAGGGTTAGGGTTAGGAATAGGGGAGGGTTAGTGTTTACATTTCAGGGTTAGGGTTTAGGGTTACGGTTAGGGTTAGAGTTAGGGTTTAGGCTTTAGGGTTAGGGTTAGTGTTAAGGTTTAGGGTTTAGGGTTAGGGTTAGGGTTAGGGTTAGGGTGAGGGTTTAGTGTTTAAGGTTAGGGTTAGCGTTAGGGTTAGGGTTTGTGTTTAGGGTTTAGGTTTAGGGTTAGGGTTAGTGTTAGGGTTTCGGGTTTAGTGTTAGGTTTAAGGTTATGGTTAGGGTTAGGTACACGATTCTGGTTTGAGACTTGGTTAGGTT